>PVKB01000790.1:0-455361 GCA_004027205.1 Ctenodactylus gundi
CGGGGGGAGGGAGACAATGCTCTATTTTGTCTTATGTTTTAGGCTAAAAACAGAATTTTATACAAATGATAGAAAATAAAGAAAAGTCATTTAAAATGCATGTGTAGCTTAGCTTCAGGTAAGCAGGGGAGGCAGAAGAGAAAGCAGAAAAGGGGAAGAAAGATGGCAGAAGAGTAGGAGCTGCAGGACGCAGAATACTAGAGGGACTGTGGAAGGCAGGGGAGATTCACAATAACAAACAACAGCAACGCGGCTGGGGAGAGGGGAGAGGGAGCCTGCGGCCTTCAGGGGGCCAGCCTGACGGGGAAGCCTTGCAGGGGCTGTCAGGCAGGCTCTAAACCAAGTCCGTCCTGTTTTCGCAGCTCCAGGTGTTGTGCTTCTCATGAGCTACATTTACCCAAACCCCGGAAGCTGAGAGCTGTTTCCTCTGTTTTAAAGAATAACAGGCCAAGGTTGTCACTCAGTGGTGGAGAACTTGCTGGCCTGCTTGGGCTTCTGGGTTTGATCCCTCAAATGAAGAAAATAAGTAAATAATCAGATAAGCCAGGTGCAGTGGTACATAGCTGTAATCATAGTCCCAGCTACTTGGGGAGCTGAGGCAGGAAATTCACTTGAGACAGACATTGTGGCAAGACTGAGCAACACAGTAAAAACCATTTTTTTTTTTTTTTTTTTTTTTGAGGCAGGGTCTTGCTCTGTAGCCCAAGCTGGTCCTGAACTCACTATGGAGCCCAGGCTGGTCTCAAACTCAGCAGTCCTCCTGCCTCAGCCTTCCAAGTTCTGGGATTACAGGTGTAAGCCACCACACCTAGTTTATGTGGTGCTGGGGTGTTGAACCCATCGCCCTGTGTTTGCTAGGCAAGCATTTAACTGCTGTGCTATTCCTCCATCCCCAAAAACCTATCTCTAAATGAAAAGAAAAACTAAAAAAATTTAGGTATCCTAAATCCACTCAGGTCATCCTTTTTGAAAACTCTTCTAAATTACAGGGTTTTATAGCAGTGATAATATTAAGTGTTACAATTCTGGGTTTTCATTTGTATTTATTAAGTGCTATTGTGTGGGCACAATTAAACCTTTGCGGTACATGCCTGCTCATGTGGAGTCCACCTTGCAATAGAAAGATAATGAATTGTAATTGTTTAAACAGGAACACCCACAGGCACAAGCATTCGCATGTGCACACGCTTGGTCTTTTACATGAGAACTTTAGCAGTATCCCATCCTCATTAAACACATGGACGTCTCTCTCGACCTCTTCCATTGAGATCACTGGTAGCAAATTATAGGCAATATGATGGCCAGTTGCATTATTACATGAAGATCCACCCAACTGATTAAAAAAATAATTCAGGTCTATACTCCCAGCCCTCTGGGAGACTGAGGCAGGAGGATTACAAGTTAGAGCCCCGCCTGGGTAACTCAGTGATGTAGTGAAATCCTATCTCCAAATAAAAAATACAAATGGAGCCAAATGTAACTCAGTCTGAAGGCCCTGGGCTTCATCCTCAGAACCACAAAGAACAAAACAGAACATAGAAAGAGATATGAACAGAAAATTGACAAGAATTAGTCAGTAAACATGGAAAATATTTTATCACTGTTAATCAAGGAATTGCAAATTAGAACCATAATATAGAGCCACTTTCTTTTGTATGTGTGTGTATTTTTTTATTAATATTAACTATACTGGCAAATTTATACCATGTATTACTCTTGAGGATGTAAATAATTTTAGAAAAATAATCTGGTGATATGTCAGACCATAAAAATACTGATGCTTTTTTTTCTTTTCCTTTTTTTTTTTTTGTGAGGCATGGTCTCACTCTGCAGTCCAGTCCAAAATCCACTGTGGAGCTCAGGCTGGCCTTTAAACTCATGGCAATCCTCCTGCCACAGCCTCCCAAGTGCTGGGATTAGAGGTGTGTGCCACCATGCCTGGTTTAAGTGGTGCTGGGGAATCAAACTCTGGGCTTTGTGCTTGCTGTGGTATTCCTCTAGCCCCCATCATACTTTTTAATTTATTATATTTTAAGAGTTTTTCAGAGAAAACAACTTTTTAAAAGATTATTTTTTATCGCTAAGGAGGCTGAGGCAGGAGGATTGCCATTAGTACAAGGCCAGCCTGGTCTACATAGTGAGTTCAGGACCAGTCTGAGCTACAGAGGGAAACCCTGTCTCAGATAGATAGATAGACTCTTAATTGGCTTTATTTTTAATTCTAAAATCAAGTAACACTCGATTCCACGGGATAAAGTTACTATTCCCAGAAATTTTACATTGTAATTGTTCATGTAGCATGCTTTTCATAATTTAGAACACTTAACATTTTCACCGTGTTAAATAACCCTATCATTTTTCAAATATAGGATTAAAGGAGTAAAAGAGCAGTTTTCAAAATTTACTTATTCTGCATGTAGTTATACAGAAATACATTCAAGGACAATGACTGGAAAGTATTAAAATAATCGCAGTGGAGAACTAAAGGACTATGGACTATGGGGAATCTTTTTGTTTTTCTCTTGAAGTCTGCTGTCCAGACCCTAGGAATTGCATTATGAGTAATTATCCATAAAACAGCTTTCAGTTCTCCAAGAGTCAAATTATTTTATCAAGGTAATAAAATTCTGTGTGATGCTGTCTGTTGACGTGACTCTGCGACATTTTGTCTGCGTGTTTTGCAGTCAACAAGCAGATAAATGACAAGGAGCGGGTGGCAGCTGCGATGGAGAACCCCAACCTTCGGGAAATTGTGGAGCAGTGTGTCCTTGAGCCTGACTAATGCTCTTCTGCAAGCCACTGTCAGTTGATGGGTAGACTTGTTTAAACTCTTTGCAAAATGGAAGATATGTGTTTAATACATAGATGATTTGTACCTCAAAGCATTTTTTAAGGGATTATCTCCAAGCCTTCCTGCTTTGTTCAGTGAATAACATTCTCAGGATTTGTTATGCTTAAGTGATCAGACAGAAAACTATTTTCTAGTTATTATGTGTACAATGAGTGACTATTTTTCTGATGCCCATTCTGATACAACTACTTTTCATGTCCTGTGTCTACTGTGCCCAGATGTATTCAATTTGAATCATTAAATAAAGCTGATGATTCTTATAATGACTCACCTTAGAATGTTTTTATAGAATTGTAAATTCTCATGTAAGTGTCAATTCCTGAAAGGTGTTTCCAATACCCTACTGCTGTTGATTATTATGTAAAATCAGACTTAAAAACCAAAAGGAACTTTAAAGATCTGACCCTGTCTTTCTTCAAGGAGATCCCTGGACCCATTTATAGATGAAAAACAAATGTACACAGTCTTGAATGTGGTGAAGTTCCCCAGCTGGCAAGGTGGTACACACCACCAGCTATCAAGAGAAGGCCGAGGCAGGAGGATTGCAAGTTCAAGTCTAGCCTGGACAATTAAGTGAGACCTTGTGTTAATATTTTAAAAATAAAAAGCACCAAAATCAAATCAAAGTGGATCAAAGACCTAGACATTAAAACTGAACCTCCTAGAAGACAAATTAGGCAAATATCTAAAAGGCATAGGGGTAGGCAAAGGCTTCCTTGACAAGACACCAAAAGCAAAAGAAATTATCCTCGTTATTAACAAATGAGATCTTGTCAGATTAAAAAGTTACTGCACAACAAAGGAAACTATCAACATTGTAAAAAGAGAACCAACAGACTGGGAAAAAATATTCACCAACAACAACTCAGATAGGAAGCTCATAACTAGAATATACAGGGAGCTGAAGAAAAGTAAGCCAACCACAATAAAGGATCCTATTGAAAAGTGGGCAAATGAATTGAAGAGGCAGTTCACTCACGAAGAAGTACAAGTAGCCAATAGATACATGGAAAAGATGTTCTACATCCCTAGCCATAAGAGAAATGCAAATCAAAACAATGCAAAGACACCATTCACTCCAGAGAGAATGGCCTATATCAACAAGTCAAGTAGCAATCAGTGCTGGCGAGGCTGTGGGGAGAAAGGAACCCTCCTGCACTGCTGGTGGAAATGTAAATTCGTACAACCACTTTGGAAAGCAGTATGGAGATTTCTCAAAAGACTGGAAATAAATATCCCCTTCGATCCAGCGACACCCCTACTGGGAATATTTCCAAAAGCGGTCAGAACAACACGTAACAGAGATATATGTATACCCATGTTCATAGCAGCACAACTAACAATAGCTAAAATATGGAAGACACCAAAATACCCATGAACAGACCAATGGATACACAAACTGGTATTTATACACAATGGAATACTATGCATCTATAAAGTCCAACAGCTTGGGGGCTTTTGCAGGTAAATGGAAGAAACTTGAGAGCATCATGCTTAGTGAAGTGAGTCAGAAGCAGAAGGTGAAACATCGAATGGTCTCTCTGATATGAGAGACACAGATCACAACTATCTCATGAAGCTTAAAATGAAAAAAAGAGTGAACCAGGAGGATAGGGCTGGGAGGAATGGAGGGGTGGGTAGGGGGAGGGACAAAAGGAGAGTGGGAAAGTTCTTGTCACCTTGACAAGATATGTAGGTGCACTAAATGCTCAACTTCATTGTAAACCTTAAATTTTGCACTTATACATATCAATAAAATGGGAAAAACATTTTTTAAAAAGGGTTTTGGATATAGCCCAATGCTGGAACACTTCCTTAGCATGCCTGAGGCGCTGGGTTCACTTCCCAGCCAGGAAGAAAAAAAAATCTCTCAAAGACAATCTGCAGATACCACTAAGGGGTGGGCATGTGCTTAGCATGCTTAAGGCCCTGGGTTCAATCCCTAGCCCTACCAAAATAAGTGAAATAACGAGATGCCTCCAGCTAGGTGTGGTAGCACACACCTATAATCTGGAAGGCTAAAGCAGGAGGATTACAAGTGTGAGCCCCGTCTAGGCAACTTAGAGACCCTGTCTCAAAAACAAAAAACAGACTAGAGATGTAATGCAGTGCAAAGGACCTGGTTTCACTCCCTAGGTACCACAAAAGAAAAAGAATCCTCCAAAAGAGGTTTTGATCAAGCGAATCTAAATGTAAGGTCTCTTGTTTGTTTATACTCAGTTTAGTTTAAGAGGTTGGTGGTCATTCAAATTGGAACAGGGTGAGTGAGGCTGCCTCCAGACAAGCTCCCAGTGATCTGTGCTTGGAATTTGTCCCCATTCCTCCCGCCCCAGTAGTTTCCTTCTATATTAAACCAGAGCTGCCAGTTAGGCCTAAAGGAATGGCAGGGTGCAGCGTGTGACTTCCCAGTCTAGAGCATAACAGGTGTTGCCACTTTTGCGTGATCTCTTGGACTGTTCGTTCTGCCGCTTTCTGGCTGCCATGTTGTGAGGTTCACTCGAGAAGCCCCACGAAGTTTCCTGTGGAGAGGTCCTGAGCCCTCCCACCCACCTCCCAGCACCAACTTGCAAACCCTGTGTTGGGTGAGCCACACAGCAGGTCCTCCCTCCTCAGAAGGGCAGATGGACGGAGGAGCCTCATGGGAGACCCTGAGCTGTGACCTGCTCAGTGAGCCACTCCCGAGTGCCCAAGCCAGGGAAGCTGTGAGGAGATAGTAATGTTTATTGTTTGCACCAGTAAGTTGGGAAGGGGTGTTAATTTATTTTATGAAGCAGTAAATTCATAATTCATACAGGAGGTACAGCTGTGTCAAGTGCCCAGTCCACGGGGGATGGGACACCTCATTCTGTGAAGGGGAATTGCAAAAGGTCACACTTCCCAGTTTGGAAATGTGTTCCCTTGCAGGTGGGAGACTCAGAAGACTGCAGCCTGCCTCAGGCCTGAGAAGGAAAGCAGCGGGGAGCTGAGGCTGAGGTCCGACTCCGGCCTTGGACACCCCGTGTGAGAGTGTCATCTTAAGACAGAAGTGCTGTAGTCGGGAGGCTGGCCCTGCCAGCACAAAGGCAGCTGGCTGAGCGAGGTCTGTCACTTCTCTTTAGCGCTCCCTAGTCCAGCTCCCAAGGCAGGGGAGGGTAACTGGCCAAGAGTTAGGAACAGGAGAAAAGGGGTAGTAGAGGAGGTACCTCACTTCATTGTAGGTTAAGCCAAGAGCAAGTGCAAGTCGGTAAAGGATTTAGTGCCAAATTTATGTATTTAGCTATTAAATGTGACCAGACACTTACTTTCCTTTTTTGAAGATAGGATGGGGTCTCACTGTGCAGTTCAGGCTGGTCCTGAGCTCACTATGGAGCCCGGGCTGACCTTGAACTCACAGCAGTCCTCCTGCCTCAGCCTCCCAAGTGCTGGGATTATAGCCCTGTACCACCACACCCAGCTTATATGGTGCTGGGGAATTGAACTTGGGTACTTAGCACTTGCTAGGCAAGTGCTTTAACCTCTGAGCCTTTCCTCCAGTCCTCAGATTTTTTAAATAAATGAGATTGTGTGATTAAAAAGTGACTGGAAGAGGCTGAGGGTGTATCCTTTGTGGTGGAGCATGTGCTAGGGGATGCACAAGGCCCTAGGTTTGATCCTCAGTACCAACACACACACACACACACACAAACACACACACACACACACACACACACACACACACACACACACACACGGAAGCCTTATCTGACAGAAATCATGTAAATCTTGAGCCATGGCCAGAGGAGGATCATTTCCTCTCAACAGAGTTACAAAAGATAATGGGAGAGAGGCAAAAATCAAACGAATTATTTTATAACATCCTGGTCATAGACATTCTGTGGAAGTCATCCTGGCTTCTGCTTGGGCTCTGCGGTGTGCAGGCATGTCAGCACAATGTTCTTCCCGCTTCTCCCTTGCTCTTGAGATAATTGAAACACCGGGTCTGTGGCTGCAACAATTACCTGATCTTTTGCTCTAAGAGTTCGCTTCAGGATTCCCTGTTTTTCTTTCAGCTCTTTAAAAATCTTATCCAGGAGCTGGAAGCATAGCTCAGTGATTAGAGTCCTTGCCTAGGAAGTTCAAGACCCATTTTCCCCACCATTTTTATTAATATATATATGAAATACATATTTTTTACAATTAACTTGAGTGTTTTGTGCACATACATATATCAATATTGTGATCTCTTTCCCTCCCCTTTTTTGGCCCTCCCACACCCTCCCCATCTGTAACTCCCACTATCTCACCCATTTGGTTCTACAGAATGCCTGTGTTCTGGGTTTCCCAAATCAGAGAAACCATGTGATAATTAGCATATTTAATCCTCTGACTCACTTTACCACTCAAATCACCACTTTTTAGCTCAGCTTCCCACCCCTAGAATGGGTTTCAGTGCCCATATCTTGATGCCTCTTCTCTGGGTCCAGCAGAGCACTTTATTGGGCCGATTTGCCAAAAGTTCTTTTTTTTTTTCTGTATCTTGCTATATCTTTGCTGAGATTTTTTAATGTGGCTTCACTCACCAGTCTACATAAGAAGAGAATTAGAACAATGAAATTCATAAGGCTGTAAGACACGAGAAAGAGAGAAGTTAAATTTCAAATTCCTTAGCTAAGTACTGAAAGGTAAGTGCTTGTACATTCTGAAGACATTCAGGTTGTCATTAAATCAATCAGTATTCTCAGGATAAACTTAACATCCAAGACTAAATGAGTGAATTGTTACATTAAACAAGCTTAATTCTTTATTTAATTGCTACATTAAATAAATTTATATTACATAAGTGTACTACACTTAAAACAATGGAGTGGCATGCTTAGTTATTTCAGATGTTTTTTAAACTTTTGTAAATTTTATTCAGATTTCACTAGTTACTGTTAATTTTTTTATTGGTTTGTTTTTCTCATATTGGAGAAACTACTATGTTTAACCTTCTGTGTCTGACTCATTTTGCTGAGTATAATGGTTGCAAGGTCCATTCATTTTTCTACAAATGTCTCAAGGTTTTCTTTTCTTATGGCAGAGTCGTACCCCATTGAGTATATATACCACAGCTTCTTCATCCATTCATCTGTTGCTGGACATTTTGGCTTCTTACAACATTTCTAATCTTTATTAGGATGTGGCTTATTTTATTATTTTTGAGGCAGTGTCTTACTCTGTAGTCCAGGCTGGCCTTGAGCTCATTATGTAGCCAAGACTGGCCTTGAGCTCATTATGTAGCCAAGACTGGCCTCAAACTCATGGTAGTACTCCTGCCTCTGCCTCCCCACAGCTGGGATTACAGGCATGTGCCACCATACCCAGTTTATGTAGTGCTAGGGAATTGAACCTAGGGCCTTGTGCTTGCTAGGCAAGCAATTTAGCCGCTGCGCTGTTCCTCCAACCCTTATTTACCTTGGTGATGGGATCTTGCTGTGTTGCCCTTGTTAGCCTCAGACCCCTGGACTCAAGCAATTCTTCTGCCTTAGCTTCCTGAGGAGCTGGGACTACAGGCACTTACCACCAGGCCTAGTTTGTGCTTCTGATTTGTAGTCATCACTATGATTCACTTTCTAAATTACAGGTTCCCCAGGGAAAGGTCTTTAAGATCAGGGTGACATTTCCTTACGGCAGTGTGGTATCCAGGGCCCTGGTGGGGATCAGTGTAGCTGGCGGATGCCCATCCCACTGTCTACCACCTGACCCACACATGTTCACATGCACTCACACGCAGGCAGCTTCACCAGCTGTCTACTTATGGAAGATGTAACAGGCATTGGCTGAAGGGGCTCTTGGGCTCACAGACGAGGGTCATTTGACACTACTGGCGCTTAGAAAACAGCACCCCAAATGTGGCACTCTGATTTACTGAATACCTGGAGGCCTCAGAAGCTAAATCTCACTCTGACCTTCTCCTACTCTCATCTCCTGCTTCTCTGTCTCCCCTGATGCTGTGAAAACTAGAATTCCTTTCCCCCATGGCAGGGCGGAGAAGCCCTCATCATCTGACAGGTCACCAGAGCCCACCTTTTAATCTCATCCTAACCTCCCCTGCCTAACCCATCTTGTCTGATTGCAGGTCATGAGACCCTTAGCCAATGGGCCCTGGCCATGCCTGCAGGAAGGAGTGCTGCCCTAGATGCCAAGAGGAATCTGGGCAGGCCTTGCTAAGGTTTCCCACTGGGTCGCATTCAGTTGTATCACATTGCTGCCCCATCACGTTGCTACACAAATGTCTGGTCTCCATTGAACGTAAGCGTGAAAACAGACACTTTCCCTTGGGTCCTTCTTGCCGCTTCTTTCTCTCTCTCTCTCTCTCTCTCTCTCTCTCTCTCTCTCTTTCTTTCTTTCTTTCTTTCTTTCTTTCTTTCTTTCTTTCTTTCTTTTCTTTCTTCTTTGAGTCAAGGTTTCACTGTATAGTCCAGGCTGGACCTGAACTTGCTATGTAGCCCAGGCTGGCCTTGAACGCATAGCAATCCTCCTGCCTCAGCCTGAGTGCTAGGAGTACAAGCGTGTGCCACTAGCATGTAGAAGACCCTGGGTTTGATCCTTAGCACTGAGGTAAAAAGAAAAAGAAAAGAAAAAACATTATTTATAAACACAAAATTGAATTACAAGTGATTTTTGTGTGTTGTAAACTATTCTTTTGTGTTGACCTGGCTTGAGAGCCATTTGTGGCCTCCTGATCTCTGAGGATGATTCTTCGATTTTTCAGGAGATCTCAATCTGAGACTAAGACAACCAGCACTCTATGGGTGAGTTAATTATATAATAATTAAATGTCTTACCAAATACAGTGGGCTAATTTTTTAAGTTGACAATTTTGTATGACCCAAAAATGATGTCATAAATATCAGGGCACTTGGCAGGAAAATGGTTCCCGATCCCTGCCCTAAGGGAAAAGAGACTTCATCCACAGCTCTGCAGCTGATTCCAGCGTGTGCGTGGGCTAGCCGCTGGACCCTAGGACTGTGGGATGCAAAGTGGGCTGAGCACTTTGGCTTCCAGTTCCTTTAATAACTAACTCCTCAGAGCCCCCAGTGTTCAAGGTGCTGGTCAGCAGCCACTGCGTTCGAACTAATGGTTGAGATTTCTCAACTCCACTATGAAGCAAGTGCCTTGTTAGGAAAGCCACTGAAGTCTGAAGCAGCATGCAATCGAGGGTAGTTAGGGAGACACTGAGGAAGGGAAGGATTGCTGTAAAAGTCACATGGCTTTTGTACCCTCACTGGTGTCCCTTGTGTGGTAACGCAATGGCAGAAAACAAGCCAGGGAAGTATGGGTCTAAACTTACCACGGGCATACCATTACTATGAACAGGTTTAAAAAAAAAACTGCTGGTAGGTAATATTTGTTAAGTTATTCCTTTTATCCTTGTATAAAAATGTTTTGTATACAATTATATATATTTAAAATCCCACTGAAGCTGGGCCCGGTGGTACAGACTTAATCCTAGCACTCTGAGAGGCCAAAGCAAGAGGATTACAAGTTTGAACTCAGCCTGGGCAGTTTAGCAGCTCGGTGACTCTATGTCTCAAAATCAAAATAAACAATGGGCCAGGGACATTAATAGCTCAATATGAAGATGCTGTGCTCAGGTCCCGAGTGCCACAGGAAGAAGGCCAAGCCAGACAGACCCATTGATGTAGCCTGGGCTGGTGCTTGCTTGAGCGTGGTTAAACTGCCTAGAGGGAATTTCCAGGTGAACTTGGTCCCTGTGGGAATTTACTTGGAGCAGGACTGCTGGGGGTGGGAACTGTGTGAGCTGTGAGGTTCTCAGGAATTGATGTTAGAATCAGAGACCCTTGACCCTCACCATGGAAGTCAAGAGCACAGACCCTGGTGCCTAACTACTACCTTTTCAAATTCGGGACTCAGTTTGCACTTAGTAGCCTAACTTCTCTGTAACTCACTTGTAGATAGAGTAAAATTACTTATTTAGAGACAGGTTAAGAGGATTAAAAGAACAATGCTGAGTACAATGCCCAAAACCTAGCAATTGCTTGTTAAAAATCTAGGTAAAGACAGGAGTGGTGGTGCACTTGTGTACCACCAACTGAGGAGGCTGAGGCGGGAGGATTGCTCGAGTTCAAGCCTGGCCTGGTTGACATAGTGAGTTCAGAACCAACCTAGACTACAGAGCAAGATTCTGTCTCAAAAAATAAATAATTTTTTTCTTTTCCTTTTTTTTTTTTTGAGACAAGGTCTGGGTCTGTAGCCCAGGCTGGTTCTCAACTCACTGGTTTAGCCCAGACTGGCCTTGGACTCAGAACAATCCACCTGCCTCAGTCTCCTAAATGCTGGAATTGCAGGCGTGTGCCACCACACCTAGATTTTGTGGTGCTAGGGAATGAACTCACAAGGCAAGCGCTTTGCTTTGCCAATCTTCCAGTATTTTTTAAAAATAGAGGAGAATCCTTTGTGGTAAGTTACCTATTTGAGACACCTGGTTTCCTCACCACATGGTGTCATTACCTAGAATAAACACCAGGTGGCAGCACAGCATAATTTCTTAAGGAAGCTTGGCTTTGCGCAGAAGCCCTACCGTTCCCAGCACACGCAGAGGGACCCCGAGGGCACATTCACTGACCCCAAACGGGTATTGCATCCCGCACCCCCCCCCCCCCCCCCCCCCCCCCCCCCCCCCCCCCCCCCCCCCCCCCCCCCCCCCACCCCCGCGCTTGCTCCGCACTCTGGTTTGTTCCCTTACTCAGACTGGGGTGATTATAATCACTAAAGACTTTCTTGGGTGTGGAATTTTGAGGCATTGATGCCTATTGCCGACTCGCCTTCTGAGGAAATTGTGCCACTGATGCCCGCCAAGAATGTCGGATCTGTGTCTCTTCCCTACAGTAACATTGACTATCTTTATTTAAGAAAATCTTTTCTGGGCTTGAGGCATACTCCAGTGATAAAAGCGTTTTCCTAGGAAGCTTGGGGCAGGGTTATATCTCCCAGCACCACATAATAGCTGGGTGTGGTGACACAGGCTTAATCATCTTATAATACTATCCCTCTGATGGGAGGCTGAGGCAGGAGGATTGCCATGGATTTGAAGCCAGCCTGAGCTACATAGTTAGTTCAGTACCAGCCTGAACTACAGAGCAAGACCCTGTCTCAAAATAAATAAGTAAATAAATAAAGGTTTAAAAAAAATCTTTGCCTGCGGTGAAGGAGTAGAAAAAATATGTTTTTTCATTTGTATTTGTTAAGACTAAATATTAAAATTTATTATTATTACATTTTTAATATCCTTCCCCTATTTTCCTATGGAGATATTCAGATTTTTTTTTTTTTTTGAGACTCCCGCCTCAGCCTCCTGAGTGCTGGGATTACAGGCATGGGCCACCACACCCAGCTTATGTGGTGCTGGGGAATTGAACTCGGGTACTTAGCACGTGACTTACCGCTTGCTAAGAAAGCGCTTTAACCACTGAGCTGTTCCTCCAGCCCCTATTCAGCTTTCTTTGAAACACTAATTAAAGCAGACATGGTGGCACATACCTATAATCCCAGTCTCTCAGGAGGCTGAGTCAGGAGAAACTCAAGTATGAACCTAGACTGGGCAACTTAGTGAGATCCTGTCTCAAAATAAAAATTAAAAAGTGCTGGGGATATAGCAAAGGCCCTGAGGTTGATCTTCAGTACTGGATGGACATTGTCATATTCAGTCATGTATATAACAATGGAAATTACCCAGGTCCTTTTTTTTTTTTTTTTTGAGACAGGTCAGTCTGTATTCCAAGTTGGCCCTGAACTCATTATGTAGCCCAGGATGGCCTCAAACTCATAACAATTCTCCTGCCTCAGTGTCTTGAGGGCTGGGATTACTGATGTGTGCCACCATGCCCAGCTTCCAGTTTCTGATTATATAAACATCTTTAACACTCTTTCATTTTTGAAGGAACAATGCCATCAGATGGTTCTACAGCAGGAAGCGAAAACCAGTGCACAGTGAAAGGCTCTGCAAGCCAGTTCTCACGCCTCCCCAGTAGGTTTCATGGTTTTAATAATGTCTTCCTGTTCCAGGGAGTTTTTATGCCTGTAAAAGCCCTTTAGTATGTCCTATGTCCTTTTGTAATGCAAATTTTACCATGTGTCATCCAGGACCCAGCTGTTCTATGCTTTGATTTATTATTTTTCTCAACAAAGTCTCTTTGGGCTTCTCGTCACTCTCTACAAAGAGCTTCCCCCCTTTTACAGCACCGTTCCGTTCCAGTGGATGAATTGTATCTTATTCAACAAGTCTCCTGCTGCTGATGGACTTTGAGGTCACTTCCATCACGTTGAAAGCACTGTTGCAGTGAACCACCAGCGCATGTGCATGCAGATCTGTAGGACAGATTCCTGAATCTGGAATTGGAACCATGGGTCTTTTGTTATAACTTACATACGTGGTGAGAAATTGTCCTTTGTAACACGGGTGCCAATTTATACACTATTGTCAGTGTATAGAAGTGCCTGCTTCACTCTAGGCAAATATGGCTTTGTTTGTTTTTGCGACAGTTTCTCACTCTATAGTCCAGGCCCCTCCTGAACTCACTGTGTAATCCAGGCTGGGCTCCATCTCATGGCAATTCTTCTGCCTCAGCCTCCCAAGTGTGCTAGGATTATAGGTATGCACCACAGTGCCCAATTTACAATTTATTCATCCTTAATTTTAAATTCTGGACCTTTTTCTGTAGTTAGAAGTGTCTTCCCTATTCCAAGAAGAACACTTTTTCTAAATCCTTAATTGTTCTATGGTTTCAGTTTTTGACCTTTCAGTCTTTGAGCCTTTTGGAATTCATGCTGCTGTATAATGAGCAGAGCCAGATGGTTAGTTGTATCTTTTCCCCCCCTCTGTGGTACTGGGGATTAAGCTCAGTGCCTTCACCCTGAGATACATCTCCAGCCCATTTTTATTTTTATTTTGAGACAGGTCTCACTAAGTTGCTAAATTGCCTGGGCTGGATTTGAACTTGTGATCCTCCTGCTTCAGCCTCACAGAGAACTGGGATCATAGGCCTACACAGCCAGGCCTGGCCCAGCTAATGCCAAGGTGCGTCTTTTTTTATGACTAATTATGTCTTGATGGCACTGTTGAATAATTCATCTTATTTAGGACAATTTTCCAAATTCTACTTCATAAATTGTATGGTGGTAGCATTAGCTTGATAATGATGAATGTACAATCTATTGGCAAAAATGGTGAAATGTTAAGTAATTTATACTATGTTCATTTAATGAAATCTTAGTGTTGTGGGCTGGGGCATAGCTCAGCAGTTAGAATGCTTGCCTACCAAGTGCAAGGCCCTGGGTTCGATTCCCTAGTATCACATAAGCCAGGTGTGGTGGCACACACCTGTAATCCCAGCAGTGAGGAGGCTGAGGCAGGAGGATTGCTTTGTGAGAGGCCAGCTTGGACTCCATGTGAGTTCAGGGCAAGCCTGGACTACAGGATAGGACCCTGTCTCCAGAGAGAGAGAGAGAGAATTTTTGTGCTTTATTTTGTTTTGTTTGTTTCCCTTGTAGAGCTGGGATAATACTCGATGCCTTGTGTGTGCTAGGCAAGCACTCTGTACTAAACTACACCTCTGTTCATGCATGAAAGCTTGATGTTTTCAAACTCTTTAATTGCATGGAGAATTCTTAAGATAAAATTAAGAGTTAAAAAAGCAAATACAAACCAATATACACTGAATTATCATAATTAAAACCAAAAGAATACGTGTATGTCTAAAAATAGCTGAAAGGAAATACCTAAAAAATTTAGATGGGTGTGGTGGCCCATGCTTGTAATCCCAGTGCCTGGGAAACTAAGGCAGTAATAGTCCATGTTCAGGGCCAGCCAGCTGTCTTAAGACCCAACAAAAATGTAAGAGTAATCTCTGTCTTAAAAAGTTCATTTGCACGCTTGGGAGGCTGAGGCAGGAGGAGTGCCATGAGCTCGAGGCCAGCCTGGACTACACAACGATACTCCATCTCAAAACAGGTAAAAGCCACTTTATTTTTTTATTTATTTATTTTCTAATTACAGGTAGGTGCCACCATGCTCAGCTTATGTGATGCTGGGGAATTGAACCCAGAGCTTTGCACTTGCTAGATAAGTGCTTTAACTGCCCTAACCCCAAAATCACTTTAAACATACATACCTGCATATAAAACATATGTATATAAAACACGTGTGTGTGTGTGTGTGTGTGTGTGTGTGTGTGTGTGTGACATCGAACCCTGGGTCTTGCTTATACTAAGCACTGAGGTACCTTCCAGTCTCCAAAATACATCCTTCAGGTTAGAGACCAGTAATGCAATATGCATTTTCCTGCTGGGTAGGTCCCCTTTGATTTTTCCCACCTCCTGGAGCTCACTGCTCACATCCCTGGTTATCTTGACTGTTTTCTACTTCTGTTCTCCTTACGTTCCTCATCTATTTCCCATAGCTCCTGGCATGGTGTGTGAAGACAGAATGTTGTTTCAGTTACTTGTTCATTGCAGGGACATGTGACCCAACACCTGCAACTTCAGGGAGGAAAGATTTATTTTAGCTCACAGTTTAAGAAAGCCTCAGTCCACTCATGGGCAGCTGCCAATGTCGGGAAGGGTCTTGCAGAGAACAGCTGTGCACATCATCACAAGGGGAAGAATCAGGGGCCTCAGAAGAAGCTGGAGTATGAGTTTATACCCTTCCAGTCCACCGGCCTAAAATCTAATCTTCGACATGCCTGTCTTTCACCACACACCTGTAATCTACCCCTCCTAACTAGGTCCCACCTCCTAACAGTGCATGAAATCCATAATATCCAAATAAGTGAGTCTTTTGGGAGATGTTACAGATCCAATCCATATCCCAGGCTTTCCAGACTCTTTTGCTGAATTATTTTAGGTAAGAGATTCAGCCTTTGGCATCTCATGTGAGGAATGTCTACCCAGTACATTGTGATTTTTTTTTTTTTTTTTGAGGTAGGGTCTCACTCTATAGGCCATGCTGGTCCTGAACTCATTGTGTAGTCCAGATTAGCCTTGGACTCACTGTAATCCTCCTACCTCAGCCTCCCAAGTACTGGGATCACAGGCATGCGCCACCATACCCAGCTTTTATGTGGTGCTGGGAAATGGAACTCAGGGCCTGTGCTTTGCCAGGGAGGTGCTTTAACCATTGTGCCATTCCTCCAGCCCCTGCTTTGTGAATTTGATTTAAGCTTCTTCCTCTTTGGGACTCCTTTTATAAAAGGTAGGTGTGTTAGGTGACCTCTAAAGTTCCTTCTGGCTTTAGTATCTACTGAAAGCCACAGTGGATTTTGGCTTGTGGGGGTTTCAAGGATTCATTAGCATCGTTAATAACCAGAGCAGCGATTGATACAGATATTTGTCTCCAGTTGCTAAGCTGTTTGTCTTAGTTACTTTTTCATCGCTGTGACTCAATACTTGACATCCACAAATTTGGAGAGGAAAAGTTTACTTTAGCTCACCATTTCAGAGGGTCACAGTCAATCCATGCATGGCTGGCAACAGTGGAAGGACATGACCGAGGTAGAGGTGGAGGCTGCCCCTCACAGCACTGCAAACGGGAAGCCAAGTCAAATCCCAGAGGAAGGTGCCAGCGTACATACACTTCCAGGTCCTGTCTCAGGGATCCACCCCTACCACGTGCAGTTCTAAACCACCACACACCTGTAATCCAATCCACACGCCTGCGATCCACCCCTCCAGACCAGGCCTCCATCTCCCAACAGCACATGGTTCTGTAGACAATCCATGATGTCCAAATACATGAGGTTTTTTGGGGACATTCCTGATCCAAACCATAGTAGTGTTGATTCATGCAGAATTTAAAAATGTCTTATCAAATCTTGTGTATCTTTACCAAATATTGTTAGCTTCTGATGCTTTTTCTTTCTGCTTTTCATAGACTGTTATAGTTCTTAGGTTTTTGTTGCTGTCAGTGGTGTTCTAATAAACTAATTAAGCAGGAAGGGTCCTATTGCCTGGATTTCCTTGGTGCTGGTTCCTGAGGTGGTAAGGTTGGTGTTCTTTGGCTGCTGTAAGATGGCACCTGTTCAGATGAGGGAGGCTATGAAATGAATCAGTGTGTAGGGCTGGGGCTGCCTTGCGGGATGAATCTCACCAGGTTGCCCTGGCCTGTAGGACTTTCCTTTCTGCAGCTGAAATCCACAGCTACCATCAGGAGTATGGGGTGGATTCTGTGTTAGTCTAATCCTAGTTTCTCATTTTTATGTAAAAAAGAAGAGGCTGGGAGGTACTGAGTAATCTGTCTACACTGCACAGCATAGAAGAATCAGAACCAAGGCCGTGGGGTGAAGTACACTGGAAGAGGCCTAGTTTCCAAGGCCTCATTGGCCAAGAAGCAGCAGCATGATTTGGACAAAGTCACCCATCAATTAAAGTAAAATAAAAGACAGTAGGGCTGGGTGTGTTGCCTGGTACTGTGCAGCATAGGTGAAACCCTACATTCTTAACTTAATAAGCACCACAAGGAGTGTGTGGACATTGCTGTGTTTTGGGCTTGAGTGTCCCCCAAAAGCCTTGTGTATTTGGAGCTGTGTGTTATTGGGAGATAGGGCTGGCTGGAACAGAAGTTCAAGGTTTGACTTGGAAAGAATGGGACAATTGGCTGAGATTGGGTATTGTTTTCAGGTGTTTGTTATTGGCTTGTGGGAGTGGTAGTCAGGGAGGGGCACCTAGCAGTTTAAAGTACTTAAGGAAGAAGAAGCATTGTTGCAGCTTCTTCCCAGGAGAGCCCATGTGCTGGCTCCTGCTTCACTTGGCTTCCCTTTGCAGTGGGGTGAGCAGCTCTCCAGCCTCTGCCTTGCGCCTTCAGGGTTGCTGGCTGTCCCATCACTGGACTGCGTGTGAGACTTTCTGGAATTGTGAGCTAAATAAATCTTTCCTCCCCTATATTGTGCCTGTTGGGTATTTTTGTCACAGCAACAAGATAAGTAACTAAGACACAGATGCACACAAACACACACAAGAGACCAAAATGTGAAACGCTCCAGGTCCCTTATTTATTTTGTGGTTAAAAATAGGAACTAGGTAGATTGACAGACATAAAACTTCCTGGTTAAAAAAAATATATAGTTGACATAAAAGTCAACTATAGTCACTTTGTCTTTTATTTCAGTCCTGGAGATTGAATCTAGGGCTATCATAGACAATTGCATCCCTAGTCCTCTTATGGTTATGATTATTATCAATAATAATATGACTAATATTATTATTAGTTTTAATTTGACACCAGATCTGAAAAGTTGCACAGGCTGGGCTTGAACTTGTGATCTTCCTGCCTCAGCCTTCAAGAGTGCTGAGATTACAGGCCTGCTCCATGTGTCTGGTTATTGTCACCAATTTCTGAAAGACCTATACATCCAAATATGTCTTCCCCTTAACTATTTTAATGTTTTTGGAAAATTTTTTTCTCCAGGAAAGATTTAGCAAAATATAAGTGTTATTGAGCAAAAATGAGACTATGGAGGCCGAAATAAACTCCAAGCACCTTGGCACTCATTAACAGGGCTAAACACTTAATGAACATTAATGGGCTTTAAACATAGTCTTTACTAATTCTTTTCTGGAGTGAAGAGGTCTCCATGGATACAGGCTTATAGTTCTTGGTGTAGCCTCTGTTGTAAATATTTTTGTTTGATTAATTAACCTAGTTTTCTTTAATCACTGGGGTAATGTAAAAACAGAGCAAAACCCAACAAAGTTCAGGACGGGGTTGGAGATGGAATTAAGTGATAGAGCCCTTGCCTAGTATGTGTGAGACCCCGGATTTGACCCCCAGCACTGAAAATAAGTAAACAACCTGGAAAAAAGTATAAAGCAAAAGTTGGAAGTCCCTATTTCCAGCCGTCCCTGGGGCGGGTCATTCACTGCTGTGATGTATGCATGTCCATTATATGTTGAGATGCTGGCTCCCAAGGTGATGACGGTCACAGGAAGACATTAAGAAAGTGATCAGATCCTGAGGGCAGAACTGTTGTGAAATATTAGCACCCTTGAAAAAAGCCCCAGAGATTGCCCTGTGCTGCCCGCGAGAAGGGGATCCAGCAGGAAAGCACCATCTGGGAACCAGAAGGTGGCCCTCACCAGGCCTCACAACGGCCAGGGCCTCATCTTAGATTTCCCAGCCTCCAGAACTGTCAAGGTAAACAACTGTTGCTTACAAACTAATCCAGGGCAGTGGAGCAGGCCTGTAATCACAGCGCTGTGGAAGGCAGAGGCAGGAAGATGGCGAGTTCGGGCCCCATCTGGGCAACTTAGCAACGGAGTGAGACCCTCTCTCAAAAAACAGAAAATAAAAATGGGCTGGGATGTAGCTCAATGTGAAGGTTGTAGGCTTCATCCCCAGTACCAAAGACAATCCCCCGAAAGAAAAACAGAACTCCTAAACTACCCAGTTTATATGCAACTCAAAGAGATTAAGAAACTCCCTAAAGACAGCCACTTCCTACAATTTTTTTAGTTTTTCTGCTAATTTCTACTACTAGTAAATTAATAATAAATTTTGTTCTATTCCTTCCCCTCCTCCTTTATCCCCCTTATTTTGGTGGTGCTGGGGATTGAGCTCAGTCCTTTGCACTGAACTATATCCCCAGCAGCCTTCCTTCATTCCTTCCTTATTTTTACTTTGAGATAGGGTGTCACTAAGTTGTTAAGTTACCCCAGCCAGGCTTGAATTTGTGATCTTCCTACCTCAGCCTCCCCGGGTGCTGGATTTGCCGGCATGGACCGCGATGCCTGCCTTTTGGTTTTGGAAGATTTCAAACTCACAGAGAAGTTGTAAGACTTGCTTAGACTCACCCACAGTGAGCAACTTGCCGTGTCCAGCTTCCTCTCTCACTCTAGGTACACACAAGTTCTCCTTTTGTTGGAGCATTTGAGGAACAGTTGTAGACTTACTGTCATTGTCCCCTGAAATGCCCCAACACGCATGCCTGAGAAGAAGAGTGTTGTCTTCCACAACCACAATACGACCACAGTAGAAATCAATGGAAATCTCCCACTCAGGAAGCATAGCATTGTTAGGATTACTTAATGCATTTTCCATATTCAAACTTCCACATTCTCCAGTAATGTCCCTTGTAACTGTGTGTGTGTGTGTGTGTGTGTGTGTCTGTGTGTGTGTGTGTGTGGCAGTGGGAATTGAGCCCAGGGCTCGTCCTGCAGCTTCTCATGGGGGTGGGGGTGGGTCAGGAAGGGTCTGAAGAATGGCTGAGGCTGCAGTTGAGCTGAGTCCTAATTGAGGGAGGAAGAGGGAAAGTAGTTCACAGACCAAGGCAGGGACCCTGTCACTAGTGAAAGATGGTACAAAGGACCAGCTGGTTTGAGAGAGGGAACACCTGTTTGGGAGGAAAGCCATGGGTGCCAACGGTTTTTC
This sequence comes from Ctenodactylus gundi, assembly GCA_004027205.1. NCBI lineage: Eukaryota > Metazoa > Chordata > Mammalia > Rodentia > Ctenodactylidae > Ctenodactylus > Ctenodactylus gundi. The sequence continues at coordinate 20,232 of PVKB01000790.1, forward strand.
AAATATCTGACACAGTGTGTATGAGTCTAGTCCTCACATCAGCTCTGAAAAGTGCAGTCATTCCCATTTTACAGAAGCGAAAACCGAGGCTCAGAGAATGAAAATGATTTGCTGAGATTGTGCTTGAGCAGGAATGCCAGTTGTCTGATTTCAGAGCCCAAAGAAGTAGGTGGGTGGAGTTTGTAGCCCTAATGGTGAGTATTGGGTGAGGGCCCTAGCCAGCACCATGTCACTAGCCTCTGCCTAAAAGAGAAGGCAGTGACAAAGACTTGGGCCATGATCCCCTGTGCGGGCCCCAGTGAAGGCTGGGTAGTAAATGACAGGTACTTTCCCACCCAGCTCTTTAGTCACACCCTGCCCTCCATCACCCATGTTGGGCCCTGTGGTCCTCTGTCCTAACACTATGTTCTCAAACTCAACCCACTCTTACCTGTCTTGCAAGCACTCTCCTGGGTGACACCTAACCCTCTTGGCCTCCATGTCTGCCTACCCTGGTATCCAGCCCCAAAGGTGCTATTACAGAATGAATGAGTATGCCCACAGACCCAGGAAACCATCCTTCCAGGTCCCTATGGGGAGAGGCAGGCACCATCCTGCTCCTCCCCCACTTCTGTCCTCCCCTTCTCACCTGTCCCTGTGGCAGCTCAAGGCTGTGCTCAGTCCCACAGAGCTCCATCTGTGGAAGTCGGTGGGCTTCCACTGGGGCCACAGGAAGGACACCAGGCCTGTTGCATCCCTGCCCCTGCCCAGCTGGCGGAGTGCAGAGGGCACAGGGCAGGGTGGGCAGGATGGGCAGGGTTGGGCAGGGCTGGGAAGCCAGGTCATTAGGCCACCTTCAGGACTAAGAGGCAGCTTCCTGCCTGCCTCCCAACCAGGGCAGGAGCCAGCTGGGAAAGAATCTCCCGACCTCTCTGTGAGCCTAAGAAGGGTGTCAGCTAAAAGCCTGCTTTGGGGAAGGTGAGGGTGGCATGGGGCATGAAGGCGAAGAGCCATATTTTTCCCCATGGAGCTCATGCCAGGCATTTAGAGGAAAAGGAAAAGAGCTTCTGCTCACTGAGCACTTTACCATGTGTCAGACACCATGTAAGTCTTTCATATTAATCGATAACTACTCAAGAGACAAACTTTTTTGGGCTGAAGGAATGGCATAGTAGGTTCAATTCCGCAGCTCCACACAGATTGGGCATGGTGACACATGCCTGTAATCCCAGCATTTGGGATTAGCCGCACTGCCAATTTGGGAGGCTGAAGCAGAATGATTTCTGTGAGTTCAAGGTCAGCCTGTGCTCCATAATGAGTTCAACACCAGCCTGGGCTACAGACTCTATCTCAAAAAAAAAAAAAAAAAAAAAAAAAAAAAAAAAAAAAAAAAAAAAAAAAAAAAAAAAAAAAAAAAAAAAAAAAAAAAAAAGAAAAGAAAAGAAAAAAAAAAAAGGCAGATTTTCTTATTAAGTGCATTTGACCTCTGGGGATAAGGAGCAGTAGGAGCGCCAGTGGCCTGCACTAGATCAAAGGTAAACTGTGCTGAGGTCACACCAGGCAGTCTAGGAGGACAGGCCCAGTGTTTAGGCCTCACAGTGTGCGGTCTCTGACCCACCCCCAGTGCATGTGCCACTGCCAGCGCAGGCCCCCACTTCTTCCCTGCCCTGCTTCCTCATTGGGAGGTCGCCAGGCTCTGTGAACCTTGCAGTTACTGTCTAGAAGATAGATGTCACCTCTATCATCGCCCTGTGCCGCAGATACAACTTTACCTGTGTAACACCTGGTTTTGTATTCCCATCCTATGGAAGCTTCCAGCTCCCTGACTTACATTTCACAGTCCTCTCAGGTGTTTTGCACAAAGCCTAGCCTCAGATGGGCTGCATTTGGGCTGAGGGGGAAGAGTTTTTACTTCTCCAGGTCTCTGACATACATACTGTTCTCCACCTGTGTAGTGGAATCACCTAGATAAGTTTTTCCTTTTTTTTTTTTAAGGTGTGTGTGTCATTGGGCCTTTGCATTGTCACTGAGCCATATTCTTTGAGACAATTTATTGCTAAATGTCCCAGGCTATGCTTGAACTTGTGATCCTCTTGCCTGAGCACTTCACCTAAATTGTGTACATTATTATTATTATTATTATTATTATTATTATTATTATTGCTTTGAAACAGAGTCTTGCTCTGTAGTCCAGGCTGGTCCTAAACTTGCTACATATCCCAAGCCAGCCTCGAACTCACAGTACCCTTTCTGTCTCTGCCTCCTGAGTGTTGAGTTTATAGGTATGCACCACCTTACCCAGCTAATTTTCCCCCCATTTTATTATTATGTATACATGCAAAATTTAAGGTTTACAATGGAGTTGAGCCTTTTATGCACATATGTATCCTGTCAAGGAGACAAGGGCTTTCCCACTCTCCTTTTGTCCCTCTCTCTCCCCTCCCCTCCCAACCTTCTCCCCTACCCGACCCTCCTGTTTCACTTTGTTTTTCGTTTTAAGTTCCATAGGAGTTGTGCTCTGGGACTCTCATATCAGAGAGACCATTTGATGTTTCATGTTCTGCTTCTGACTCACTTCACTAAGCATGATGTTCTCAAGTTTTTTCCATTTGCCTGCAAAAACCTCCACGTGGTTGGACTTTATTGATGCATAGTATTCCATTGTGTATAAATACCATAGTTTGTGTATCCACTGGTCTTTTGATGGGTATTTTGGTGACTTCCATATTTTAGCTATTGTTAGTTGTGCTGCTATGAACATGGGTATACAAATATCTCTGTTGTGTGTTGTTTTGACCTCTTTTGGATATATTCCCAGGAGGGGTGTCGCTGGATCGAAGGGAACATTTATTTCTGGTCTTTTGAGAGCTGTCCATACTGCTTTCCAAAGGGGTTGTACAAATTTACATTCCCAACAGCAGTGCAGGAGGGCTCCTTTCTCCCCGCAGCCAAGCCAGTACTGATTACTACTTGACTTGTTGATACAGGCCATTGTCACTGGGGTGAGATGGTATCTTAGCGTTGTTTTGATTTGTATTTCTCTTATGGCTAGAGATGTTGAACATCTTTTCATGTATCTATTGGCCTTTTGCATTTCTTCATGAGTGAACTGTCTCTTCATTTCATTTGCCCACTTTTCAAGAGGATCCTTTATTTTGGTAGGCTTCCTTTTCTTCAGCTCCTTGTATATTCTAGTTATAAACTGCTTATCTGAGATGTTGGTGGTAAATATTTTTTCCCACTCTGTTGGATCTTTTTTTACAATGTTAATAGTTTCCTTTGCTGTACAGAAACTTTAATTTGACAAGATCCCATTTGTTAATAATGGGGATAATTTCTTTTGCTTTTGGTATCTTGTCAAGAAAGTCCTTACCTACCCCTATGTCTTTTAGGAATTTGCCTAATTTGTCTTCTAGACAGTTTAGTGTTTCATTTTTAATGTTTAGGTCTTTGATCCACTTTGATTTGATTTTGGTGCATGGTGACAGGTGTGTGGCTAGATTCATTCTTCTACATGTAGATGTCCAGTTTTCCCAGCACCATTTGTTGAACAGGCTGTCCTTTTTCCATTGTATGTATTTGGCCCCTTTGTTGAAGATTAAGTAATTGAGGATATTTGAGTTTGTCTCTGCATCTTCAATTCTGTTCCACTGGTCTATCTGTCTATTTTTGTGCCAGTACCAAATCGTTTTTACAACTATGGCTTTATAGTATAGTCTGATGTCTGGAACTGTAATGCCTCCTGCTTTGGTCTTGTTGCTCAGGATTGCTTTGGCTATTCTTGGTTTCTTTTGGCTCCATATGAATTTAAGGATTGTTGTTTCAAGTTCTTTGAAGAAACTTGTAGGTACTTTGATAGGAATTGCACTGAATCTGTATATCAGTTTTGGTAATATAGTCATTTTGACTATATTTATTTTGCCTATCCAAGAGCAGGGGGGATACCTTTCCATTTTCTAGTGTCTCCTATAACTTCTTTCTTCAGTGTAATGTAGTTTTCTTTATATAGATCTTTCACTTCCTTGGTTAGGTATACACCTAGGTATTTAATTTTTTTCTGAGCTATTGAGAATGGAATTGTTTTTCTGAGTTCTTGCTCAATAAGTTCATTATTAATATAGAGAAAAACTATTGATTTTTTAGTGTTAATTTTGTAGCCTGTGACTTGGCTAAATTTTTGTATTATTTCTAGGAGTTTCATAGTGGAGTTTTTAGAGTCTTCCATGTAGATAATCATATCATCTGCAAATAAGGAAAGTTTGACCTCCTCCTTTCCAATGCAGATTCCCTTTATTTCATTTTCTTGTCTGATTGCTATGGCCCGTGTTTCAAGAACTATGTTGAATAGAAGTGGTGAGAGTGGGCATCCTTGTCTTGTTCCTGATTTGAGAGGAAACTATTTCAACTTTTCTCCATATACTATGATATTTGCAGTAGGTTTAGCATACATGGTTTCTATGAGTTTTAGGTAGGGCCCTTTATACCTATTTTTCTCAGTGTTTTTATTATGTAGGGGTGCTGGATTTTGTCAAAGGCTTTTTCTGCATCAATAGAGATGATCATGTGGTTTTTGTTTTTGCTTTTGTTGATATGGTGTATTACATTGATTGATTTACGTATGTTGAACCAGCCTTGCATCTCAGGGATGAAGCCCACTTGATCATGACACCCAGGTAATTTTTATGTGGTGCTGGGGAATTGAACCCAGGGCCTCAGGCATACTAGGCACGTGCTCTAATCACTGAGCTATGCCTCCTGCTTCCTGTGTGCTAGAAGCAATGTAATACAGGACCACTACTTAAATTAACTGCACATTTGTCTACCCAACATACGGTCATTGAACATTTCCTCACTGCCAGGCACTTGGATGCCTCCTGGGTCAACAGACAGTTAAGTTTCTTCTTGTGGCACTTCCATTCTAGCAAACCAATTCAACAAACTGCCATTGGATTTTGGATATCAGATGCTCTGTGGGCTCAAAATGAGCAAGATATCGTGTCTTGAGGAAAAGAGAAGTGGACAGTAATCAGGGCTGAAACAGAGGAAGGGGAAGGACAAACGAGGTACAGCGTGGTGGGGCTGGGAGGAGAGAGGCCTTTGGAGGGGAGCTCGGGGAAGTTGCCACGGGAGATACTACAGAGAGCCCAGGAGGACAAAGGATTTTCTAGGATGGGCTGAGGAAGGTGGTGGTGAGAGCTGCTTAGACAACAGCATAGACAGGATGACCCAACCTGGAAAGGTGCACCCCACACACATGGGAGAGGCTGGGCAGGCCCTGAATGAGGTACAGGCGTGGCCATGGGTCAAGAGAGACACTGGTCAGCCATGGGAGCCATGCAGGGACTTGTGGGGAGCTATACAGTGCTCAAGCTGTTAATATCTGTGGCCCAGCTGCCACCTTGATTCCAGACTAGGATCTTTGATGCCACTGTCCTTAGGGCCTCTCGTCTGTCCACTGCCTCCTTCATCCCATGTTTGGTCTCAGAGTCCTGTCCCTGCCCTCAGGTGAAAGTCCAATGAACTCGTTCACCTTCAAGCGTGAAATTTATCTTTAGATTGTACCTGCCTAGGCAACTGCATTTTGGCAATTACTGCAGAAGGAACATGAGCCCAAAAATTGGAGGAGATGTGGTTCAAACCCTAGCTGTGCCTCTTAGCAGGTATGTGACCTCAGCCCAGAAACTGTGCTTCTCTGAGCCTCTTTGTCCTCATCTTGAAAACGACCAAGCTGGGTAGGCTGACAGTGATCTTTTGAACTGCAACATTCTCTGACTAGCATGTCAAGGGACCTTGACTATTGAGTTAGGTTTGCAGCATGAGGCTTAGAAGGGAAGAGATGGAGTGGGCACCTAGGTTCTCAGGAGAGCCCACAGGGCCCAGGTGTGGATCCCACACAGCTCAGGCACTGGTGTCATGTCCCCAGATGATGCCTGGCCAGCTAAGTCTCTACCAGCTGCTCAAGTCTTCCCAGTTGAAGTTGTGGACTTCATGGAGACTGACCCTCAGTACATGGAGCATAACCAAAGTGTCATTTTGTGCCACCAAGGTGGGGTGGTTTGTTACACAGCAGCTGACAACTGGGAACAGGGAAGGAGGTGGTTGGGACAGTTAGAGAACCGGGGGTGCCCTCTATGCTGGTAAGGGATGTTCTTCCCCTCTGCCCACCTTTGATGGTGTACAGTTCTGTGTAGCCTGGCACTCTGAGGACAGGTGCAGAGCCTACATAGTCCTGGGATGTCCTCCCCAGGCTGTTCTACAGGTGAGGTCCTGGTCAGGGGGTGCTGGGCTATTCTGACTGGTTAGGTTCAGAGTCCCAAAGGCTAAAGTAGGGGAGGAATGCTCCCACTGGCGGTAGGTGCATCTTAAACACTGTTTCAGCACCACCTCAGATCTGCTGGAAGCTGCAGTGTTTCTCCTTTATAGATGAAGAGCCAGGACTTGGGGCCACCCAGGAGGCAGATAGGACACTGGATGGGGCAGTATAATACTCTGACCCTAATTTCCTGTCAGCTCCCCAGAGGATCCGGGGACTCAGAAATGGAAGCCCTGACAGGAGTCTTGATCTCTTTCCTCTAAATGCTTTTTGTCTCAAGACTCCTGAACTTGCTGAAGTTCTGTTTCCACCTCTTTCTCCCATCTCCTCCTCCACTCTCATTCCTTTTTTCCTCTGGGAGTTTCCAGCAGAGGGGAGAGAGGAAGTATCCGCTCCCAAGTCTTTGTGGGGGATAGGCTTGATGGAGAGGTGGGGCCAGAGCTGGGGATGCAAAGCGCACAGAGGCCCATAGGGGCCGGGTAGGACTGGGGCACTTCCAGGCTAGGGGGTAGGGGAAGCGTGGAGAAGAGTGTGCCGAAGCTGCTGGGATATATGGGTGGTGAGGGTCCCGGAAGTATCTGTGTGGTGTCAAGGAATGATATTCTCCAGTAGGACTTCTAGTGGAGCTGCTCCCTCAGGCTTTGTGGGGGATCGGAAAGGGGCCAGGAAATACTATTTTCTTTTCTTCTTGTCCTGGGGACTGAGCTTGAGTCTTCACATTGACCTACATCTACAACCCCTTTTTGGTTTTGAGACAGTCTTGCTTAGTCATTAACTTGTCCAGGTCGGGCTAGAAGTTGCCATCCTCCTGCTTCAGCCTCCCGGAGTGCTGGGAGGGATTGCAGGCCTGGGCCTCCGAGACTGACTGAGCCGCAGTGCCCCGCTCCATGGAACACGCTGGCAGCTCATTGAGGTCAGTTGGCGGAGGAGGGTACTGCCTTGCCTGCCCCAGGCCGCGCAGCCTGCGACGGCGGCAGAACCGGCCGAGGGTCTTGTCCCTGCGCTGGCCCTCCCCGCGAGCCCCCTGCCCAGGCGCCTCCAGGAGCTGGAGCAGGCTACGGCCGGCCGCGGGCTCCCGGCAGGGGGCGCCCCTCGTCCCGGCCGGCGGGCCCGCGCGCCTCCGCCGGCGCCTGGGACGGGACGGCCGCTCCGCCCCTGCCGCCCGGGGCTCTGCAGGCGGGCGCGGGCGCGGGCGCGGGCGCGGGCGCGGGGAGACACGGGCCGAGCGCCGCCGCCGCGCCGTCGCAGCGCAGCCTCCCGCGTGAGTAGCGCGGGCGCGGGCCGACGGGCGCACGGGCCGGGCGAGCGGGCTGGCGCGGGACGGCGCCTGGGAGGACGCAGGCCCCGGCTTGCCGCTGGGGAGGCCCGCGAGGGGCCGGCGTGCCGGAAGGAGGGCAGCCCGGCGGGGATGCGAGCCGACGGGGCGCCAGGGCCTCCTGTGCCTCCGCGCGCGCTCCGGGCGCCCGGCGCTGCGCACAAGCGGGGCATGCTCCGCACCTGGCGGGGACTGGTGGCACGGTAGGGCCATCCGCCCCACTCCAACTGCCAGCGGGAAGTGATCATGTCCCCTTCCCTGCAGGAGCGCGGGCCCAGGGAAGCGGCGTCCGCGAGCCGTCCGGGGCCACGCAGGCAGCGGTAGGGGACGGGTGCGCAGCGTCAAGGGGGCCCCGGAGCCGGCGCCGCGGTGGCACGTGAGGGACAGCCCCTGGCGCCACTGTCCGGTGGGGGACGTCCCGGGGGCTGCACTCGCCTTTCCGACAGGCAGACGCACTCTGTGGGCATCGCTGGAGGCGTCCTGCTGCCCGGAGGTGGGGGTAGCAGCCAGGCTGCCTCGCAGTCACCTTCGGACTTGTCTCCTGAGATGTGTTTTTGGCACCCACGGTGACCCCGCTGGTAATTCAGCAGCTTCCCTGGGGGTCTTGGGCCACGGGGCAGGGCTGTGTGGATATGGGAGGACCTCCAGCACAGCAGGTTTCTGGCTGGCAAGAGGAGACCGAAGGGACTCTGATCTCTTCCCTAAGTCCCTGATTGGTTAGGCGTGGGGCCGGCTGCTCGAGGGAGCTGGACCTTTGTGAGATAGGCAGTCTTAGCTCGTGTCACCTCAGGCAGGTGGCTGTCCTGCCCTGGAGCCCAAACCCTCATCAGGGGCTCTGTAATACCAGAGCCCTTCCTTTCTGTTGGCAGCCCGCAGCCCTCTGCCAGACTGAGTGTGATGGTACCCATAGGGGTCTGATAAGGCGATCGTCATGTGTGTTTGGCCCACTCCACTGCCTGCCTCTGCCTCACTCGCCCTAGATGAGGTGGGTGAGGATTTACTTGTAGATGGAGGTTGGCCAGAGAAGGGGAGAGGGCTTGATGAGCAGGGGGTGATGTCCTCGTCTGCCTAGGTTGTCCCCCAAGAGGCCACCGACTCCTTAGGCCCTCTGTGAAGGAGGGGTGGCTCTCACCGCAAGGCCTGGGAGCGTGGTAGGCTGTGTGACTGTCAGCAGGTGCCTTCCTCTGTCCGGGTCTGTTTCCTCTTTTTGTTATACAAGCAGGCCGGAGTGGACAGCACTGTGTAGGATGGCATTGTACCCCCCCCCCACCCTGTTGGCTCCTGAAGCAGAGTCTACAAATGCCTAAGACAGGCATCTGAGGTTCCTTTCTGGGGTTCCCAGGGAACCTTGGTTACCCTCTGGAGAGTGGCAAGAGTGTAGGTATGAATGGGATTTCCAGGGACCCCGTTAGGCGACACGTGGGCACCAAACTGGGCCTCCCCCTTGATGTGTCTGGAGCCGATGTCTTGAGATTCTGCCTGTAAGTCATAGCCGTGTCCTTCTCCTCTACTGTGTGATTTGAGCTTTTCAGCGTAAGAAAGGGGCCTCTGCTTTTGGGTCCCCCTCTGGATCCTAGCAGGTGGCTGTATCTATGCTTAAGCGTTTTTCCTCTTGATGCTCATGTTTCTAGACTGACCAAATAGGAACTGATCTTGGGGATGTCAGGAAAGGGATCTCAGTTGTTACTGGTTGTTTTGCCTGATGAGGATTCTATATGAGGCTGAGCATGAACTGTACATCAGTCAACACTTATAGAGTGCCTGCTGTCTGCTGCAGGAGGACAGAGATGACAGTGTGATCCTTGCCCTCCTGGCGCTCCACAGGGGTAGGCAGGAGGAAAGGAACTTGTATTCACTGAGATTGTCCCATGTGTCAGCTTTTTTTCCACTGTGACAAAATGCCTGAGATGAACAGCTTACCAGAAGGAAGGTTTGTTTTGGCTCATGGTTTCAGAGATTTCAGTCCGTGGTCATTCAGCTCCATTGTTTCTGGAGAGGAGAGGAAGGGGCTGTGGACACAATATATGCTTTCAGGTGACTTCCCTCCAGTGGCTCCTACTTTGTTCACTGGGCCCATCCCTCCTAAAAGCCCATGGCAGCTGTGAACTTATCAGTTCATGAGGTTTGCACCTCCATGATCCAGTTACCTTTCCAAATTCCCACCTCTGAATACAGGAGCCTTTTGTGCAAATTTTTGGTTCAAACCAGAACATCCAGGAACCATTTAAAATTCTTCACATCTTAATTGTTCCATAAAGTACATTATTAGTTTGTTTCTTCACTTAAAGATTTTCTCCCCCAAATTTTTCTCCTCATTAGCCTGTCTTTGAATCACAATGATTATATTCAACCTGAGGAATTGGTGTATAAACATACCATTTCTTGATCATTGTCACATCTGTTCCCCCTTTAATTTTTAGTTATGTAAAATTTAGATTGCATACAAAATACATGTATGTTCCATTTATCCATGTCCCATTAAGAAACACCACCTCCAGTACCCAGAAGCCTCCTGTGTCCCGTTAGTGGAAACCATGGCTCTGATACCTAGAGTCACAGACTACATTTGCTGACGTGAAACAACACAGGACTACTGCATCTTGTGTCAACGTTGTGCTTGTGAGATTCATCTGTACTGTAGCAGTAGTTTGTTAATATTGTTGTTGGGCAACGATTCTGTTGTTGGCTGGTTTATCCATTCTTCCATGGGTGGTTATTTCCTATTTTTAATTTTTGCTAATAGCATTAATTAATGTGAACATTCTAGGATGGGTCATTTTGGAAAACAAATACACGCAATTGTATTGGTTTGTTCACATTAACTACCCAGCAGTTTTTCAGAGTAGTTGTCCCCAAGTGTATTGGTGTGTTTGTTTTTAGTACTTAGGATTGAATTTAGGGCCTTTGCACTGAGCTACATTCCCTGATACATTTTCGGTTTTTATTTTGAGGCAGGCTCTCACTAAGTTGCCAAGTTGCCCAGGCTGGGCTCAAACTTGCCATCCTCCTGCCTCAGCCTCCCATGGTTCTGGGATTACAGGTGTGTGCCACCTCACCAGGGTCCCCTGGAAGTGTTTGAGAATTCTAGTTGCTCCACATCCTCACCATCAGCAAGCGTCATGTACATCCCTTTTCCATGAAAGTAACTGGAAGCTCAGAAATGCTTTCCTAGGCACAGATAAGGACGGTGTGCTCCCAAGTGGCGGAGCTGGGATTCAAGCCCAGGCCCTTGTGACTGTGAAATCTGTGCTTCTGTCTTCTTGCTAATTATGACATGAGCCAGAATGGAACAAATTCTAACCCTAAACATATATGAAGAGCATTCTTAGGAGTTTAAAGAGGGTGAGAATTTTCCTTTGTGAGAGGAAAGGAAAGGAGCATGGAGGCCCCCCCACCCCCAGAGGCAGGAGCACTTGGGCTGCCCCTGGGGGGAAGGGAGTGGATTGGCCAGGAGGGCTGCCCGTGGCAAAGGCCCATCTGAACCAAGGCAGGGAAGGGATGGGAGTTTTGGGAGATGGAGAAAGGCATACTTTGGCTGTCATATAGGAGATGTGGGAGAGGCAGCTAAGGCTGGACAAGTGAGAGGGAATCAAAGTATTGGGCCTAATTTGTTCCTTGGGGCTTCCCATCTGCTGCCCACCAACGACCAGGATGCATGGCCATTTTACCCAACCACAAAGTGCTAGTGGTGAGGTGTTCAAATACAGCACCCTTATGAACTCTCACAGAACCTCAGGAATCTCAGGTTTCTGCCAACAGGATTTTTTTTGTTTTCTGTTCCCAGCTGGCTGTTTGAAATTAGTAGTCCCAAACGACCCCAGGACCTAACCCCAGTGGGTTGATTTTTGTTGTTTTTGTTTTGTTTTTGATACTGATAATTGTGTCCAGGGCCTTCGCCCTGAGATACACCCACAGTTAGTTATTTTTTTTCTTTTTTGAAACAAGATCTCACCCTGTGGTCTAGGCTGGGTGTGAATTCATGTGGATCTGGAACCCTCAGTGCTGGGATTACAGGCATGTGCCACCATGCTGAGCTATTATATGGTGCTGGAGGATGGAACCTGCCTAATGCTTCCTGAACAAGTGCTGTAATTTCTGAGCTATTTTTGATTTTTTAGACAAAGTCTCACCAAATTGCTGAATTGCCCAGGGTGAGCTCAGATTTGTATCCTCTTTCTTCAGTCTCCCAGAGTTCTGGGGTTGTGGAAGTTCCACCACCAGGCCCCACTCTCAGTCGGCTCTTTGGAAGGGTGTTTTTTCAACAAGAAGAGGCTAGTATATGATGCTCTTGCCTCCCCCAAGGCTAGTCCCGGATTTACAGGAATGTGGGATTGAGGTAGGGGTCTTGCTTCTGGTCTGGTCGAGCCAGATTTGCTAGGGGAACCCCCAAAACCTTTTTCTGAGAAGGGGAACCATCTTGCTTGTCTCATGGCTGTGGGAAGCAGAACCACTTGTCCTGCAATGAGTCAGGTAAGAATTTTTCTCTCTACCTCAGCAGCAGGTCATCACCTTGTTACAGTGGGTTCCCACTGAAAGTAGGTGTTATAGAGTGTCACCCTGTTTCCAGAGGAAGAGACTGAGTACAACATGCTATAGGCCACAGGGTAGTGTCCCTGGAGCTGGTCCAGGACAGGGGCTGCTCCCTTTTCACTGTACTGTATGTGCCCTGGGCCTGGCTGCCCAGACATGGGACTGAGCCGGGAGGCCACTGCAGGTTGGGCGACAGAAATTGAAACAGGCAGGTGACGCTGAGGGTCCTGGGAACCAGGCCAGCTCTGGTCTTCAGAAATGCATGTACTTTTACAGAAGGGACAGGGAAGGTAGCATCTTGGTAATAAAGCTCTGGTTTGTGGGGAACAGAGATGGAGAAAAGAGGGGGAAATGTATATGAAGTATGAATGAGATACATAACAAATGGTTAAATTTTGAAAATTATTATAGTAAAAGATGCATTGCCATGAATCTCCCTCAAAATACTCCCTTCATTTCACACATTTTTATCCCATCCTTTTTACCACTTTCAGAAGCAGTTCTGGAAATCCTCTTTTCTGAGTAACTTTATAAGGTGTGATTAAAAAAAAAAAAGTAAAGTGACTGCTGTTGTCAAGAGCCATCCAGTAGAAAGCCAGGCTTATAAAAACATCGTGTGGGGCTGGAGGAATGGCACACCAGTTAAAGCACTTGCCTAGCAATCTTAAGGCCTTGAGTTCAATTCCCTAGCACCACATAAAGGTGGGCGTGGTGGCACACACCTGTAATTCCTGCGCTAGGGAGGCTTAGGCAGAAGAATTGCCTGGAGTCCAATGGCAGCCTGGACTCCAGGGTGAGTTCAGGACTAGCCTGGGCTACAGAGTGAGACCCTGCCTCAAACAAATAAATAAATAACAATTTTAAAAAATAGTGTGTCCTCTTCCATCTTATTTACCGGATCTGGCATCAAGTGATTTCAAGGTCTTTCCTACGGCTGAAACAATCATGAAAGGTAAACAATTTGAATCGATTTAGGACATTGAGGCAGCTAAGACAATGTAACTAAAGACACTCACAAAAGAGGACTTCCTAGATTTCCTCGGAATGTGGTGAGAAGGATAGGATAAGTGTGTTTATTTTGTTGTTGCAGCTTTTTTTTTTCCTTTTAAAGACAGGGTCTCGTATGTAGTTTTGAACAGAGGGGGAGTATTTTGAGGAGGATTAATGGCAATATGTTTTTTATTGTCATTTAAAAAAATTGAAACATGCCCTATATTTTTCTGTCATACCTTGTAGTCAGTTACTTGGGGCTCCTGTGGCCTTAAGGGTGGTGGTGGAATCTGCTTGGTGGGCAGAAGAGCTGCCCAAGGCACCCAAGATAGGCACGAAGCAGCCTTGGTAACTGAGGAGTCTAGAAAGACAGGGTCATAGGCTGCTTTGTGATTGGCAGCCTGAGCTCTGGGTCCTACCCTCAGGTGCCGTCCAGGGGGGCGTGTGGATGTCCACGGGCACAGAGATTCCAGAGAGGAGGCGAACAGACTCTTCTGGTGGTATGATGCAAGCACCCTGTGGCTCAGAGTTGACCTCTGACTGTTTCTGAGGGGCCCTGAGTGGGTGTAGGTGGAGCGAACTCCATGTTCCAGTCAAGGAGACTGAAACCCCGTGTTGTGGTCAGAGCTGGAACCAGCACCTCAGGCTTTTGAGTCCTGGTGCCTATTGTAATTTGTCGCCTCACTCCCACCCACCTTCCCCTTGGGGTGATGAGTGAGAGCGTGCGCCAGTCTGTCCAGACTCGCTGACGGGTGGCTCAGCTCCCCGAGGGAGCTGAGGTCATGCTAATCCCTTGCCTTTCTTCACCAGTTAATCATTTATGCAAACAATTTCATGACATGAAGTAGGTTTTTATAGTGTTAGCTCCTTTTTACTGATGAGATGTTAAGTTTCTGGCAGCTTAATTGGCTTAAACAAAATTGAGACTGAACCTGGGACTTGTGAGAGTGCTTTCATTACTGTACCACAGCTGCCGCTTTTCCCCGTAGATGTGAGTTTAATGAGAGCAAATAAGTTAATTTCACCCTGGGTCTGTTTCTCTGAATTTCCCCAGGTAGATTGGAAGAATGAGGAGGCCTCTTTTCTGTCTCCTTAATAAATCTGAATTAAGAGGCAGGCGTGGTGGTAAATATCTATAATCTCAGTTGCTCAGGAGGCTGAAGCAGGAAGATCACAAGTTCAAGGCCAGCCTTTGCAACTTAGTGAAATTTTGTCTTAAAAAAAAAAGAGCTGGGGTAGGTAGTTTGGTGGCAGAGCACTGACCTGGCATATGCCAGGCTTTTGGTTCAGTTCTCAGCCTCCACTTCCCAATATTAAGATGAATCAAATAAGAACCATATACCATCAGTCACAGGTAATAAAAAGCCCGAGCAGGGCAGTTCTTGGGAACCAGGGCTTTGGATTATTGTCAGATTATTAGCTCCATCTGGGCCTGGCGATTTACACCTGTCATACCAGCAGTCTGGGAGCCCAAGGCAGGGGGAATGCAAGTTTAGGCCCACTTGGGTTCACTCAGTGATGTAGCAAGATCCCGTCTCAGAATAACAAGTGAAATAGAGCTGGGATACAGCTCAGTGCGAAGACCCTGGAGTGAATCTCCAGTACTGCAAGAAGAGAAAGAAAACCTGTTCGCTCCCTTTGCAGCCAGTTTTCTTAGGACTCAGGCTTGTCTTTATGGCTGTCCTAACCTCAGATTTCTCTCATTTCAGGTTGTAGGGTCCAGGCCTCCATGAGGAGCCCAAACATGGAGACGTTCAAGCAGCAGAAGGTGGAGGACTTCTACGACATCGGAGAGGAGCTGGGGAGGTGAGAGGCTGCAGTGAAGCTGGTGGTGCTGCTGTTGGTTGCTTGTCAATTGCGTGGTCGGCACGTTACTGGGAGGCTTTAAATACAGTCAAGAGTCAGACCCCGTCGCACAGGCCTGTAATCATAATACTTTAGGAAACTGAGGCAGGAGGATCGCAAGTTTGAGGCCAGTCCTTAGCACGACCTTATCTCGATGGAAAATAAACAAATAAATAAAGAACTGGGGAGATAACTCAGTGTGAAGGCCCTGGGTTTAATCCCCTGTTACACAAAAACAGAACAATCAAAAAACCAAGCTGGAGGTTTATTTACCTTCATGGTGACTGCAGATATCACCTCTCTGGAAATAATGGCGAAGAGGCAGTGATTACTGCAACCTGCGCTTTCAGTATATGTAGCCTCACTGACGGCTATGGAGGGTTGTAATGATTCTTGCTTTATCTGTTCCTTTCTTTACCAATCCCTCTCAAGGCCCTTGTGGAGATGTTCTCCTCTGAGCCCCACTTGGGAAACCCCCGTGGTTCCCAGGAGTTTGTTTCTTTTTCAGCTTAGACCTTGAGTAGGGGTGAAGGATTAGTCCCCGTGAAAGTTGATGGAGAAGCCAGCCCCGCTGGTGCTCCTCTCCATAGTGTTTCCCAGGATCCAAGTTACTTGGAGTGGTGTCAGGTTTGCTTGGACTGGAATGTGGCCGGTTTGTTCAAACTGTGGGATCCAAAGCCCTTAGTCACTGGAAAGATGGCAGAATCTTCTGGCTCTGATCTTCCACTTCTATTACTTGCTAGGTTGTAGGTAGTATTTTCGTGGTTAACAAAAAACCTGTCCTGTGGACCAGTTCTCACAACAAAGTGGGAAATGGGAATGAGTTTGGCTCTGATTTTCTGCCTGAGGAAGCTGCGGTCCAGCATTTAAGCAAGTTGCCCAGAGTTGCTGAGGCAGCAGGTGGCAGCACCCAGGCCCTGGCTCCCGAGTGTGCACAGCCATTGCATATGCACAGTCCCCAGGGCGCCCACCCTACTCTGGTCCACCCCACTGAGGGAAAACCCGGCAGCTGAGGTGTCTTTAGTGCCCAATGGGTTAAAATAAGAGGCCTTTCCTTGTATAGACTCTTGGGTCAAAACTTACTAGTTTACTTCCTTTATTTTTAAAGATAAACATAAAGTGCTTCAAAGCCTGAAGCACCTTATTTCATGGAGAATAGAAGGTAGGAGGTGTGGCTGTTCAGGGAGTGTCTGCCGGCTGGCAGGCTGGGTGGGAACCTCAGATGACTCCTTAGCCTTCTGTGAGAAACTGACTGCCACTGCCACTCCTTGACCCCATGAGAGGATGTTAGGAGGAAGGAGATCAGAAGTTGGATGCTCGGCTGGAGCCCACCTTAGAGTGGAAACCTGGGCTGTCTTAGCCTTCAGCCCTGCCTGCATGTGGCTTTTTGGTTTGCTGGCCTGACTTTAGCAATCTTTGCCCCATTTAGCTCATCCTGGGAGTAGGCAGCTGCCAGCACTGATACAAAGGCACAGTCAGTGATGGTGGCAGAGAAACGGGGAAGCTACGTGAGGCAGGGCCTCGAAGAAGGAGGTAGAGACAGTTTCCGGGGATTCATGTACTGTTCCTTCATTGTCACTCCTCCCTCATTCTGGTATGTTCAGGGCTGTTGGAACTAGAGGAGAAATGACGCTGTCTGGTCGTTCATACAGCAGCTGGGAAAGGCAGTGCACCTTGCAGCCTGGGGTTTGTTCTCTTCCCTGCTTGTGCTAACTAGTCAGAAATGGGTGAAAGGTGGCAGAAGCCTATGGACCCAAGGCTTTGTGAGTGAGCAGAAATGCAGATCTTTGGTCTGGAGGTCAGCTAATCTGGAAGACCATTAGAAATCCTCTCCTCCAGGACCCCCGTGTGGCCATGGAGAAATCTGAGGCTCAGAGTGGGGAAGGGAGACATAAACAGGCTGCAACTGGTGACCCCCTCAGCTTCTGAAGGGACAGCCCTATCCTTCCCCTCCCTTTCTTTCTTTGCTTAACATCTTGAGAACCGTCTGTGTGCCAGATACTGCCCAAGGCAGAGGTAAACAAAACACAGAGGTTCCTGTCCCCTTGCAGTCTATGATCTGTTAATGGAAAAAGCTACTCAACAAGTCAACACAGAGGAGAGTTGTCATGAGGTGTTTTGAGGGCTAATTTAATTCCCTTTCTCTTCTTTCTCCTCTCTCTCTCTCTCTCTCTCTCTCTCTCTCTCTCTCTCTCTCTCTCTCTCAATTGCTCTTGCTCTCGATTAGTTGCTCAGGCTGGGCTTGAATTTGCAGTTCTCTTGCCTCAGCCTCCTGAATAGCTGGGAGGCAGGCATGTACCACTGTGCCCAGCAAATCTGTTGATTAGAAAACCAAGTAACCAAGGGAAATGTGTAGGCAAAGGAATCAGCATGGAGCAGCCCTGAGGTAGGAAGAGCTGGGGCCTGACTTGCAGCAGGAGGCCCGAGTGGTCTACGATGGGCACAGGATCAGGCAGTGCTAGATGTGATTCGAGACCTAAGCAGGTCCAGACTCAGCTGACAAATTCCCTGCTGACACAATGATCAAGAGCCACTGCTGCTGGGGCTTGGGTCTCCTTCCTAGCTCTGCAGCTTTAGAACAACTTACTTAACCTCTCTGAACTTCAGTTTTCTTATCTGTAAAATGGGAATAATGGTGGTACCCACTTCATGGCTGTGGGTGAGACACTGTGAGTTGAAGGTGTTGTCCTTCATAGAGCTATACACAGGTAAGTGTCCCGTGAACTGGATGAGGGACTGGCCTTTGAAGTAAGTTTGGGGCATCCAGGCCCTACTTCCACCTCTGCAGCCTGCAGGAGGAAAGAGTGGGACTCGCAGGAAGCATGTGGGGTAACTAGATTCCTGGAGTCTGTGTAGAGCCTGCTTCCTCTGCTGTCAGGGAGCAACCTAGCCTGGGCTCAGGGCTGGCTTGTGTTTTTTGCCCTTGGTTGCATCCATGCTATGCAAGAATGCAAATGAATGACAGTCTGTTAAATGTGACAAGAGATGAAGGGTAAAATTGCATGAAGGAGATTAGACTCAGAATAAATCTGTGGTGCTAGAAGTCAGACATGGCTGTGCTCTTCAGGGGACGAGAGGCTGAAGGCAGGCACAGGGGGGATTTCTCAGAATGCAGGCATGGTTCTGTTTCTTGATCTGGGGTGCTTGCTTCACAGAGGTTTGTTTTATGAGTGAATATATGTTACATTTTTCTGTATATGTATCATACCGTACCAAGAAAGGACTAACAGAGGCCCTTAACCTCCACTCTTTGTGTGATCTATCCTGAAATCACATGTTTCTGGTTCCCTCAGAGGCCTGGTCTCCCTTGTCCTAGGAGAAAGAAGTCCTATGTAAAAGCCATGGTTTGCAATAGTGGCTGGCATGTTGTGTGGTTGGCTGGGACCCACTGGTCCTGGGTGTCTCGCCTGATTCTGGCTCCCAGGGCTGAGCACAGATGCTTGGTTGTGCTCTCACTTTTGGCACTGGCCTGCTTGGGATGTTGGAGGGTGTCTGCTGTTCCTGACATGATGTGAAGAAATTCTGGCATCTCCCAGCCTCGGTAGCCACTATTGGAGCAGAGCAGGGGAATACTACTGCTGGGCTTATCAAGAGAAACCCATTGAACCCCTCATTTTATAGAAGAGACCAAGACCAGAGGCTGGTCCAGGGTCACACAGTGAGTTGGTGATGGAGCCAGGATGGTGGGTGGTGCTCCGACTCTTAATTTAGGGTCTTACCATCATACTGTAATGACCCCAAAACATAAAATAATTTTTCCTTTAGATTGAATGTTTCTAGGGATTGGGAAGAATATAGAGTAGGGTAGTCTTTTCTGTGTGATTTCTGGAGAAAGTAGCAGGGCCAGAGTTAGGAGGTGAGAATTTGGAAAGGAGTCATGTTCCCAGAAGGAAGGTGGCAGCAGATAGGCCAAGTGGTGGCTTTGTGTACCTTTATGTAGATATTTTTTGCATGCCTGAGGATATAAAGTAAGTCAATATAAGCAACGTAGAATTATCAGTGATTGCTTGCTTTTTTTTTTTTTTTTTTGGAGGCAGGATCTCACTCTGTAGTCCATGCTGGTTCTGAATTCATTATGTCGCCCAGGCTGGCCTTGAACTCATGACAATCCTTTGTGTGCTACAATGCCTGGCTAGTCTTTATGTGGTGCTGGAGAATCAAACCCAGGCCTTGCAAGTGCTCTAACCCTGGAGCACTGCCCTGCCCCATCAATAATGATTCCTTGTTTCCTCTTCTTTTAATTACTTTCTTCTCCCTAGATTTCCTCTACTAACATGGGTATAGTAACATAAAACCATAAAGTGTCATCACTAAGCTGGATCTTGACAAAAATTGAGTCCAAATACCTTATTTCATAGATGGAGGAAAATGAGGAACAGGGAAGGAAGTTAGCAAAGAACATGATGTAGGAGGCAGAAGTCAAAGGCAGAACTTTCTCTACTTTGGTTTGCACAAAGACAAAAACTTACCTAGCACCGGTTGCTCTTGGGAAAATTATACCTTTCCCTTAGGCTCCACATCAAATGCTGTCCCCCGCAACCGAGCTGCTGTGACACATCCTGTTCCGTCCTTCCCTCTTATGTTGCATTTAATCACCTTTCCTTCTGGCTTTCCATCGCTGGTCAGTGCTAGTGTCATTAAACTTCCTCCCTATGCAGGCGTTACCTGCTCATCCTCCCCACCTGACTGAAGGCCCCTCCAGCCTGGGCTCATGTGGGGTCCATACCAGGCCTGTTACACATATTTGCACTACACAGCCATCTGGGATCTGATCAAGGTGATCATGAGGAGGAAGCCTCAGCTGAGCCCCGACCCCTGAATCCATGAATGTTCAGGATGTCTTGGGTACAAAATGAGAACAACAAGAAAGCTACTTCCATTTACTGGACACACACTATTGTATCTAATTAATTAATGTAGTGCTGGGAATTGAGTCCATGGCCTTCATACTGCTCTTTTTTTTTTTTTTTTTTTTTGAGGCAGGCTGAGTGCAAATTGGTGATCTTCCTGTCTCAGCCTCCCAGAGTGCTGGTATTAAAGGCATAGGCCATGATGCTCTGCTTGTATTCTGTTTGTATAACACTGTGTGAAGTAATCATCCCAACTGGTAGGTAGAGAAACCTCATCTCTAAGATGTTAAGTAACAAGAGCCCTGGCTACCCGCCTTGGCCTGAGATGTTTGTGCCTCTCTGGTCACAGACGTGCTGGCATTTCCTGCTGTGGGGAGAGTGGAAAGGATTGGCGTGTCGGTGATCTCCTGCGCTGCTCTTGGGGCCTGAGCTGAGTGCTTCCTCTCCTTTAGAACAATGTGAGCTGGGTCCCATTCCCATTGGACAGGTGACAGACACAAGGCTCAGAGAAGTTAGGTGGCGTTTTCCTCGTCACCTTGTCTGAAGAAGGCAGGCACAGTTCTGTCAGATTGGAGGGAATGCTCATCCTCTTTCCATTCTCATCCTATAATGCTGTATGATTGAGATTTACAGTGAATGCTTAAATTAAAAAATTATGATAATGGAACTTAAAGTGAAAAACAGAGTGAACTGGGGGCGGGGGGAGGCAGTCTGGAGGGGTGGGTGGTGGCGGGACAAAAGGATAGTGGGAAAGTCCTTGTCACCTTGACCAGATCCGTATGTGCACAAAATGCTCAACTTCATTGTAAACCTTAAATTTTGCGCTTATACATATCAATTAAATGGGAAAATAACTAAAAAGAAAGTTACGATAGTAAAAGATACATAGCCATTGGTCCCCCTTAAGGTAATTCCCCTCATTTAAACATATCTATCGCATTCATTGTTCTTGCAACCTTCAGATGCAGTTCAGGGAGTCCTTTTCTGTGAGTGTTTTTATGAGATGTGATTAAAAAAAACCACACACAGCGATACTACTGCTGAGTGCCATCCAGCTGGAAGGCAGGCTCGTGAAGACACGGCTGTGTGTCCTCACTCCCTTTACTTACCAGGCCTGGTACTGCGAGCCTCTGGCTCTTCCCCAAATTCAAAATCACCGGAGAAGGTCAACAATTTTGAATTGACGCAGGGCATAGAGGCAAGCACGGCAGGGCAACTAAAGGCGCTATGGAATTGGACTTCAGGACTTCTTCAGAAAAGTGGCAAGAGCGATGGGATAGAGGTGTTTAAAGTGTGGGGAGGTATTCTCAGGAAGATTAATAGTAATGTGTCTTTTTAAAAAGTATTCATCACGCCTTGTATAATCAAACTCAACTGGGGGTAATCCTCACAGGCCATCTATTGTTGCAGAGGCCAGGCCGGAGGGTGGGAGGGTGAACGTGGTCAAGGGACTTGGTATGAGCCCAGGGTCTGAAGAACAGCACAGGGAGGAAGGACAGGGTGGATCCGTCCATGCCCCGCCTGGGGCAGCAGCAAGAACACACGAGGCCTTCAGGTTCCCCGGTGCGATTCTGTCCTATACAGTCTGTTGAGGTTTGGATAAGCTGTCTAATGCCCACAGGCCTTCTAGCCCAGGACTGTGGCCCAGCTCAGGGCGCAAGAGTGGGTAGACAAAAGAGGTGGGTGAGGGGACCCAGTGGTGGCCCCTCCACACTAAGGAGCGATGGATGGGTATTTCCATCTGCTCTAGGCCTGTCAGTGCCGCTGCAGACAGCAGAGGGAGCGGGCACGGGTTCTTTGGAGCTGCTGGCCTGAGGAATAAATCTTAAGCAGCCTCCCAAAGGGTAGAGGGCGTGTTGAGCCAGAAGCGTGCAAAATGGCACAGGAGAGCAGGGTGGACTCTTGTCACTCATGTTAGGGGGTGATTTAAAAGCTTCCTGGGACTGGTATAGACAAGCTTGATGTTAGTGGCCAGGATGCTTCTGGGCAACGGCTGTGCCCTAGACAGGCCAGTGTGTTCCATGGTGTTGGTGGGTGTGAGCACGTGCACATGGGGCTCCAGATCATTATCCCAGCCAATGTTAAGTGTTTCTAGGCACCCACTGTATGCTGGGCTCCATGGCAGGTTGAGGAGGCTTAGGACTCAGGCTTTGCCTTACAAGAGCTAAAGCTCAGGTAGCACCTGGGGGCAGTTTCCTCAAAAGCAAATGGAATGAGCACTTGGGCCAGGCCATGCGCCAGTGGAGGGACCCCAGAAAACTAGGCCAGAAGCTCGGAGAAGGGAGCCGCGGCCCTTGCCAGCAGCTCCTTGCACCCTGATCTGGAGAGGATGTGACCTCCTCAAGGAAGGGCTCTGCCAGGGCTGGAGCAGGGGCCTGTGCCCTGTGGTAAGAGGGCAGTGGAGGGAGTAAAGGGATGGAGCTGCCAGGGGCACAGACAACTGCCCAGGGCCCAGGATAACAGAAGCTGTGGATGAAGGAGGGAGGCACTTTCCTCACCCATTGTTAGGAAAACAAAGCACAAAGCCACTCAAACAAAGTGGTTACACGGCACAGGCTTCAGCCAGCAGGAAGCACAGCCCCAGAGCAAAGCTCCAGCCCCAAGGGGCAAGTCCTGTGGAGCTCACTGCCAGAGCTGGGAAGCTCTGAGTGTGTGGGCACAGTCAATACGTTTTCTCTCTGTGATCCAGCGTGTACATTTTGGATTGTGTTTTCTGTTTCATGTTGTTTTTACTTACACCTTCCCATGTATCCAGAATTCTATACCCTTTTTTGTTGTTTTGAAATAACTTCAAGTGTAAGAGAAATGATAGAACTTCCGTGTATGCTGGGTGCAGTATACCAACTTTTGGTTTGGATGTTTTGAGTCTGAATCTCACTATGTAGGCTGGTCTCAAACTCAATGGTGCGCTCAGGCTAGCCTTGAGCTTGTAATCCTCCTCACTGCTGGGGTTATGGGTGTGCACTACCATGCTGTGACCATTTTGAAGCATTTTTTGTTTCTCTTCTCTTTTTCCCCCTCTCCCGTCTGTGCCCTCGTGCCCCTTCCTCCTCCTGTCCCTTCTTTTTTCTGTGCTTCACTCTGTCTTGTTTTTGACCCACTTGACAGTAGGTTGCAGATCTTCTTATCCCAGAGTTCTTCACTCTGGATCCCCAAGGACACAGACTTTCCCTTTCATCACCATAGGATGGCTTTCGGGTTGAAGACATTAGTACTGAGAAGAGATTTCAGCCTAAGCTGTCACTCTTGTTCGCGTCCCATTGCATTCTCATCAGTGTTCTGTATAACAGTTTTTCTCTTTTCTCCCTGCTTTGCAAGATCCCATGTAGGATCCTGTGTGGCATCTCATTTAATCTGGAGCACTTTCTCAGCATTTTTTTTTTTTTTTTTTTTGGAGACAGTATCTCACTATAGTTTAGTCTGGTCCTGAACTCACTATATAGCGCAGGCTGGTCTCAAACTCAGACAGTCTTCCTGCTTTGGCCTCCTGAATGCTGGGATGCTCCATGCCTGTCTCATGTGGTACAAGGAAATTCAACTTAGGGCCTTGCGTTTGCTAGGCAAGTGCTTTAACTGCTTAGCTTTGCCCCCAGCCCTCAGCCTCTTCTTTGACTTCAGTGACACTGACGTTTTTGAAGAATCCTGGCCTTTTCAAAATAAATACAGCCCACAGAATTTTGTTAGCTTCATAAAATTCTATACATAGGCGTTCCAATTTACCCAAATTTCCCCTGTTGTTTCTCACTAAAAAAGTAGTTGTATTTTCAGGGATGTAATTGTTTGAGTTCTTCCTTTACATTATTTTTGTTGGGTGTATTCCCAGGCATGGCCCACCAGGACAAGGGTAAAGGCAGCGGGGCTGAGTGGTTGACACTAGAAACACCGAACCAGTGTACTGTGTCATCAGCATGGACTTCTTTCCTCCATCAGTGTTTTTGTCTGTTTTTTTGGTAGTTTGTAAGAGTTTTATAACATACATTAATATTTTCATGATGGGGAGATTCATCGCAATTCCAAACCTTCTTGCTGCTTCTGTGTACTATGTCCATATGCTGCTTGTGTTTCATTTGCATTTGTTACATTTTTGCAGATGAGTTGAAGTTCCTCTTCATAGTAACTCCAGGTCGGCTAGGCAGATATAATAATTCCGGCCTTATAATAATAGGCTGCTAAGTTGCCCAGGCTGAGCTCGAACTTGGGATCCTCCTGCCTCAGCCTCCCAGAGTGCTGTGTTTATACAGCTATTCCACCAGGTCTGGCTCGATAATTATTATTATTAAATTTTGAATTTCATCAATTAAAAATGTGTGGAAATTTCATTTTCTCCCTTGTTATATTAGTATATTTGTAATATCTTAGATTTTGTTTCTTGGCCTTCAGTGGCTCAAAGATTTTCCAGCTGGCCCTTTCCTGAAAACATGCATGCCCCGACCTCCTCCATAGAATTTAGGGTTTAAATGGACTGCTATGGGGTGGGAACCAGGATAGACCTGGGCCTCAGGGAAGGTGCAGTGGTGGGGCAGGAGGAAAAGGGGGTGGTCAGAGTCCTCCCTGTTCCTGCCCTGCTCTCCTACTCACTGCCCATGAGGAACTCTGGGGCTGAAGGCCCTGGGAAGCCAGCTTTCAGGACTGCTGTCACCCAGATGAGTCCTTCCCCCTTCAGAGAGTAGCTGGAGGTTGGGGAGAGAAGAGGAAAGAGTTTGACATCAGGGCTTGTCCTCTCTGGGGCCAGCCCTGAACTAGACACTGAGGATATTACCTGGCTCAGCTCTCTTGCATCTTTGGGGGTGGTAGGTACCTCTCCTATTTTACAAAGGATGAAGCTGAAGCTTACCAACTTGCCCACGTGATGTCAGAGGTACAACCCAAACCTGGGACTCTTGACTCCTGGCCCAGTGCTCCCTTGGAGATACCCAGAACCTCACATTTTCTTTCTGTTTGGGACCCCAAGTTCTGCTCCAAAGAACAGGAAGAGGTTGGTTGCTTAGTGAGCCAGAAGTGGTGACACACACCTGTGATGACAGCACTCTGAGGGGCTGAGGCAGGAGGATCACAAGTTCGATCCCAGCCTGGGCAACTTAGCAAAACCCTCTCTCTCTCTCTCTCTCTCTCTCTCTCTCTCTCTCTCTCTCTCAAAAAAGGAGGGATTGGGGTGGTGTAGCTCAATGTGAAGGTCTGGGGCTCAATCTCTGTTACCTTGAAAAAGAAAAACAACCTGTAAAATCTGTCTTCTGAGGTTCCTGTCCCTTAATGTCCAAATAAGAAGAAGGAACATTCAGTTTCACTCCCGGGCAAAAGGAAGCCCCATTCCCTGGCCAGCCTGTAAGTGCTCCTTGGAGAATGTTGTGTCCTGCTCCCCTTGTAGGCCTTTGGAGTCGAGGACCACCTGCCTCCTTCCAGACAAGGCTGCCTCCCCTTCATGACCCATCTCTGGAGAGAGTCACGCCTATGCCTGGGTCTGTCCCACACCACCAAAACTAGCCACAGGGTAAACTGATATTCATGTTTTGTTTGTAGAGGATAAGAATTTCTGCACAGAGACAGGAAGGACTTAATGTTATATAACAGACACCTCTACTCCTGTGACCAGGGCACAAGTCAGCCACCCACCTTTCTACCAATGCTGTTTTCTTTCACATGTAGGCAATTACACTGTCTTGTAACAGCCTCTCCCTCTGGACAATGGGCCTGTCTTTCCCAGAACCAGAAGCACTTCAAAGTTTTTTCCAAACAGAAAGCCATCTCTGCGCCCACACAGTGCAGTCTTCTACCTCTTTAGCTGGTGGTAATGGCTTTGAACAGCTTCCAAAAGAGCACTTTTTCCATTGCCACAGAGGGATGGGAGCCTCACCTTGTGTCGGGGGCATGCCCTTGTCTTAAAGGCCCAGTGGTCAGCTGTTTTGAAGAGGCTCTGTCAGGCCCTGGCCAAGTGGGCCTAACTCTACCTCCGTCTTTTGTAGTTGTTAGCTCTGCTTCCCTCAGGGAAGGTCTGTGTGCCAAGCACCACCTTCTCCGGCATATCATCAAGAATTTGTCCCTTGGTATCAAGGGTAAGACCTAGGTATGAGTCCTGGCTTTACTACTAACTGGTCTAAGCCTTTTCATGGAAAGTTCTTTTCCCACAGGGGACTTGCTCTCCATGCTCCTTTTCTGTCTTCTACGTACATCATTCCTTTCAGCCACTAGCTCTTTCTCTCAGAGGCTCCTGTGGCTTGCCCGGCTTCGTCCATCCTTCCAGTCTTGAGCATCCCTGCCCGTTAGATGTGGGCTACATATGTACTTGTTTGGAAGTAGAAAGGGGATTCAGTCCATACTCCATGGCAGAGTGTGAGCCCTATGAGCACATGGGGACAAGTTTTGTCCTTAGTGTTCCTGTCACTCTAGCATATGGTTGGCCGTACAGTAGATGTCCAGCAAACCCACAGGTGGTGCAGCCATGTCTGCGTTGAGTAGTGCTGGGCCCCTGAGGGTTCTGAATCTCTATCTATGAGCCCAGGAGAAGGTGGAAAGACAGCGGCAGCATTTTCCTGGAGCACCTTTCTGCTCATGCAACCTTCTTTGTTTCCTTGCTGGGGTGGGAGGGGCAGGGAAGAGGACAGGCCAAGTGTGCAGGGATGTTGACATCGCAGTGGCTCTACATAATGCTCACTTGTGCTTCTTCTGTGTGCCGGGGTGGTCCCACGTCACATCTGGCGCTGGTGTGAACCTGGTGGCCCCCATCCTGCTCTGGTTGCTTTAAGAAGTGACCATGCCTGGTTCTTTAAGCTCAGTGTGGGGCGGGGGTGGGACGGAGTGGGGGTGGTGTGTGTGTGTGTGTGTGTGTGTGTGTGTGTTTGTGTGTGTGCATGCGTGCACGTGCTCTAGGGCTTCCCTTCGTGGGCAGGGCCTGCTGTCAACTGAGGAGGAAGAAGGAGAGAAAGCCCTGGCTTTCTTAAGAGTGTCCATGGATTGGAGGGGTAGGACTCATTTGTACTGAGGTGTCAAAAAGCTGAGGCAGGAGGAATACAAGTTTAAGCCCAGTCTGGGCAACATAGCAAGACCCTGTCTCAAAAAATAGAAATAAATGGGGAGGAGCCTGCAGATGAAGCTTGGTGTGAAAACCATCAGTCATAAGGACTTGATTCTAGTCCCCTTTTGTTCACAAATAATGTTGTGTGGTGTTGGGCAAGGTACCTTCCCCTTGGGCTTATGTGGCAGAAGTGTGGCCTTGAAGGTGGGTTTCCTGGTCTTGGTTCTTTAGTCTTTCTGTTACTCCACAGAAACTCTATAGGCATTTGGAACTATACCAGTCACCTGCTCTTTTTCTTTTAACTGTTCCTTTGGTAATCAAGGTGCTCTCAGGAGCAGGGATTAATTGCAGAGGCCTGCTGTCACAGGGCTACCCCAGACCATGACACTTTTATTTTTTTCTCCCTCTGTTTCTCTCCTTTCCTCCTTCTCCCCCAGATTTTTCTTACACTGGGAATTGGAGCCCAAGGCTTTTATATTAGGCTATACCTGAGTCTTTTTTCTAGTTTTTATTTTGAGGTAGAGTTTCAATAAGTGGCTAAGTTGCCTAGGCTGGGCTTGAACTCACAATTCTCCTGCCTCAGCCTTCCAGAGTTCTGAGATTAGTGTTTGCCACCAGGCCCACTCTGGCTATGTTCCTCTAAGGCTCCATCTTCCTTGGATTATCTGGTAGACATGTCTCTTGGCAACTACAGATCCTTCCCTGAAGAGTGGTGCTGCTTTGGTAAAGCAAATAATACTTTCCCACAGCTAGTAAAAATTTGTCATATGATTGAGTATTAGCAAGAGAACTGATGATGCTAGGATATCAGGATAATCACTTTGGCGAGAGCAGGTCACTCTTGGGAAAACCCTTCTGTGGGACTGGTCCTCCTGGAGCAGTACTTGCCCAGTCTCCCGTCCAGTGAGGTGCTGTATTTCCAGTGGCTTTCTATCATGTCTCCATGTTGATGCATTCAGTGAGACTAAGGACCCAGAGAGAGAGAGAGAGAGGATGTGGGTGTGGAGGGGTCCTGGCTTTGGCTCTTGAGCTGCTCATGCTTAGGTAGGTCCTTTTCCCAACAGAGCCTCAGTTTCTCCATCTCCTAAGTGGCTTCCAGCACTGAGCATACTGCAGCTTCACTGGGCCAGAGGGTGCTGCTCTGTTAGGGCTGAACTCTGTCCACTAGTGCTGTGGCCTGTGGCAAAGTGAAGCCTGTGGGTGCCGCCAAGGCTGCTGCTGAGATTAGACAGGGCCACTTGGCACCGTGTCTGTGACCAGTGCCTGTTTTAGCAACATGGCTGGTAAATATTGACTCTGTGGCATGAACATGGGCAGAGGAGATGACTGCGCTGACTCCCTCCGAGGGTGGAAGGCCACCAGCCACTGCTGAGCCAAGATGCAGTTATGCAACCGGGAGGCTTGCACTGGCAGATAAGTTGCTCAGGGGCAGGGGAAGTGGCAGGCGGGACAGGAAGCCTTCCGTGCATAATCCACCCTCCTGGCTCTCTAGCTCATTTGTTTATTTTAAGACGAAGGTCATGTGGAAAAAAGAAAACAGGTAAGATACAGGCGTATAGAGAGAAGGTAGAAAGAACCATCCACAGTGGTGCTCCCTAGAGATGGGGAAGTTGTTGTGGGTTTGTTTCTTTCATAGACTTTTTAATGTTTTCTATACTGTCCAAGATTATATGCTTTATAATCCCCAAAAGATAGCATATTAAAATAAAATTGTTCTCATTAAAGAGTGTGGAGGAACTCTCAGAATCATCCAAAGTACTGGTCTTCGTGCTTTGCTTGCGTGATGCTGAAGTGCCCTAGCTAAAAAGAGAAAGGCGACTGACCGCTTGGGAGGTTACTCTTCCCGGGAAGCCTGATCTCAGCTTGTTTCCTTATTGATTTGAAGCCATAAAAGCAAAATGTGAAATTCCAATAGCTTAAGATTTCAGTTTTTTTTTCTAAATAAATAGACTTCACTGCTTTGAATGCTTTCTGATTGCCTGCCCTCCACAGCAGGGAGGCCCAGCATGGCCCAAAGCTGGGCAGGGCTAGGGATAGGCACACTGAGAAGTGGGCAGTCATGGGAGCCAGCGATGGGGTGAATCAGTTACTGAGGAGGGAGGGACTAAGCCTCAGCATTTGGAGCATGGGGGTGGAGAGGGTTGGAGGTAGAAGTGGAATTAAAATAATCACTACTACTAATTAAGCACCAAACATGTAACTAGGAGCCTCTGTGTACTTGGGATAATCAAAAATTTAGTGAAGGTTTAAATTTTTTACAAGTTTATCGATAGTAAGAGACACATTGCTGTTAGACTACTGTCAGAAAATTCCTTCTCACTTCATTCACACTTGTTCCATTGTTCTTGTTTCTTTTCCTTTTTTTTTTTTTTTTTGAGACAAGGTCTCATTGTGTAGCTCAGTCTTGTCACTTTCTGAAGAGTATGAAAGTCTTCTTTTGCCAACATCTTTACAAGATACGGTAAAAGCACGTCAAGCTGATTGTTATAATTAAGGTGTCACAAATACTAATAAAAAATAATTTTGGCAAAAAAAAAAAAAAAACTCTACAGAGTATGTGACTGCTAAGTACAATCCACCAGAAAGGCAGGCTCATAAAAATATGATGGTGTGTCCCTATCCACATTCGTATTTCTGGAACCATGTGGCTTCTGGCTTTACCCTCAAGTGAAAATGACTGAGAAGGGTAAAATTTTTGAGTAGAATTAAGGCATTGAGACAGTCACAGACGTACAACTAGAGACTCTCACAAAAGTGAACTTCCAGAACTGCTTCAGAGAATGATGAGAGGGGCTAGCGGCACAACTCAGTGGTTAAAGCACTTGCATAGAAAGTGGCAAGAACAACTGTGGGAGTTTGTTTGAAGTGAGGGGTCACATTGTGTGCCAGGGTATCCTTTAATATTATAAAAATTTTAAAATTTGAACCCACGCTATTTTTTGATCGTCCCCTGTATTGTTACTAACCTCATAAAACTTTGCAAGATGGGCTGCCTTTTAGGGATGAAGACACAAGGGCCAAGACAGTCACTTCTCCAGAGCTTCAGAGCCAATCATCAGCAGGTCCTGGACCCACATCTGTCTGTTCTTTCTACCAGACAAGGCCAGGCTGCCTCCCAAGGGGTTCAGGAATCTGCTCTGTAGAACAAAAGCCTCTTGAGGGGGCCTGAGCTAACTCATGAGTGTGCAATCCCTGTCAAGGACAAAGCAGCCCAAAGTATGAAACAGGGATGGGCTGTAGGGAGGATACTGTCTGCGTCACCTAGGACCTAGGACCTAGGACCCAGGATCACATATGCTTGTCTTGGATAACACCAAGAGGCCAGCTGGCCTGGCCTGTGGGGCATCAGAACCACAGGACAGGTGGCTTCCTTCAAGGTTCCTTCTGTACAGCCCAGGAGGGCCCTTCATCTTTTGGCTG
The DNA here is from genome assembly GCA_004027205.1 of Ctenodactylus gundi. Lineage (NCBI taxonomy): Eukaryota > Metazoa > Chordata > Mammalia > Rodentia > Ctenodactylidae > Ctenodactylus > Ctenodactylus gundi. The sequence continues at coordinate 50,483 of PVKB01000790.1, forward strand.
CTTGTGTGATGGGGGACCATTTGAGAGGTAGTGGGACTTAGAGTGTGGTGTTGCTATACCCCAGTCCATGGGAGGGAGAAGTTGATCTCTCCAGTGGGCGTCTTTGTACCTGGTTGCTTAAAACACCCAGGAAAGGGATCTTAAAGTTGCTGAACTTCGTGGCTGTATTAGTGGAGCCAGTATGTAAGCCCCAGGCAGCAGTTGCCTCTCTGGGCTCACAGGCCCTGTCCTCCAAGCTGTGGAACTGGCCTGGAGCCTCCTCTCTGTCCTGTCCTTCTGCCCCATCACCTGGGAAGGGCATGTCTTCTGACAATGAATGTGTCACAGTTGAGTTTCATCCCTTAAAGGTGGTTTCTACTTTATTTTCTTATGACAAAAGATTGTGTGCTTTACAAGGAAAGGAGGAGCTGGATTGTGGTGTGTGGTATTTTTAAAAGAACTATCTTTTTATTTTTTGTCTCTTTGTTTTGTTTTGTTTTTGGTCTAAGCAGCTGAGTTGATTGAAGTCCAGAATTACCCATTATGGAAAATGGTTTGTCTTGTAGTTAGAATATTTTTTGAGTTGTGGGTAGAATATTTTTAGATTCCTAGCAAAGCCATGTAGAGTTTTGTTACTTGATGGAAGAGGTTTCAGAGTTGCAGAAGTTGGAAGGAGTGGTGGTGGGGTTTATACCATCTTCCTCTGGCCTTGGGACTCTGCATTCTTCACATGTCTACATGTCTGGTTTCCCACCTGATGTCAGTTGTTTTGATAATCACTTACTTGTGTATAGAACTGCACAGATGATGAAACACATTCATGTACATATTTCACTTGGCTGTCATGGCTAAATTCTTAGAGAGCCAGAAATGACGGACCCTTTCTACAGAAGACAAAACGGAGGCTCAGTGAGGTGAAGTAAGCTAGTCACACAGCTAGGAAGGGCCAGTGTTGAGAAGAGCCAAGGCACTCTCCTATGGACAGGGAAAGGCAGGGAGGCTTACATGCAGGCTAAGGCCTGGACTTGCCCTGGTTCTGGAGTTGGGCTTTCAGCACAGGAAGGTGTGGGTGCTCTGAGATCACACTGTGACTGTCCTAGATCTGGCAGGCTACCTTGGAGTGAGTTTGGGGCTTGGAATGATGCTTTGCCTCTTCCTGGGCTTTCTGTGGCTGCTGCCTCTGGTCATTACACCTCCCTGGTGAGACTGCAGGGCAGTAGACACTTACTGGCCCCATTTACAGAGGAGGAAAATGATGCTTTAAGAAGTTGGGTGATGTACTTGACATCACTTACTCATCTCTCAAAACAGATATGTATCGGACTCCAATTGGAGGCACCTACGGGACTGAAGTCACTGATAGTGACTGGGAAGGAAGAGATTTGAAGGAAGGTGCAATGAGAGAACACAGTAGGTGCCCAATAACTGCTGAGTGAGAGCCCTTAAGGCTAACCAAGGAGTGTGCTTGTCTTCCCATCGCCACAGCCATGGGAATGAATGGGCTTGGGCTGGAGTTTCAGAAAACATTCCTTAGGATGTGAATAATGATGACAGTGGTTACCACCACACATTATGCTCCTGCTTTATAGCGACCATAGGGTGGGCCTTCGACAGGTGTTCTTTTGGATTGTCACAATGACCCTGTGAAGCAGCCCTTGTCTGCCCTACTATACAGATGGGAATGTGGAGGCTCAGAGAAGTGAGATTACCCGTATTCCAATTCACCCTGGAAGCGAAGGTTGGGATATTTTACACAGAGCCACATGGCCTCTGTTCAGGAACAGGCTCTGAGAAGCAAGGTGGAGAAGGTAGTGCCAGTTCCTTGGGAAGTTTGTGAATACAGAGGATCAGGTGTGGAGGAGTGTGGAAAGCACCATGGCTCTGGACAGAGAATCTGGGAGAGGCTGTGCTCCTGCTGGTGGCAGCTGGAGGGAAAGAGGTGAGTGGTGTGAGGCCTGCGTCCTGAGTTCTGTAGCCCTGCAGAGCAGAGGCTGCCTTGTCCCCTTGGCCACCTTTCTGAACCCCCATGCTGCTTCTTTACACTTCCTTTCCTTTGTTTATTTGTTTCCTGGGGCTGCTATAACAAATAACCACAAACTGAGTTGCTTAAAACAATAGACATTTCACTGTGAAAATCTGTTTCAGAAGTCTGAAGTTCGGAGGTTGGCAGGGCTGGTTTGTTTTTGAGGCCCTGAGCGAGACTCTGTTCCATGCCCTTCCTAGCTCCTGGTGCCTGCTGGTGACCCTTGATGTGTGACATGACACTCCAAGCTCTGCCTCTACCTTCACGTCGCTTGCTCCCTTTGTGTGTCTGTGAGTCCTCCCTTCTTGTTGTCACCCTCTGCCTCTGCCCCTTCTTTTTCTAAATAATGCCATAGTCACATGTCCTGGAGTTAGGATATGGACCTATCTTTTGGGAGCCACTATTCAGCCTGTTATCCCTGCCCACCCTTGTTTCTTCTTGGAGTTGCCTAAAACCTGTGGGGTCCATGCACTTGCTGTAGGTTGGTGGGCCCTATGCTCTGCCCCAGCAGCATCCTGAGTCTTATGGGCAAGTGGGTCCTGGCTCCCTGCAGAGCAGCAATGAGAAGGCCTTGTACAAAGGTCTTATAGTGCCCTGGGATTAGCAGCTTTTGAATTTCAGAGTGATAATTCCCCCCTGGAACATGCTGCCCTTGTCCTGTGTGGCACAGGAGGCAAGAGGGTGTCCTTGGCCTGGCAGGGCCCTGTGGCTTGTTCTCCTGCCAGACTGCAGCTGGCACAGACTCCTGCCTACACAGCATCTTTTCCTGCTGCCTTCCCCTTATTTGCCACCCTGTGAAAGTCTGCCATCTCTTCTGCGCAGGTCTCCCTGTCCTGTCTTGCTTACCCCTTGCAATTGCACCCTAGTATCTGGCTGGCTGTGCTACACTTGGGGTAATCTCCCCTTCCTCCTGGCAATATCACTGTCCTATTTTTATTTAATTGTATTTGCTTACCTGAGAAGCCAGGTCTTGGTTTTCTGGTGAGAGGTACACTACCTTGTGGTACTGGCCGCCTGTGATCTTTGGTACATGCTTGTCCATGTCCCTTTGGCTGTGTTTCCAGAGCATGAACATATTTGGTTTCACTCCACTTGGCTTTCTGAGTTCTTCTTCCTCTTGAAAACCAGAGTGTTAGGCTCTTAGGTACTCTCCAAGATTCCTTTCAGGTTGAACATTGTGTGATTGTCCCCAAAATGCTCCAGGTTCTGAGGGCTCATGTCTGATGATGGCCTGGACCACATAAATGTGCTTCCACTGCCCAGGTAGAGTCAGGGGTCCCGATTGCCTTACCCCTGGCCCCAGAGGTGCTGCCTCCACCGGCAGTACTCCTCAAAAGCCAGCTGCAGGAGGGTGATAGAGCAGGCCTGGTGGTGGCCCTGCTCCCCACTGCCAGGTTCTCTGGTGTGTAAAGGCCATCTTTGTGCCTTGTGAGAGAAACTTCAGGGAAATGAACCCTTGACCTGTGTTGGTGTAGTCTCAGTGAGGACCCTGGCAGCCAGAACCCTAGCTGGAAGGCATCTCTGTCAGCCACACCTGGAGAAGGTGGGGCTTCTCCCATGTGCTAAGTGAAACGGCTAATTAGTCCTGAAGTAGAGATTGTATCTGTTCACAGTGGCATCAGGATTTACTCGTGTTAGGCTGGACCACCTCTTATGGGGACTGAGAAGTTATTTCTTATGGCTTCTTTGTGACGTTTGGCCAGCTGTATTTTTCCAGAACCATAGGTTTTTCAAGTCCTGGTTGCTTTCCCAGGCACCATAAGGAAACCTACAACTCTGGTCACTTAATTCATGGGCCTGTAGTCATTTTAGAAGAAATATATTCTTCTCTGGGCCTCATTTCCTTTTTGGTAGTGGTTGTGGGGAGTGTGGGGCTGCATGCTGTCTCAGAGCCTTTCTAGCCCTTACCTTAGTGTCTTTACCCCCAGTAGATTTTATTGTACCCAGCATATAGCTTAGGTTAGTGTTTTGCTGTTTTGGGTGCTGTGGATTGAACCCAGGGATGGGTGCGTGCTGAGCTCCTGCTCTACCACTGAGCTCCACCCCAGCCCCAGGTTCTTTACTTTTAAATTCTTTGTCTTTGCTCTCCCTAACCCTTTTACTTTCCTGAGGTATTTGCTTCCTTGGCACTAAGGAATGGTAATCAGAGACAGCTCAGCCACCTGTCAGGTTCTAGCTGGGTGTCACTTTTCTGCCCAAATACCAAGTCTTAAAGGCACCTCATGGAGTCTAAGCTTTTAGTTCCTGGCATCTTAAGATTGCACTGATTCACTTAATGTCTTCTGACTTTCAGACTCTGGGCTTAAGGTCTCAGTGATAAGGAGCAAGGTGTCAACCTTTGTCTAGAGGTCACAGTGGACCTGTCTCACTTTACAGGACATTTATCATGTTATGGTGACTGGTTTGTGTGTGCTGGCTGTGGAATGAGTCAGCTCCTTCATGTGGTTTGTTGGGGTTTCACAAATGACAGAGGCCTCAGGCCTCCTGATGAGAGCTAGCAGGTACGGACAGTCACAGTGCTGCTTCTGCACAGTCTTTTTGGTCTGTTTAACATTATGATCATATTGAAGATATAACTTATATCCTGTTTTCCCCAGCTACATTTTAGCATAAATATTTTTATTTTTCTCTATTTTTTCCTCTAAAAATATATTCATTGGCCATATATTTCAGATATAATTTTATGTGATCTTGTGTATCTTTTATAGTTGTAAAAGAAAATTAGTTCATAACAAAATCAATAATGTACTTGAAAGCCAACCTCACCATCCTCCAGAAGTCCCAATCCTCAGAAGTGACCATTGTTGAGTTTCTTGTATATCTTTCTAGAAATTGTCAATGCATAATGAACTATACATATGCATATTCCATATTTTTAAAATATATGTGGAACCAGACCCAGTGGTGCAGACTTTGAAATCTCAAGACTCTGGAAGGCTGAGGCAGGAGGATCTCAAGTTCAAGCCTGGCTTGTGCAACTTAGTGAGACCCCATCTCCAAATCCAAAATAAAAATGGGCTGGGGATGTAGCTCAGTAAACAGCCCTAGGCTTAATCTCCAGTACCACACCCATAAATATGTGGGATCAGACCTACACATAAGTGGAATCAGAATGCTGTTACTGTGCAGCTTGAATATTTTACATCTGTGTGTTTTCCCAGATTGGAGTACATGTGTGCGTTGCATTTTTTTTTCAAAGCTTCCTAGACTACCTGTCATGGGTGGATCATAATTAACTGGTGCCCTATTGACCGACATTTAGATGCTTACAGAACTGAGCACCTTTTTAAAAATACATTGATGGATGGGCTTCTTTTATTCACTTCCTCTGCTAAGTGTGATTCTAGGCACTGTAGTAAACAGGACAAATTGGCTCACCTTGTGCAATATAATTGTCAGATAAATTTTGGAAAGTGGAGTTGCTAGTAAATCACATTACTGAATGTCTGTGCATAACATAAATTTCACAGAATATGAGATTGGATGTTCACTTCCTTTGCTTTCTGCCTTCCCTCTGTTTCTAGCCACACAGCATGATCGTCCTCTTTCTGGCCTCCCAGTGGTTAAAGGGCTGTGTACTGAGGCATTAAGCAGATGGCTCAGCAGTGATGGGGTGGTGACGATAATGTGCATTTGCTAACGCTTTTAAGATTTCTTCTGCGTGGCTTTGCTGTGTGACCTCACAGCTGTGTGAGGAAGCCAGAGTGGTTAGTTTGCATGTCACAGCAGGAAATAGGACCTAGAGAGGTAAAGGTTTGTGGGACTGGACAGGACTCTTCACTGTTTGTGAGAGTGGTTGATGGCAAAGCTGGGCTAGGGACCCACGCAGAGGGACTTTACCTCCTGGGGCTTATTTAAGGAGCCTTCAGAGCTTCTGCTATTTAGATGAGAGCATTTTCAAACTAGAAGAGCAATTAATTTGATCTCTTCACTTATAGTGTGAAGATAGTTCTTAGGGACTTTGTATTTCATGAATTCATTTAGAATTTCACTGTGAAATATGATAGCCACCTATAGCTATTTAAATGCAAATGTAGAGTAAAATAAATAATGCTGCAAAGTAGAGCAACTTAGTAATTTAGTGATACCCTTGTCTTCTTTTATACTGGCCACATTTCAAGTAGCACACTGGACAGAATTGGTAGTAACCATTTTCATTTTCATCATTTGCAACACAGACTTAGTGCCCATGAATCTGTATTGTTCTTTTTCTCCTACATCCTTGATTATCTGTGGAGGGGATTTTTGAGGTCATCTATTCTTTCTTTCTTTCTTTCTTTCTTTCTTTTTTTCTTTCTTTCTGAGACAGGATCTTACTCTGTAGTTTAGGCTGGTCTTGAATTTATTATGTACTACAGGCTGTCCTAGAACTCATGATAGTCTTTTTGTCTCAGCCTCCCAAGTGCTGAGTTCATAAGTGTGTGTCACCATGCTCAGCTGGTATATGGTGCTGGGGATCAAACCCAGAGCTTTGTGCTTCCTGGGAAAGCACTCTAATCACTGACCTACGCCCTAGCCTCTTTACTTTCTGACTTTGAGAGAAAGGGGCCCTTGAAACAGGGGAGGTGACTGCAATCATGTAGCTCGAAGTGCAAAGCCACAGTTAGAGCCAGTCTTTAGCCTGTGTTTGCTGCCCTGCAGCCTGCCCCCTTGAGCCTGAGAAGCCCTTCAGTATGGGTTCATCTAAACCCTGGTACTGCCCACTAGCTGACCCGAGGGTCAGATTGGGTGCCTGCTGGGGGCAGGGCTCTCTGGCTGCTAGCTGTGGGCCTTTGGTGTTTCTGTGCTGTCCTCAGGACCAGGAGGCCGCAGAAGAGAGTCAGCTGTCTCAGCACGGGGATTCTGTGCCCTGCAGGTTCTTCCCTAGGCCTGCCGGCTTCCCCTGGAGCCCTCTTCTGATGAGGTCAGGGCAGGCGTTAACAGTTCACCTGCAAGATGTTGGAAGGCCAGGCTGTGCTCTGCACACAAGGTTACTCCACCTGCCTGGCAGCACATTGCAGAGCTGGGACAGGTAATTGCTGAGGATTGTGGGTGGGACAAAAATGAAGATGCTGGCAGTTTTGTAGAAGGCTCAGAACAATTGAACTGCAAACACTGAAAATCAAGATGACGAAGAAAGGCAGGTGAGGCCTGAAATGATCTTCAGGATGGGATGAGGGAGTGATGACAATCATTGACTTAAGCCTGAGAGACAAGGTTAGTGTAGTGGCTCATGCATATAACCCCAGCTTCTGGAAGGCTGAGAGAGGAGAATCCCAGGTTCCAGCCCAGCTTCCTCTGGACAGCTTAGTGACTTACTCAGACCCTGTCTCAAAACAAGCAGGGCTGGGGCTCTAGCTCAGTGGGAAGGCTTCCAGTTCAATCACTGGTAATGTGTGTACATGCATGCGCACATGAGCACACGCACACACACAAGCATGTGTGCACACAAAGACTAGGAGAAAAAAATGGGAAACACTGTCACATTGAAAGGGCCAAAAATGTCTTTACACAGTGGCACATAGATTCTTTTGCTTGACTTTTATGCCTGAAAACTAGTTATGAAAATTGGCAGAGTACCAGGCAGGCAGTAACTGTGGTTGTTATGAGTAGTTTTATTAGTTTTAGGAGTAGTGGTAAACAGATACTGGTTAAAAATGATATCCCGCAGGTAGTCTTTAGCAGCCAAAGAACTGCTCCTGCTTGTGTGCCAGGATGTTCCTGTTTTGTATTTACACCTGGGGCATTGGAACCACCCCTACCGTTTCTGATTTGGTAGAATCTAGGGTAGGACCTGAGAATTTTTATGTCTACCACGTTCCCAGGTGATTCTGCTGCTCCCCATATGAGGACTACACCTTGAGAACCACTGGTTTATGTATCAGGTGCCTGGGAAAGGACACTGTAGCTTTCAGTGGCATAAGTTAAAGTTCTGAGTCCCTTTCACTGACCTCCTAACTCTTGCTCTAGGTGTGCCAGCTGCCTCTGTGCTGCCCAGAAACCACTGCTGTTGTTTCTAATCGTGACTGTGCCACAAGTCCTCACCATCACTGTCTTGAGCTGCATAATGTGCCTTTCTCCCTGTGGGTGTAGTGTGTCATAGACACTGCCCTGCCCTTAAGCCGATTAAAGCTGCTCTTCACTAATGGGGCTGACAGTCAAAGGTAAAGATCCTCCGGGTTGGCATGGTCAGGAAAACCTCCAGATGGCGTTGGAACTTGAACTTAAGCGGGAATAGAACTTGAATTAGGCGGTAATTCTTTCAGTATGGACAAACAGGGCTTACAGAAGCCCTGAGGTGGGGATGAATGGGCTGGGCTGAGCCTGCTGGGAAGCCAGGGTGCAGCTTGGACAGGTAGAATGGGGCAGGTGATGAAAAGCTCCTGGCGCCTGGCCAGGGAGCTTAGACTCCATGAGAAGGGGAATGAATCTTGAGCAGAGGAGGTGGCGATGACATCAGTGTCTTAGGAAGCTGCACTGGGGTGTGGGTGGAGCCCTGAGGAGGGATGCTGACCAGGAAGCTGGGCAGAGGGCACAGGGCTGCGAGGGTCTGGCTCAGAGGAACAGCAAGTGATGAAGAGAGTCAGGCTCAGTTCCATTTGGAAAATGTGATGCAGACCTACTATGTGTCGTGCATAGTACCAGGTGTCCAGAGGCCCAACAGTGGGTTATCAGAAACTCTGTCCATGAACCTCACAGTCAAGTATAGAAGAAGAATGCTGATTTTTTTTTTTTTTTTTTTTTGAGACAGAGTCTCACTCTGTAGTCCAGGCTGGTCTTGAATTCACTGTGTAGCTCAGGCTGGCCTCAAACTCAAAGCAATCCTCCTGCCTCAGCCTCCTTTATGCTGGGATTACAGGAGTGTATCACCACACCTGGCTTACATGGTGCTGGGGAATCAAAACCAGAGCCTTGTGCTTGCTAGGCAAGTGCTCTAACTGCTGTGGTATTCCTCCAGCCCAGGAATACTATTTATAAAGAGAGAACTGCAGTGAAATGTGCTGAAAGCCGCAGTGGACATGTACATGGGAGGTGGAAACACAGCAGTAGCCAGTGCACAAAGGACAGATTGGTGATGACTGAGTCACTGCTGGCCTCCTATGACAAAGAGGAGGTTTGCAGACAAGCCCCTGGGTGAGCCTGAAGCTCACTGGCCAGTCCTCCGCGTTCACCTTGGCTGGATAATGACAATTCCCTGCTGTGCCTGCCAGAGTATGTGTGTTCATTCAAGCGTTCCTTTTTCTCATTTTCTTGCTGCTAAGACAGGAGATCTTTAAAAATAAAAATTCACTTAACTGTACATCATTTTCCTATCCTTTTGCATCTGAGTTCTATATTTTTTGATACATAGTATATTTACAAAACAAAAATTGAATCAAACCCTGTATATCACTTGCATAGGTTACTCGTCCTTGTTTTATAAATGTGCCCCTCCTGATGTTCATATTTATAAGTTTGAGGTTTGTGTAACTGTCCATGGCATTTGGACATCGAATTGCCACTGCCCATCCTTCCTGGAGGATGCAGAGGCTCAATTGCTAAAGAACACTGCACTTGGAATCAGACAATCTAATTTTCAGTGCTTAGATTTGTGACAAGTTATCTCTGTGACTCTAACTCTCTGAGCCTCAACTTCCTGGTCTGGAACAGACTGACTGGGCAAGGTGTTGAGCCACAGCCTGAGACCAGGTTATGTAGCACACACCTGAAATCCTCTGAATTACCACAGAGAACTGCAAGTTCATTGCCAGCCTGGGCAACTTAATGAGACCCTGTCTCAAAGTTAAAATTAAAAAGGCTGGGGAGGTAGTTAAGTGCCATCTGGGTTTAATTCCCAGTCCTGTAAAACAAAACAAAAAACAAACAAAAACAACCCTGTGAATTAAGGCGTAATATTGTATTACGGCACAGCTAGCTAACATTACCTGGTAAAAGTACATATTTTAATGACTCATCTTTGTTTTTCTTGAGATATAATTCCCATGGGGCTGGAGGAATAGCACAGCAGTTAAAGCACTTGCCTAGCAAGTGTAAGGCCCTGGGTTCAATTCCCAAGCACCACATAACCTGGGTATGATGGCATGTGCCTGGAATCCCAGCACTTGAGGGGCTGAGGCAGGGCAGGTGGATTGCTGGGAGTTCCAAGTCAGCCTGGGCTACACAGTAAGTTAGGACCAACCTGGACTACAGAGCAAGACCCTCTATCAAAAAAAAAAAAAAAAGAGAGATATAATTCCCACATCTGTAAGTCACCAATGTATAGCTTTTGTAATTCAGTGCCTTTAGTATGTTCAGAATTGTGTGAACATCACCAAAATCAATTTTAGAATATTTTATCATTCCTCAAAAAACCCCTCCTACATCCATTAGCAGTCATTTCCCTTTCCGCCCAATCCCTATAGCCCTTGGCACCCTAACCTACCTTCTGCCTGTTCCGAACATTTTATATAAGCAGAATCATACGTGGCCTTTGTGACTGGATTCCTCCCCTTCCTTAATTTTTTCACAGTTCATTCATGTTGTAGCATGTGTTATAGCAGTGCTTCGTTCCTTTTATTTGCCAAATCCAATTCCATTTACAAACATGTCACATTTTGTTTATCCATTCATCAGTTGATGGACACTTGGGCTTGTTTCTTGATGTGGAATACCAAATGTATATCAAACATTGTCTCTCTCAAGCTGTTTGATATGCCCAAACCTAGAACTCTTGGTCTTCTGTGCAGCCATTGAATATTGTTAATTGAACCACAGACATGAGGTAACTGGTAACTGGTAGCTGTTCCCATGGGCTGTCGGAAATCTGCTGTTGAGTAGTCTATGCAGAAGGGCCCCCCGCCTGTCTCCTCAGTGCTGCCCATCTGAGACTGGGAGATCAGAGGAGGGACTTCAGGAGAGCCGAGGAGGAGGTATCTGGCTGGTTCAAAGCTCTGGCTAGAACCAGGGAGATTTGGACTTCTTGGACAGGTATGAACAGAGGAAAGATGGCCATGCCAGGAGTGAGGGAAGGGTAAGGCACATTGGGAACTAGGTAGCAGTCAGGCTGAGGGGACCCCATATCTACCATTCATTTGGGATTCATAAGGAAGTATTGGGTGGTGCTGCCACCCCTGAAGTGAGCATCACCTGCCCACTGCCTTGTAATTTCCACCTTTCTGGAGCTATGGAGGTTTCTCTGAGAGAGGTCTGGGTTTCCTGGAGTCAGGTGACCTGTGGGTGGGAGAGGAGAATAGTTCTACTTCCTTCTTGGCCACCTGCTAGAATGATGTCATCTCTGCCTGGCCTTATCCTTTCACCGCTGCCAACCCTTCCCTGTGTAGGTGCCAAGGCTGAGCTGTCTGAAACATGAGGCCAGGCAGAGTGGAAAGAGCACTGGACTGCTCAGTGGGGGACCTGTCTGGTTTTGAATCTGCGACTGCCTGGGATAATGGGTGTCATAGGCAAGTTTTTCTCCTTCGTCAGGCTTCAGTTTCCCCTTCTGTAAAAGGAGGGTGATGGTGAGAAATTCCCTTTATTTCCTTGGCTTTGTTGAGCCACATGATGGAACACCCTTATGGAATGTGGTGTTAGACTTGGCCAGAAGGATTGCCTTGTCCTGTCAAAGGCACAGTCTTGGCACCCTTCTGTGCTGGCCTGAGGCCTGAGCAGTGCAGGAGGTGGACCAGCCAAAGCTTGGGGCTCAGTTTCCTCGTCTGAGAAGTGGGAGCTTCCTGTTAGTAGCCTTCCTTACTCATTGCCAGTCTTCTTGTGTACAGAGATATCAGAGGTATCTTTCCTTGGTTGGATTTGCCTTGGCAAGGTGGGAATACATTTGGAGAAGTTTGTTGCTTCCTTTGAGGGTCTTAATGCAGGTGATGAGATTGAACATCCTTAGCTGAGGGCTAGACATAGACTGTAAAGACCAGGACATAATATGGGGAGAAAAGTCACGTTGGCTTCTTTCGTCCCCTCACTGGTGAGTCTGGAGATCTATGGCCCAGATGGCCAGCAGTGACTCTCTGGCTCTGGACTGATTTTGGCAAATTGACAAAAGCAACATGTTCCAAAACTCAAATGGGTCTACATCTTGGTGACAGGTGCTACTGTGGTGGTGGAGAGTTCAGTTTGGCCTGGAGAAGCTCGGTGGACAGAGTCCTGGGCTGGGACCACTCTGAGCAGGTTTGTCCTGGAGCCCTGTCAAGATGATGGATGCCAGGAGTGAACATAGGTACAATCATGGAGCTGACTGGTTTTGCCCACATCTCTGAGTTTTGTGTGGGTTGGATCTAGTTACACTCCTGGATGTAGTCCTGAGACTTTCTTCTACTCCTTTGTGGACAGGAGAGTTTCTTGTTTTCTCCTCCCTCCTACCTCAAACTTGGCCATATGTCTCCCAATGTTTGCTGCTGGCCTCCATCATGAAGGACTCTGGGCAGATTGGTACAAGCCCAGTCCCTCCCTCAGAAGATCCCCGTATGTCCTCTGATTGCTCCAGGCATCCCTTTCCACACCTTCTCCAGCACCTGCACATCTTTCCCAAGCTACATGCAGTATTCCTGGCTTGTGGGATTTAGGTCAAGGAACATTAAGTTTCTGCCCCTGTTATGCATATCTATGATAACTCACTAACTCACTGGTCAGGACACACAGGTACACAAGCAGAACTGGAAATGGAGGTGGGGCAATTTGCCATGAATTAACTGGGCACTTTGTGAGGGGAGCCTCCTGCTTCCCTGAGCCATATGATGGAAAACCCTTATGGAATCTGGTGTTAGACTTGGCCAGAAGGCTTGCCTCATTCTGTTAAAGGCACAGTCTTGGCACCCTTATGTGCCGGCCTGAGGCCTGAGCAGTGCAGGAGGTGGACCAGCCAAAGCTTGGGGCTCAGTTTCCTCATCTGAGAAGTGGGAGCTTCCTGTTAGTAGCCTTCCTTACTCATTAAATGCCAGGAGAATTAGGTAAGGGTGTTTTGAAAGCTCCTGAAAATTTTCATCTACAAGAAGCCACGAGGGTGGGAGGAATTAACGTTCAAAGAAAAGAAGGAGAAGTGGCACTGAATTTGGCACAAAAGCCAGGAATGTGAGGTCAGAGGATCACCTGTGGCAGCTGAAAGGGTGGGAGTGGCTTCCTGAGTCATAGGATCCTTGGGTTGGGCCTTGACTGACTCAGGAGCAGTGCTGCACGTGCTGAGTTGTGTGTGTGCACATGCATTTCCAGGACCTATGGGAAAGCCCACTGTCAACCAAGAGGTCATGTGTCATTCCTGTGATGAGGCCAAAGGGGATACTCCACCCCTTGCAAAAGGGACGCGAGCGTCTTTGAAGGTCTGTGACCAGGAGCCCCAACACCTGAGAACTCCCTTGTTATGGAAGCATAGCTGTCTAATCCTTACAAGGTGTCAGTACAACTTGCCTGATGTTCATGAAGAAGCTTAAAAAAACCCCTGAACATTCTGTGTCTGCTGATGCACATGTTCTGCAAAATCTCACAAGGAATTTACACACTTGATTTTTTTCCCGCAGTACCGAGGATTGAACACAGCACCTTTGCTCTGAGCTATAGCCTCATCCCTAGCCCTCCCACCCTCTTTTTGAGGTAAGGTCTTCCTTTATAGTCCAGGATGGTCCTGAACTCACTGTGTAACCCAGGCCGACCTCACACTAATGGTGATCCTCCTGCTTCAGCCTCCCTACTGTTGGAATTACAGAAATGTGCCACCATTCCAGCTTAATGTGGTACTGGGGAATTGAACTAAGGGCCCTGTGGTTGCAGTGGGCTTTCCCATAGGTCATGGAAGTGCGTGTGCACTCACATTCACCTTCCTCTAACCACTGAGCCCCTAGGCCCTCAGCCCCTTTTTATTGTTTGAGGCAGGGTCTTGTTAAGTTGTGAGGCAGGGCTCGAACTTGGAATCTTCTTGCCTTAGTCTCCCAAAGAGCTAGGATTAGAAGCCTGTGCTGCCAGGTCTGGCGAGACCTAGGGTTTTTAAAGATGTAGGAAAAAGAAAAGGAGGGAGGGATGAGGAGGACTGGGGAGAGAGAACAAGGAATCCATACACTAAAAAGAGGCATAAAAACCATATCAATTAGTTGGAATATGCGACTTCATTTGGATCTTGGCTTGTCATAGAAAACTGTAAAAAGCTTTTATGACAGAAATATGAATATCAGCTGAATATTAGTGATTTTAAAAAAACATTTGGGCCAGACATAGTGGCATGGGCCAGTAAAGTTCCCAGCACTTTAGGATGCCGAGGCAGCTTGATTTCAAGTTCAAGCCCAGCCTTAGGTAACTTGGTGACTTAGCAAGATGGTCTCAAAATCAAGAAATAAAAAAATGGGCCAAGGATGCAGCTCAGTGTGAAGGCCCTGAGCTTGCTCCCACCCCCATACCTGTATCACACAAATAACTGGTAATTTTTAAAAGCATTAAAGGCATTATAGTTTTTAAAGATGAGTCCTTGGAGCCAGGCATGGTGGTGCAAACCTGTAGTATCAGCATTTGGGAGGCTGAGGCATCGGAAGATTGGGTGTTCGAGGCCAGCCTCATATGTAGGGACTTCAAGATAGCCTGGACTACGTAATGAGACCTCATCTCAAAAACAAAAAACAAAACAAACAAACAAACAAAAAAAAAACGAGAAGCGAAATAATATGATATTTGGGATTTACTTCAAACTAGCCCATTGTGAATAGGGAGGAGTATAGATGGCTGGCTATGAGTTCATTGTGGAAGTTTGTTTTTTTTTTTTTTATTTTTTTTGAGACAGAGTATCGCTCTGTAGTCCAGTCTAGTTCTGAACTCACTATGGAGCCCAGGTTGGCCTTGAACTTGGCAATCCACCTACCTCAGTTTCCTGAGTGCTGGGATTACAGGTATATGCTACCACACCCGTATTCATTTTGGAAGTTTTAAAAACAGGTATTTCTGCTGGGCACGGTAGTGTATACCTATAATCCCAGCACTCTGGGAGATCGAGGCAGGATGATTGCAAGTTTGAGCTCAGCTGGGGCAACTAAAAGAGAGCTTTCTCAAAATAAAAATAAAAGGGACCATAAAAGGAGGATCTGAGGTTGTATCAAAAAGAAAGAAAGGAAAGGAAAGGAAAGGAAAGAGCTATTTCCAGTGAGATTTGACCAAAATTTGAGTGGAATCACTTGATCCCAAGTTGATTCAGAGTCTTACTTTGTGGAAATGCTCTTGTTCTTGGGTCACATTTATTGTTGACTTATTTGCAAATTAGATGAACTCTAATGCAGTCTAATGCTGTAGTATGTAAGTGATATTCTGAGTTGGCAGATATTGTTCATAATAATAGCTAATGCCTACAGAGAACCTACTGGTCGCTGGGCTAAACCCTTTGTACCAGTTCAATTACTCCTCACAACTCTGTCAGGTAGATGCTATTAGCCACCTCAGTTTTTATAAGGCACTGTTAATTTTGCAATAAAATTAAATTTATTCAATAGTTGCCAAGATAGTACAGAGTTTTATATACCTCTTACCCAGATTTTCCCTAACATTAGTGTCTTGTTAATGCTAGTATCTTGTACATTTGATGAGAGTATTTGTCAAAGTTGAGAAACCAACATCAGTGCATTTTCTAGTGATTTATTAGTATTATCATACTCAAGGCTTTCTGTGGATGTTACCAGTTTTTCCATAAACATTCTGTTTCTTTCTAGGACTTCCTCCAGGATACTACATTGCATTAAGTTGTCAAGTCTCCTGGTCTCCTTTGGTCTATTGTGACTATTTCTCCATGTTTCTTTATTTTTTATGATCTTGAGGAGTCAAAGGGGGACTGGTCCTTATTTGTTTCATGAAGTGGCCTCCATTTGAGTTGTCTGCTGGTGTTTGTGGACTGAGGTTCTGTGTTCCGAGGAAGAATACCACAGAGGGTAGTGCCCTTAAGAAGTCGCCTCAGATCAGGGGCTCATGGTATCAGCCTGACTTTGGACTGGTGGTATTGACCTTTTGAGGTAGTTAAAGTGGAGCATCAACTTGATTCAAGACTTGGAGTCCACCCTGGGGATGGGTGGAGCACACCTCTGGTTGTGTCTAGGTGGCTCCTAGAGATGTGACCTGGGGTGCTATATCTTTTTCCTTACCCTTCCTCTCTGGTGGGTCCCCCTGCGCTGCTTCCTGGCCACCATGAACTGCACATCTTTCCTCTGCCATACACTTCTACCATGATGTTTCTGCTGTGGAGCCAGCTGACCATGTACTGAATCCCCCCAAATAGTGACCCTGATTAAACCTCCTTTAAGTTGTGGGTGTCACGTATTGTGCCTCAGCCATAGGAACACTGAGTAATATACCTTGATTGCTTGGTTAAGGTGGTGTCTGCCAGCTCTGACCTCTGTAAAATTACTGTTTTTCCCTTTCTGTACTCTTAAAAGAGAGTTACTAAGTCCTAAGTCTAGTCCACTCTCAAGAAATGGGGAATTAAGCTCTTCCATTTGGAACACGGAGAATCTATGTATATTATTTGAGGTTTTTTTTTTTTTTTTCCTTTGAGGCATAATGTCTCTCTGTAGTCCAGACTGGTCCTGAGGTCACTGGGTAGCCCAGGCTGGCCTCGAACTCAAAGCAGCCCTTCTGCCTCAGCCTCAGCCTCCTGAGTGCTGGGATTACAGTCATGTGCCAATACACCTGCCTAATTTTTATGTGGTGCTGGGGGATTGAATCAAGGGCTTTGTGCATGCTAGAAAAGTGCTTTAACCACTGAGCTGTGCCACCAGCTCCTATTTGAGATTTTTCTCTAAGGAAGATTTAATAATCTCATTTAAGAGATGAGGAAAATGAGACATAAATGGCAGGTAGCTTACCCAAGAAGTGTGGTCTCTATGGTAACCATAAACTGTCTGCTTTACCTTGTGACTGTGTCATCGCTGATCTTGGCCTGTTCCCTGGTAGCCAGGCTCCTGATATGGCTGTAAGAGTCACTTGGTTTCATTTATTCTGATACTCTTCACCAGCGACCAACACAAAACACAGAATCTCATGGAGGTAGAGAAGTTGATTTCCAAGCTAGGTCTCTTAGAACCCAAGGCCTCCCAGAACATCATAGGGTTTGAGGTGACAGGAAGTTCATCATGTGGTTCTCCTACACCTAGCTATTTTTTTCCCCACATACTGGGCCTTCCTAGCTACGAAGTTTGACACTCATGGATCTAGTCCTAATCCTATCGTCTCATTAAGAATGAGGAAATTGGCTGAATCTGATGGCTCACACCTGTAATCCCAGCACTGTGGGAAGCTCTGTGGGTAGGAGGGAGGATCCAAAGTTCAAACTTAGCTGGTCGTCTTAGTGACTTGCCAGGGCCTTGTCTGAAACAAAAACAGAGCCAGATAAACAAAAACATGGCTGGAGAGAGTTCAATATGAAGTTTATGGGTTCAGTCAGTCTCCAGGATCACAAAAGTTAATTAATTTATTTATTGCGACAGGGCCTCGCTCTGTAGTTCAGGCTGGTCCTGACCTCACTGCATCGCCCAGGCTGGCCTTAAACTCATAGCAATCCTCCTGCTTCAGGCTTCTGAGTGCTGGGATTATAGGTATGTACCACCACTACCAGCTTATTTGGTGCTGGGAAATTGTACTGAGGACTTTGCACTTGCTAGGCAAAAAAATGAATTTTAAAAGTGAGGAACTTGAGGTCCAGAGAGGACAGCAGCTGGCTCTTGCTTCACTAAATGGTTAGCCCGGCTTTGAACTCTGCCACAACTGAATCTTCAGGGCCTAGAAGCATCAGGAGCTCTGCAAGGACTTTATTTGTTGCAGAGGAATGTAGCTCTCCATCGAGGCAGTGCAGTGGACCTGTTGGAGTGCTGTTGCTAAGTCTTCCTGCAGATACAGATTAACCTCACACCTTTTGGAAATGTCACTGGTTTCTTTTCTCACTCAATCATTGTATAAGGACATAGTCCAAGATTCCCTGGCCCCAGGCCAGCCTTCAGGATGAGAAGGACAGAGCCAGAAGGGGTTGTCTCTTGCTTCTGTCCCATAGGGCTTTTCTGGGGCTGGTTCTTCCCCATATCCCCTCATTGCTTCCACATTCCCCTCCTCAGCCCCCAAGCCCAGGTCCCATTCCTGCTTCCATCAGTCAAACTGCACACACACACACACACACATACACACCCCCCACCCTCTGCTCCTAGTTGTATTGATTAGAAGATTCTTTACTTCGAAGATCCAGGACTAGAGACAGATTGGGCAGCACAGGCCTGAAATCCTAGCACTCGGGAAGGCCGAGGAAGGAGGATCGCAAGTTTGAGCCCAGCCTGGGTAACTTAGCAACTTAGTAAGACTGTCTCAAATCAAAAATAAAAACAGGCTGAGTATCTAGCTCGCTGTGAAGGCCCTGGGCTTGATCCCCAGCACCGCACCTAAAAACAAAACAAAACAAAAAGGCTCAGGATTAGAAGGAATGACACTTTGAAGAGGAATGAAGGGCTGTTGTTGGAACAGAGGTGCCCTGAACTCTAATCAGATGGCTGTACCATCCCATGTGTTTGTGCGTCTTTTGCTGTTTACAAAGCATGCTTTTATTCTGCTGCTTCCACCGAGGCAGGTTTTTACCCTCATTTTACAGCTGAGAAAACCGAGTCTGAGAGAGTTTGGAATGTGTTCTAATAAATGTTTCAGTTTGTCATTCATCTATTCATCCACTATCTAATTAATCAATTAAAAATATTTCCTGCTCAGTATGTGCAAATTACTGTGCTGGATCCCGTAGGAGACATGAGAATAAATTAGAAAAGCTGTAAGACCTTTCGGGATCTAGTCACCTTCCAGGAGGGTCTTGTCAAGGCACACATGCAGGATGTTGTTCATTAGCGTTCTTTGTAAGGCTACGTGTTTGTTACTGCAGTCATGTTTCCAGGAAGAACTAAATAAAATTTCTGATAAGCTCTGTTAATAGAAATTTCTAAAGCTAGCTCAGCCTTTCCTCCAGACAAGATGGTTAACCCTTGTTGACCTGCGACATTTCCACCCAGAGTGGATCAAAGGTGCCGCAGGGGCTGATCATGACCCTCCAAGCCTCTCCTGAGCTCTGCTTCTCCTCTGTACCAGAAGTCACTGACACCTGTCCCCAAGGGTCTCCTTGGTTTTTGTGAGTTCAACGTGAGAGAGTTCACTTGGTCAAGCACACGTCATTCCACACATACTTATTAATTTGCTCATGATACTGCTTTTACCAAGGTAGGAAAACAGATTTTCAGAAGAAGGTCTAAACTAAAGGCAATTGGAATACCCAGGATGCTGCTGGACAGTGGATCAGGACCTTGCTATAATATTTTCTAAAGAAGCGTTTCTCACCTGTTAATGTGTGAGTCACATGGGAGGCAAGCAACAGTCAAATTCTGACTCAGAGGGTCTGGGTGGGGATGGTGTCTTAGCACGTTCCAGGTTGATGTGATGCTGCTGGCCCTAAATCATGCATTGAGAGTAGTGTCTTCAGGGGAACCATGTCCAGTGATGGGGAGAGGAGAAAGGGGTACACAGGGCCTGGGAGAGGTGACACGCTGCTGCCCTGCTTGAGCCGTGAGGAGAGGTTTCCAGAAAGATCTCACAGGGCTCTCTGGTTTCTGCCTGATGCCCCCATGTCCTTCCCACTTCTTGGTGGAGAAAGGCTCATGTTTTCTTGGGTTGTGCATTTACTCTGGAGTTCAGAAGTCCAAGAGTGTTGACTTAGGATTTTGAAGAAGGGAAGAATTGAGGAATAAGCAATCTCTCCCGCTTTATCTTGCATGCCTTCAACACAGTCTGTTCCTTTGCCTGGCTCGCCACTCTCTGGATGCCCATGCTGCCCTCTGATACCTCGGAGGCCCCTGCTGCAGACCTCTGCTGTCCTTTCTCCTTAAGTAGCTCATTCTCCCTCTCCCCTTCTTCCCCTTGATAGCAAAATTTCCTTTTGTTCAGGTGGTGGTATGCACCTGTGCAACTGTATTCTCAGCTACTCGGGAGGCTGAGGCAGAAAGATTAGCAATTCGAGGCCAGTCTGGGTAACTTTGCCAGATCCTGTCCCCACCCAATCCCCAAATTTCCTTCTCCCCTGGCTTAAGTGAATTCTGCGAATTGACACAAAGTGATTTTGTGCAATTCATATTAATGAATATATGACTGCTAATCCAGGTAGCTCTTAGTGACTTGTGGTTTTATGAGTTGTGACAACTGGGTCCTCCCAACCACAGCCTATGCCTTAGGGAACTCTGAGGCTTTCTAGAAGCCCATTTTGCCTTAGAAGGTGATGCCTGAGGAATCTGGGGATGGGAGGAGCTATGGGAACAAAGCACTGTCTGCCCAGGGCAGGTGTGTCTACTCAGGGGCAAGGGCTTGCTCTGCCTCTGCCCCAGGTACCCACTGAAAGCATGAGGCTGGGACATAAGACTTTTTTTATTTTTATCTTTTATGGTGGCATGCTTTCTCTGCATTCCTAAGTGCTGTGTGTGTGTGTGTGTGTGTGTGTGTGTGTGTGTGTAAGCTTGAACATGGTTGCTGCTGGCTGGGAGCATAGGGTGGGTGCCCTCGACTCTGTTATGAGGCCTCCTCTGCAGTGTCATTTTTATTTAGCCATGTTCATGTGTATTACTTTGATTTAAAAAAAAAAAGTGGAGGAGCTGGAGGTGTATCTCAGTGGTCCAGAGGCCTTGCCTGGAAAGTGTAGGGGCACCAGGCTCAATTCCCTAGCAATACACAGGCTGGGAATGGTGGAACACGACATACCTAGAAAAAATAAATGAATAAATAGATAATAAAGGCCTGTGCTGCTGGGCCTGGCTCAAAGTAAGAAAAAAAATAATAATGATAATGGAGGGCTAGGGGTGTAGCTGAGTGGCTAGAGCACTTGCCCAGCGTGCACAAAGCCCTGGGTTCAGCTCCCTAACACCACATAAAAATTAGCTGGGTGTGGTGCTATCTATGTACCTGTAATCCTAGTACTTGGAAGGCTGAGGCAGGCAGACTGCCGTGAATTTGAGGCCAGTGTGGGCTACATAGTGAGTTCAGAAACAGGCTGGACTGTAGAGTGAGCTCCTATCTCAAGAAAGAAAGAAGGAAAAGAGGGAAGAAAAGAGAGGGAGAAAGGGAAGAGAATGAGCTGAGGTCTTTGGCATAATCTGGTAGCCGCCTAGTCCACATGAGAGGGACGAGAAGAGATGAGAGAAGAAAAGAGGAGGAAAGAGAAAAGGAGAAATAAAGAGACACCCTCCTGCTAGAGGCAGATGGGATATCCTTAGTACTCTAGAAAATGCCAGGGCAGGAGTGGCACCAGTTGTGAATCACTTGCTGACCTTGGGCACACTGCTGTGAGTGTTCCCTCTGGTGTGATGCGAGAAGGCAGAGTCCTCCTTCGTCTGGGGTGGGACCCTGCAGTTCATGAGAAGCAGCTGCTGATGGCTATGGGGTTGGAATTGTCCTCCCAGTCCCTACTGTGCCTAGAAAGACTCAGGTCCAACATCAGCCTGTGGACTGTCCTGATCCGCAGCTCTCCTTGTTCAGATTCCTGGATTGGAGGTGGTGATTTTTAACTAGATGGCTTTATTTCCTCATGGCCCCTGGGAGCTGTGCGAAAATCCCTTCCATAACAGAGCAACCTTAGAGAAGGGCTGGGCCAGTGTACAGCAGTGTGTAGAAAGGCCACACTTTGGAGCTGAGTTTCATGTGTGTGTCAGAGTGCTTGCTGTATACCTAGTGTGAAGCCAAGTTCCTAGGATAGAAGGAACCTCATACTTGTGCTTGCAAAGACACATGATGCCGAGTTTAGCAAGGGCAGGCTACAGGGAAGCTGCTTGCTTCCAATTCATGGCAGCTCCTCTGTGGATGAGGGACAGCAGCTTGTTTATTTCTGGCTTCTCAATGTCTATACTTGTATATGTGTTGCAGAAGCGAGCACAATGTCTATACTCATAATACTCAGTGAGAATTGTAGATGCTCAAAGCACAGGGGTGAAAAAGATGGTGACATTGGCCTTTAGGAGTTGATAGACAAATGTGGGACTCAGGCAAGTAGTTGGAACCTTCCTCCCCAGGTGGCAGGTGCTGTCATGGTGTGGATGTGTAGCTGCTGTACAAATGACACCCGTGGGTAAGATAGTCATGGAAGTGTCAGTGGCTCCTGTGGGCTTCTGGGCAATATCATATCCAGCAGATCCAGGGACATGGGCAGAGGGCCTTGCCCATATATCTGAGCCTTGCCAGCTTCTGGCAAGGGACCCTGCAGAAGCCCTGACCTGGAGAAGACAGGGTAGTGGCCGGTGGCCGGAAGGAGACAGTCTGTCCCTTGGCTGTACTAGACCCTGATGTGTTGAGACATGACCTGGCTTCTCTCCCTGCTCCTGAGGGAAGCCTGGGCATGCCAGCTCTCAAGATAAGGCAGTGCTGTGCCTGTCTGGCCACCTGGGCCTGAGACTGAGCAAGGACTGCTCAGTGGGCCTGTTTCTCTGAGAGTGGAAGCAGCTGCCCTGTGACATGGAGGGGCAGGAGAGGGAAACCCCACAGTCAGGAGTGAACTAGCACATTTGTTGTCTAATCAGTTAGCACATCCTTTATCAATCAGTCAGAAACCATTCTCTGAGAGTGTTGTGGCTCATGCCTGTAATCGTAGCACCCTGGAAGGCTGAGGCAGGAGGGTCACAGGTTTGAACCCATCCTGGATCACTTAGTGAGACCCTGTCTCAAAGTAAAAAGGGCTGGGGATATAGCTCAGGGCAAAGGCCCTGGGTTCAGTATGCAAGACTGCGAAATGCAACATAAAACAACAACCAATGGTTGAGCACCAAGGGCCTGTCAGGCTCTGTGTTGAGCATTCTGGTATTTCTAGAATTAAATTTTCTCAACTATTTTGTGAGATAAGGCTAAGGCTATTATTTTCATGTCACAGACAAGGAAACAGAGAGCTAAAAATGAAACCTTCCTGTGCCAGGTTCTGTTCTGGATTCTGACTGGGATCAGTGTGTTTAACACCACATCACAGCCTGTGAAAGGTTATCATCACCCTTTTAATGATGAAGACACTCACCTAGGGTCCCACCACCACGCAAGTGACAGTCTGGGTTGGGGTGATCCTGGGGTCCTTCCCTTGCACTCATGTACCCTTGTACTCTGGGAGCAGTGCTGGTGAACTTCTGCATCCCAAGGATTTCCTTGTGGACCACGTGGGTGAGGCAAGTCCATCAGAGGAGGCTAGCCGGGGAGGCTTGGTGGGTGGGAAGAGGCAAGGCCAGTCTAGAAGCGGGGGTCTGTTCTAGATTGTCTGGGTAGATGAATGGAAAATAATAATAAATCACCCTGGGTATGACACAGGCCTTTCCTGCGTCCTGATAATTAGGCTCAAAAAAAAAAAATAAATAAAAAAACTTGGCAAGTGTTGTCAAAGCCTGGAATGACTTAGAGCAGCGTTAGAGGAACCAGGCAGGAGTGGCAGCCCCAAGGCGCCTGGGAGCCGCTAATTGGGGGTGGTGATGACAGAAGTTGATGGCACAGTTGCCTTTGGAGCTGCTGGCCCAGCCCAGGTGCTGGCTGCTTCTCAGAGTTGTGCTGGGTGGGAAGAGAATTTGGAGGAAAGTGGCTTCTATGAGGACTTGGACTAGGTCCTTCCATCTTCCCTCTGCTCCAGGTGGTGGGCAGAGGGAGGCTGGGTGTGGATCTAAAGTTGGGTTCGTTTGAGGTTGGGGATGAGGGAACGGGTCCCTGCAGGCCTAGGGCAGAGGTGGCATGGGCAGAGCTATTTTACTTCTGTGGGAAATGTGTCCTGCTAACAAGCAGTTGATCTGGCTATTGGGATGACTCTTTTTTTGGGTGGCCTTGCCTTGTAACACTGCTAACACGTAGGGACAGCTTTTTGCTCCTGTCAGTGGGCCCGGCCCCATCTTTGAAGGTGTTCTGCTACTCTCTCTCTCCCCATACTTGTGTCCTGGGCCACTAATCACAACACAAAGTCACTTACAGTTTTTCCTGCTTTCATGTTAAAGGTTTGAGGCAACATGCAAGGTATGATAAAATATACTATGAGTATTTAAATCCTCCCAAGATACGTTGCTGTTAAACTCCTTCAGAATCCTCTCTTACTTTGAACACCCTTATCCCATCACCTTTCTGAAGCAGGTCTTGAAATCCTCCTTTGGATTGTCTTTAATTACACTGTCTTCTATGTTCCAAATAATTAAAAATATTGATCTTTCATTGTCATTTTGACTTTGGGGAAGAACTAGAAATTGTATTACGGTACTGGGCACAGTGAAAAAGATAGATGAAAACATGCTGTAATGTTTTTATTTGATAAAAATGGCCATAAACATAAACTGTAAACTACTTCAGAAAGTGGTAAGAAAAGTGGGATTAGTGTGTTTGAAAGATGAAGAGGTATTTTGAGGGAGTTTATCAGCAACATGCCTTTCCCTGTAAAAAAAATTTTAAAAATAAACATTCATTATATTTTTGATCTCATCACCTAAAATGAGAGATTAGACAAGTTAGAACTTGAAAATAAAGATTGATTAAAAGTCCTAAGTCCTCCAAAAGATTATGACTCAGTAAGCCATGATAAGGCCTGGGCATTGTATTTTAACAAGATCCCAGATGATTCCGGTCCTTCCCTGCTATATTTGACAGCCACCAGTGCAATAAATAAATAAATAAATAAATAAATAAAAAATAAAAAAAAAGTAGTAAGGAAATACACCCAAGACCTAGGCCGCCATAGTCTTGTCTTGTCATTGACCACTAAGAAAACAGAAGGGAAATAAAGTAGATAAGGCTGTTTTCACTACCTGAAATGAGGAAGGATGTCAATTTCTCAGTGTAGATAAATGCCATGGTAGTAGTTTTGAACAGAAGCACTTATGGGAGTCTGTTAACACACGGCAGTGCACAACATGATGGAGAATTTGAGAGCAGGGGAGTTTCACTGCTGAAGGGTCTGTTGTGCAGTGCCTCAGAGCCGCAGTCTGCCCAGAGGGCTGCAGCCTTTGCAGCAGAACCTGCTCATGCCGGGGACAGTGTTTTCCTTCCTTCATCACCAGAGCAAGAGTGCAGTGATCTTGAGGAAGAGGCCAGGTGTAGGGCATGAGGGATGGTGGAGTGTCCAGGTCTTTGGAGCCCCTGGCCGTCGTTGGCCACCGACCACCAGAGATCTACGAAGTCTGGGGAAGCAGGGTTTCCAGCGGCCCTGAGTACTCTGGAAGAACCTCCAGGAAACTGAGTCAGTGTAACAGATGTTTATTGTCGGCAGCAGGGCCAGGCTTATAAGCGTTTGGAGGGAGAAGGATCAACCAGGGTTATAAGGTGTGGGACATTCTTTGATTGGAGGAAGTTTGGGGTCTCAAAGTCATCTAATTTGCATGGCGGGACTTTCCAAACCTGACCACGTGATTTCTGGTAAAGGTCTCAGGGCAGGGGAAAATTGGGAATTTGAGTAGAGTGAAACCTGAGCTGCAGGCCATCCTGGGCCTTGGACTAGAGGGGGTGACTCCACTCCTGAGGGTCTGGAGATGAGATTATGGGGTGGGGGGGGGGTCAAGGCTGCTTCCCATCTTCCGTTATCCCCGGCCCGGTTAGAGTCCCACAGTGGAGGATGCCCTGGCCTGTACAGTAACCTTGATGGAGTGCCAGGTGGCCAACGGTGCCAAGTCGTCCCAGGACTCAGCTAATCCCTTTAGAGTGCTCTGCAGGCACAGCAGTTGTATGATCGAAGAAACAGGTAGAGAAGAGAGAGGTCAAGGGGAAGTACTGGCTAGCCCACCAGGTGCTAAGAAAGACTTAAAATCCTTTATAGATGATAGATCTGTAACTATTGAGCCATGAGAAAATCAGTTAGGGATTTACCCCCCACCCCCCCACCCCCTTTTTTGGCTGTTAGGATTGAATCCAGGACCTACACACTGAGTTACATCCTGAGCCCTTTCTTTTTTTTTATTTTGAAACAGAGTTTAACCAGATTTCCCAGGTTGGCCCTGAATTTGTGATCCTCCTGCCTCAGCCTCCAAAAGTGCTTGAATTACAGACATGTGCCATCATGCTTGACTTAAAAAAATACTTGCAATATATATGATAAAAATTAATATCACAAATATGTAAAGAACTTTTTACAAATTGGCAAACACTCCAATAGAAAAATTGAAGAAGTGTTTATATATATATATATATATATATATATATATTTTTTTTTTTTTTTTTTTTTTTTTTTTGAGGCAGGGTCTCACTCTGTGGTCCAGGCTGGTCCTGAACTCACTTTGGAGCCCAGGCTGGCCTTGGACTCATAGCAGTCCTCCTGTCTCAGCCTCAGAGTGCTGGGATTACAGGCATGTGCCACCACATTCAGCTTGTGTGGTGCTGAGGAATCAAACTAGGGTACTTAGTGCTTGCTAGGCAAGCACTTTAACTGCTGATCCATTCCTCCAGCATATATATAATATATATATATTATATTTATGTATATATATGACAATT
Source organism: Ctenodactylus gundi (assembly GCA_004027205.1). Taxonomy (NCBI): domain Eukaryota; kingdom Metazoa; phylum Chordata; class Mammalia; order Rodentia; family Ctenodactylidae; genus Ctenodactylus; species Ctenodactylus gundi. The sequence goes on from PVKB01000790.1 coordinate 76,896, forward strand.
CAAATTAGCAATAAATATAAGAAAATATATTCTTACTAGGAATCAAGACAAGTTAATTTAAGTTAAACCAATGAGATACCATCTTGCAAGTATGAAAATAGTAAAATTTTAAAAATAATGAGATGTTTGAGGATTAGCAGTACTGGGGATATTTGTGGCTTTTAGGAGTGTTTTGGGGGCAATTTTTCTGGAGGACAATTTTTTAAAGTGCAAAAAACCTTTAAAATGTACATACCCTTGAACTAAGGATTTTACCTCTTGGAATTTATTTTAAGAAAGAGACACAGGGCCTATAAAGGATTTATAGTGAAGTTATTTGTAACAGTGTTATTAACAATATTAAAATTGGAAATAGTGTGCCTGAAAGAAGAAAGTAATAGTTTATTTTAAATGCTATAGTTTATCTGTAGAATGATGGATTATGCAGCATTTAAAATTAGACAGCAAAAGAATTCTTAATTATGTAGAACATGATTATGGTTTATTGTGAAGTAGAAATTTTTTTTAAAATCCAAGATGGTATATACACCATCATCCCACTTACATTTAGAAGAGGTGAAAAACCCAGTTGGAGCGGTGTCGCCCACCTATGATCCCAAGTATGTGGGCAGACAGAGATAGGAAGATTGCAAGATGAAAACAACCAAGGTAACTTAGTAAGAGCTTGTCTCCAAATAAAGAGGATTCAGGATGTAGTTCAGTGGTGAAGCCCTTGCCTAACATGTGCAAGACCTTGGGTTTTTATCCCTAGTACCATAAAAAAAGAAAGTAAATCCAAGATATCAGACACCCCAATAATAGCACAGCTCTCTCAGGAAGATGGGATTAAGGAAAATATTTAGCCTACTCTTTTTCTTTTTAAATAATAACCACGTTTGTTTTGTAAAAGAAAGAATCAAGAATGTTTGCTAGTGAAGTGCTCCTGCCAGCCTGAAGGCCAACAGAGGGTTATAGGACCTTTTCCACACTTTGCATGAGGCCAGCATGGGGTACATAGTGAGGTCGGGACCTGCCTGTACTACAAGGTGAGACTCTGTTTCAAAAAAAAAAAAAAGAAAAGAAAAGAAAAGAAAAAAAGGATAAATATCCAGGTCGTTTGTTACAGAGATACTTCTGTGGTGTTGGCATGTGCAGCATTGTGCTGGACATGGAGATGGTATGTGGGCATCTCTGTGAGTGCTTGACTTCTGTTCTCCTTGCTTGAATCCCACCTCCAATTCATCTTCCCCATCTCTGGAAGTGTGGCTGGCTAATGTGGTAAATCTCAGTAGCTTTGTCCCATGGATGGGCCTGTGCTATGGGAATCCCAGATGTTTCCCCCTGGTAACCTACCTGTAACATACTGACCTGCATCCGAATCCTACCAGTGTCATCTGGGAAAAGGGTAGGGACCTGAAAGAGCTGCAACCTTAGTCCAACCCTCAGGTTCTGCTGCAGAAGCTGAGGTCCCAGTAGACAAGGGAACTTGAATTTGGTGTTGGAGGTAGGAGTCCCAACCCTGTGCTGTGCCCACTACATGGTCTTCTCCCCATCCTCAACTCTGCATGTCTGGGAGAAGTGATTACTAAGGGAAATTGAGCAACTTAGTGAGACCCTGTCTCAAAATGAAAAATGGCTAGGAAGGTAGCTCAGTGCAAAGGCCCTAGATTCGATCCCCAGTACCACCAGAAAAAAAAAAAAAAGCTATTAAAACGTAAATATATACTTGGAGAGAGACTAAGTTAACCCCTGTGAAATTCTTTCATACCTTGCAGAAATTACAGGAAGGATCACAGGTATATAGCTCTGGAACCGGCAAGGAGTACATAGGTTGGAGAGCTCAGTGCTTGAGAAGAATTTGGCAGGCTGAGAGGGAGTATTTTAGAAAATGAAGTGTTCACATCGCCATTTTATGAGAGATACCCTGTATCTCACAGTAAGTAGTAGAATGCCTGGCCTTCTGCCTTTAGTCTGCAGCCTGAGCTCGTGCTTAAAAGTCTGTGATTTGTGGTCTAGTATCTGGAGTTTCCCCAGGCTGTGGGGCTCCCTGGTGCTTCTAAGAGTGAGCAGACTGGCCTATTTAGTAGGAGCTTTAATTAACTGGATGTGCAGGGGATGATCAGAATACACAGTGAATGCTTAAGTTTAAAATTTATTACAGTAAAGGACATATTGCCATTAATCCTCCTCAAAATACTTCCCCTGCTCTGGATACACTTGCCCATCATTCCTGCCACTTTCTGAAGCAATTCTGGAGATCATCTTTTGTGAGTATATTTATGAAGTATGGTTTAAAAAATATGGTGAATGCTGCTGTCTTATGTCATGCAGTGGGAAGATAGGCTAACCATGTCAGTGTGTCTTTGTTAACTTTATTTGCCTGATTGGGCATTGTGCAATTCCCAGCTCTTCCACAAAGTCAAATGACCATTAAAAGTAAACATTCTGAGGGATGGAGGAGTGGCACAGTGGTTAAAGTGCTTGTCTTGCAAGCACAAGGCAGTGAGTTCAATTCCCCAGTACCACATAAGCTGAGTCTTGTAGTATATACCTGTAATCCCAGTGCAAGGCTAGCCTGGGGCACATAGTGAGTTCGGGAACAGCATGGGCTTCAGAATGAGACCCTGTCTCAAAAAAAAAAAAGTGCAGAAAAGGAAATATTTTGAGTCAATTCAGGACATTGAGACAGCCATGACATTGCAATTTGGCATGAACAAAGATTTCTAGAACTTTTTCAGAAAGAAAGTGGGCAGGATGATTAGTGTACTCAAAGTGAAATGGAGTATTTTGAGGGGGATTAATGGCACTGTGTCTTTTACTATAATAATTTTTTTAAAAAAAGTAGATGAACATTCACTGTATTTTTGGGGATTATACTTGCACATTTATCAGGCCCTCAGCTGGCAGCAAGGCACCAAGCATAAACAAGTATAGTTGGCCCCTTGACCGCTTGTTCTCCAATTCCTTCCGCCCTCACGAGAAAGAGGTGAAAGGGCACATTCAGCTTCCCAATGTATTTCTTAGATAAGTGGTCCTATGACATGGAGGAAGTGAGGAAGGGAGGTATAAGTTGGGGCTTCACAGAGGGAAACCTTTGCGTGCCACTCTGCCTCTCCCTCGGTGCTTGCGGACACTCCCTTTGCATCCCCCCTGCATTTCCTCTTCACTAGGGTTTGATTTCTGTAGTAGTCTGTATGCCCTTCTAATTGTGCCGTGTGTCTTACAGCACTTAGGATAATGATGAATATGTGAATAGGATAAATTAGTGACTGAATAGATGGAAGGGTAAATGGGAGTTAGGTGGGTGGACAGGTGGGTGGGGGGTAGATGGTACCCTTGAAGCCACATTCAGCCACAGCAAAATGCATCACTTCAGTACCTACAATTTAGGCTGTAGACTAGGAAGAATCAGTGGACGCTGAGCTGTATCTTCTGAGAAAACTTTTCTACACATAGCCAAATCTAACGTAAATTGAACCTAATTCATTTTAGTTCTTGGATTTGAGTGCTTATGTTCATTAACAGTGATGTCCAAGTGTGCCTATCCTTTAAATAGATTCCAGAAGTTGATCTGCCTTCAGCCCAACTTGGCTGTACTCCGTGGTTCCTTCCTTTTGTGTTTTATGAGATTTTTTTTTTTTCTAACAACAACAACAAAGAGGAAGGAAGTTACTCTGTAGGACCAGGAAATGCAATGAGCTGACCTGTTGAAGAAGCTGCCTCAGGCCCGCACACAGCAGTGCCTGTGACCCTGGGCAGGGGCCACTCTGGGTCCCTGGAGACCTCTGGTTCCTGATCCTGATCCTGCACGTGTTCCTTACATGACTGAAGGGAATGTGATCAAGATGACTGCTTGAAAAATCAGACAATTTTTACATGGCAGCAACACATTCTGTTTTCCTTTTTTTTTCTTTTACAGCTTAAAACTGGGGTGACAGTGTCCTGAATGCCTTCTACTTCCCTGGATCCTGATTCTACCAGGGTACCATGCCTTTCAGCAGCCATGATCATCACAGAAAAAAAATTGGGGGTACTGGGTTTATACCCAGGGCCTTCACACTGAGCTACATCCCCAGCCCATTCTTATTTTGAGACAGGGCCTCCCTGAGCCACTAAGACACTCAGGCTGGGCTTGTGCTTATGATCCTCCGGCCTCATCTCTCAGAGTATTGGGATTACAGGCCTGTGCCACTGGGCCTGAGTTGCACTGTTTTCAAGCTGGGATCTGAGAATGGGCTTCATTAGAGCTGAATGAGGTTCCAGAACATACAACGATTAGCCAATGGAGATAGTATCCAAATGTGGTGCTCCGGAGAGGGGAAAGAAAGAATCCCTTTCATAGACAGTGTGTCATGTGTGCTGCTTTCACACGTATGCCTTCATGCTCATCATAGTCTGGTGAGACTCAGATGTTCTTGTGCCTGTTGTAGGCACAGAGAAACTGAGGCACAGAGTTTTAGGATTTGCGAAAGGTGGCAGGGCTGGAAATAGAACTGGGTGTTTGACCTCTTAATTCCTAACTTGGGTATGTGAGAATAGAAGCAGGTTGGTTGATAAGGCTATGGGAGGGCAGCGTGCTCGTGGGAATTGGTAAAAGTCTGGCTGAAAGAGGGACGTGCAGGAAGATCTGGGAGACGAGGAGCAGGGCCAGACCCAGAGGCTCTGCCATAGAGCCTGGTGGGGCAGGGAAGTGGAGTGGGACCTCAAGGATACCATCTCCAGGTGGGACTCAAGCCCTCTGGGGTCATTTCTGGGGTACTCTTCTTACACTATGAAGAGTTTTGAGACATTGAGCCAGGCTCTGCCATGCGGTTGAGAAGCTGGGTTAAGATATTTCTGAGCATGAAAAGCTGTTCTAGGTGTATTCCTTTTCAGACTGCAAGAAAGCTCTCATGAGGTGCCACCCTGGGCCTGGCCACATCCTGGAGTGAAGCCTGTCTGCCAGTGACTAATAGCCACACAGTCCCACTCTGTCCTCTGGAGAACTAGTGATTGAGGAGAGAGCCCTGGCCTGGGAGGAGGGGTGTGTTCCTGACATAATTTCAGAAGACCCTGACAGAGCAGGGAAGGGACTTTCTGTGTCTTAAGGATTTACTGCCCCTCGTAGGTAAGTCTTCCACCCACATGGCTTGTGCAAGCCAGCCTCAGGTGTCACATTTCCACCCACCACACATAATTTCCTAACTTTCCAATAATCCTGGGCGGGGATAGAGCTGATAGAGTAGTCCCCATTGGATACAAGAGAAAATCGGAGGCCCAGGATTGTCCACAATAGCCTGGATAGTGGGAATGTGGAGTGAGGGAAACCCTTTGTTTTCTCTTCAGGGTTATCACACGTTTTTGGTCTTTTCTAATAGGAAACTTTATCATCTGAGAGGGAGAACCATGAATCCAGAACCCAGTTCCTTGTCCAACCTGTGAAGCTTTGGTGACAGATCAACACTGAGAGTGGGCCCTTTTGACCTCCAGCTCCTTGCCATGTGATACTGTGGATAGCTATTGACTCTTGCTATAGAGAGGAAGTTGGGAGAATGTGGGTTTGGCATTTGTGTATCAATGTTTCACTGTTCTGTGGTGCTGGGGATCAAAACTAGGACCTTGTGCAATGCTAAGTAAGAGTTTTATCACTGAGCCAACTCTGTGATTTTTATCTTTTTTCTTCTCTTTTTTTTCAATCTGTCCATATGCCTGTCTTTTGTTTCGCTCTTGCTAAGTTGCCTAGGTTAGGCTTGTACTTATAATCTCCCTGCCTCTGTATCCCACAGTGGGCTTATAGGCATGTACTGTGCCTGGCATGTTCCCGTAAATTCTGATAGTGTTGGTAATGACCTTTGTTGGTCATTAGATAGCTCTCCTTTACTCCTCCCTGAATGACACTCTGAGTATCTCTCTCCTAACCTAGTGAGGCCCTTGCCACCACCCCGCATATCCTAGCTGGGTGACTTCTGCCCTGTGGGTTGTAACTGCTGGTATAGAGTCTTCCTGGTAGGCAAACAAGGACCTGTCACCATCATTGTCTTCATCTGCTTTTGAGGCTTCTGGTGTCCTCCAATGGGTGTGATAGTGCCACCTCAGGTTCTGCTTTTGGATATTTGCAGGAGGTACAGTGGCCGTGGTGTGGTCCATTATAAATTCCTCTCTGTTATCCCCCAAGGCCTAGGGAATCTTGTCTTGCTTTACATGTTAATATCTCAGTAGTTATATAGTGGATCTCCAAAAGCAAAAACTGCTGGTGGGAAAGACCTTGTTCTCCTGTGGGAATGTAATACTGGAAAGGTTAGAGGTTGATAACAGCAACAGTGCTGTAGTTTCTTCTCTTGTAAGTTAGTGGTCTTCAGTTCAGGCTGCAGGAGGATATTTTTAAATACCCACCTCTCCTCTGAGTGGAGATTATAATCTGCTGCCAGAAGCTAGATTATAATCTCTGAGCATGAGACTCAGATTCCAGTATTTAGTAATTTCCTGAGAGGTTTATGGATGAAGGAGGAAGCTTTTAAATTATACCAGCTCCTCAGCCACAGGACTGACCATTTGGGCCAGTGACTCCTGGATCTGGATATACTAACAACTGGGCTAGTTGCTAATACTGACAGGTACCTGACGTTACAAACACTTCCAGATTTCACACGTCTTCCCATTTTACAGATGGAAGCTGGCGCTCAGTTCAGGTAACAGCTTGACTAGGTGGTAGAATCAGCAACTCCTTTTGGCCAGGCCTGTCTGATGTTGATGTTGATGTCTGCTCTTGCTGCCTTACCCCAACAGTTGGGGCTAGGGCCTACAGAGGGTATCCATGGAGGGGAGACCCCAGACAGTGACCTTGGCTGTCCCTGGGGATCTCTGCCATAGGCTGAGTGGATTGAAGAGTAGTGATGTGAGTGGCATTGCCTGGTATCTGGCTCCATCTTAGTAACCCTCTCTCAAAATACCTCCTTATGCAGGAGAAAGATAAGGCCTGGCCCTGTCACGTCTCCCTGCTACACCATTGGGTGTGAAAACTCAAGAGGAAAGACAAACAATCCTTTGCTTTTTAAGAGTTAGAGGAATGTTTTAGGCACATGATATAGAAAAATTCCTTTGTTTTCCTCACAGGACAAAGGAAAATGCTGCATCTGGTTGGCCTGAAAAGTTTGACTATTTTACAAAACCACCTCTGCCCCTTCACAAGGCCTCTATAGCCTGCACAGTCCTGGGGAATTTGGGGGCCAAACCTTATCCTATGCCACCCGCTGTGTACTTTGTGAGCTTGAACACATCCCCGAAGGTCTGAAAACGTTCCTTTCTCTACTGGTCAGGTAAAAACTCAGGGCTGCTGTGTGAAAGCCAGAAGGGCTCCAACATGCTGGGCCCCTCCAGCTGCCTGTGGAGGTGTCAGAAGGGGAGGAGTGTGGCTGCCGGCTGGCTGCCAAGACTTGCAGCTGCCTGGGAAAAGAAACTTTGTCAAGTGTTTACGGGCACCCACTCGGGTACCCTATGTCCCCAATGTCTGAAGTGGCTCCAAGTAGCCATCTGTGTTAACGATCACACTGAATGTGTCCACTCTGACGTCATTCCAGTAGTGTCAGCCCCTAATGTGTGGACAGCTCAGAGCCAGTGTTTGGGTCCTGAACAGCTGAAACTTCAGAGTTAGAGGACAAGTGTAATATGCTTTTGGCTCCAGAAAGCCTTCTTTTTCCAGCCCAGCCCCAGAGACTCCCTCCTTCCCAGAGCACCCTGTGCCGGTTGCCTGTGCCTTCGGTCCCCACCCCTTACTGTGGTAGCAGATACTCAGACAACTCTGAGTGAGTGGAGGGTTAGGGACTGAGAGACACATAAGTCTGTGTTGGCACCTTGCTGTAGAGTGCTCTGGACGCGTTTGCAATCTGTTATACCCTGCTTGCTCAACTTGACTTTCACCATTGTCATCCGGATTTGTTTGAAGTCCTTCCATCTCACTGAGGATTATTCTAATAATAGACTGGTCTAGATGCAGTGCTGCTCTTTGAGGTTGAGGCACATATCCAGGCTGTCATAGCATGAGTAACTTTTACCCTAGCACCCCTAAGAGACTACATTAGAACTCTGGAGTCTGGTGGTCCCTAGGGAGTCATTAAGCTAAATGGCAGAACTTCCCAAGTTATTCAGTGTTGGTTATTTGGGGTCATAGGAAAACATGGGCTGTGTGGAAGGCGAGTGGGGGGACCTGCAGAAGGGGTGGCCGCTGGCAGTGGCCAGAGGCTTAGATCTTCCATGCTTGATGGCCTGCATGAGATGGGTGAAGCCTTGAATGGGGTGAGGATAGGCTTGGAGGTGGGGGGAGGCAGCCTGGTAAGCTTGATCAGCATAGTGTGAGGTCAGCACAGTGTGACCAAGAGTTGTGAGATGATGAAACTGAGGCACAAGGAAAGGCCAGGTGTCTTGCCTTAGGGCTTCACAGTGTTAATAACAAAGCCATACCTCGAAGCCAGCTGCCTCCCATGCTGTTCACAAAGCTCTCACATGGTCCTCTTTAAATACTAGTATTCAGGATTAGACCTGAGAATCTACCACTCCAGAGACTGAGACAGCGACCATGAAGTACCAGCCCTGTACGAGAGGAGCAGGCAGCTCTGAACTAATAACCTGAGTGCCCCAAGGGCAGGCACCCCCCAAAGTATGGGAAGCAGCCTTCTGCCTGCTATGGACATGGCGAGTCCTTCTGCTGATTTACCTCAGGTTCCAGCTGAGGTTTGCAAGGGCAAGGCTGTGTCATCAGATTGAGTGACAGCTTGCCAGCACCTCAGTCTTCACTTTGGTACCCTGGGAATGACAGCATTAACATGCAGTCCTAGTAATGATGGGGTCTTGAGTGCTTGAGGGAAGCCCAGCACTGTTCCATCCCAGTCACTGCTGACATGCAGGTGGGGATGCTGGTTGGTGGGTGCCATGATATCCTGGTCTGGTAGAATAACTCCAAGTTAGTGGCCTGGTAACAGGCAGTGGGGGTCCACTCTCCACTGATTACAGTGACATCCTAATTGGGCAGTACATGTGTCCCCACAGTGGCCAGTTTGCCATCGTGAAGAGGTGTCGGGAGAAGAGTACGGGGTTGGAGTTTGCAGCCAAGTTCATCAAGAAGCGGCAGAGCCGGGCGAGCCGGCGGGGTGTGTGCCGTGAGGAGATTGAGCGGGAGGTGAGCATCCTGAGGCAGGTGCTGCACCCCAACATCATCACGCTGCACGATGTCTACGAGAACCGCACCGACGTGGTGCTCATCCTCGAGCTGTGAGTGGGGTGTGGGGACCTGCGAGGGCAGTGGGCAGCAGGGTGGGCGGGGCAGTGGAAGCTTCAGCTCCAGGTCCCGAGATGGTGGCAGTAACCAGACCTGTTCTCAGCTCAGAGGGGATCGTCATCAGTGGGCAAGGTCCCTCGTCTCAGTTACCCTCATCCTCCATCTAGAACTGGGCCATGGTAGTGCAAGCTGACTGAGCCTTCACTGAGGCACAGGTCTAAATCTTTCATTGTTCCTAGGTTCCCAGGGAAGAAACGACTGGCTTTGGGTGATTTCCTGGATGGGGGAGAATGTGAGGTAGCCTGTGGGTAGGGCAGGACCTGTCCTCTGAGGAGTAGAAGAACCACCATCCTGTGGGCTCTACAGAGCCCTTCTCCAGCCATTTCCTGGGTAGTCCTCTGCCTTGGTGCTGTTGGATGCCTTGACTGCTACAGTGATGGCTGGTGTTTAGAGAGCCTAGCTGTGGGGCAGCATGTGTGAAGTACGTTACCTTTGTTGCTATGTTCAGTTCTGGCAGTGACTCTGGTGAGGGAAACTTCTTTTATATTCATTTCTGGTTCCTTATTTAATCCTCCTAAAAGTGCTATCACTCCAAGACTCTGAGCATCCCCATTGTACAGGACAGAACACTGAGAGGCCAGGTCACTTGCAAGATCCTGCAGCCAGGAACTGGCAGGGTCAGAACTGGAGTCCATGTGGATTGTGCAGATAGTTTATGAGCATGAGGCAGGACAGCCTTATTCTGGAGTAGCGGAGGAGAACTTCACAGCAGATGGTGGGATTTATGTAGGTGATACCAAGACTCCATGGGATGGGCATGTGGGGCCCTTGCAGAGAGTAAGTTTGGGGTGGGCTGTGGTATAAGTGGCTGTGTCCAGTTGAGCATCAAGACCCTGTAGTAATATTCCTAGCTAGGTATGGTGACACATACCTGTAATCCCAGCACTCTGGGACTCTGAGGCAAGAGGATTTCAAGTTTAGCCCAACCTGGGCAACTTAGTAGTTAAGCAAGACCCTATATCAAAATTAAAAAAAAAAAAAAACTAGGAACAAAGCTCAGTGTGAAGGCCCTGAGTTCAGTCTTTAGTAATACATACACACATTTGCACATGTGCACACATATGGAGTATTCTGAATCTCATAAATGTGTCTGCATCTGCCACTTAGCAGGGGAGCAGTGGCATGTGTCTTTGCAAACCTTGATTTTTGTGACCAAGGGAAAGTCAGTTCTCTTTTCCACCACTAAACCAGGCAGCCAACCTTACCCTACCTGCAGATTGGGTGGTCCACCTGACATTAGAGATGGTTCTGGTTTGAGAGCTATCCTGATATTGACAAGATACAGATCTATGCAGCAGATAGGTATTTGCCTACTCTGTATTTGAGTCTTACCTTATCCGTCCCCATGTTTAAATGCTCAGAACTGCCAATGAACTGCTCTTTGCTAGCATTCTGTGTCGTCGGTGTTTCTCCTGTGCATCTTTCTGTCCCTTTGACTGGTGGGAGCTTATACCTGTCTGACCCATACAAAAACCTGACAGAGTCATTCAGGGATAGTTGGCCATAAGGACATCTTATGTGGCATGCCCAAAGGCTAAGGGACAACAGTTGGCATCCTTAATTCTCAGTAGAGAGTAACAACAACACTTTGCTAGGCTAGGGCTTCATCTCTAAAAGTCTATGATCAAGAAACTGCCCTAGAACAAACAAACAAACCAACAATAACAACAACAACAAAAAACTTTAAAGGAACTGTAAAGAAATTACAAGTTGACGTGGAGGCACATGCCAGTAAATCCCAGCATTTTGGGAGGCTGAAGCAAGAGGATCATGATGAGTTCAAGCACAGCCTGAGCAACTTAGTGACTCAGCAAGATCTTGACTCAAAATGAAAGATAATGTGGCCAGGAGTGTGACTCTTTGCAAAGGCCCTGGGTTTAACCTCAGTACCGGGAAAAAAAAAATAGAAATTGCGGAAAATTATAATTGTACAATCCAAACACACTTATTTTTTTTTCTGTGCTTCCTCTCAATCTTTATCTGTTTGTATACAACTGGGCTTGTATAATTTCCTGCTCTACTTATTCCTTCCAGTTAACAAAACTCCACAAAGAGCTTTTTCTTTTTAAATGACTATATCATTTTTCATTGAATTATATGCCAGTATTTCCCTTCTGTTGAACTTTTTTTATATTCCAAGCTCTTATCCATTCCAAATTTTACTGATAAAACAACTTTCTTCCTGTAATCCTCCCCCCCCCCCCCCCCCTTTCTTTTGCATTATTTTAGCAGACTCCCTGAGAGTGGGAGGACTAGGTCAAAGGTTGATGTTTTTAGGTTTCTAATATCTTCATTTTTAAAGGATGGTTTGGTTAACTAGTAGCATCCATGACATAGGAGTGTTCCTGTTTGCCTGCAGCCTTGCCAGCCCAGGGTCATTTGTTTTTAAGCATACTTCATCACTTATTCATCTTTGTGGTTATAAATTTATGCTTTGTTGTCACATTGATTGACATTTCTTTAATTGCTGGAGAAACTGCCTGCTTTCCCTGTTTGTAGAAACCCAGGAGCTAGGGTATGGGACATTCTTGAGATGACCCCTTTTCTCCTATCATGATGAACCAGTAGTTACATGCCCTCTTCTTGTGACCGCAGATGCTTGATCCATAACATTGATGGTCACATTAGTGATCCTGTGACTTGTTTGGGCAGCTGTGCTGGTCAGTTCTGTTTATAGTTTCTGTCTCCTCCTTCACTTCACAGTTGTGTCCTGGCTCTCAGGAGGCCTGTCTATGAAGTGCTAAGGATTGGTGAGCTTAGAAATGCCCCATGCCATTCCTGGAGGTACAGACTTGTAATCCTAGCACTCTGGTAAGCTGAGGAAGGAGGATTGCAACTTACTGACTTAGCAAAATGCTGTTTCGGAATTGAAACAAAAAAATAAATAGACTGGGGATATAGCTCAGTGTGAGGGCTAATCCCTAGTACTGGCGTGCGCGTGTGCGCGCACACACACACACACACGCACGCACGCACACACACATACACACACAGAGAGAATCAAAGAAAGATAAAGAAAGAAAAACACCCATGTTTGCTAAGACTATACCTAAAACGTGTGGCCAGGGAGGATGTCATGGAGTTTGTTCTTGGACTTGATGACTCCTGTTGGGTCAATCAGGAATCTTTGGCCTCTGGATCCTCATATGCCTTCAGAGGTTAGTGTGTTGTCTGGTAATTGAACCTGGGCATTAGTGCTACTTGCTCAGTAGCAGGATTTTTATTGTTATTTGTTTTGTTTTTGTGGAACTGGGGATTGACCCAGTGCCTTTGTATCCTTAGTCCATTATTTATTTCAAGATCAGCTTTTGCAAAGTTTTTGAATTGCCCCGGCTGGGCTCAAACTTGGAGTCCTCCTGCCTCATCTCCTAGAGTGCATGGGATTGTAGGCCTGTACCACCAAGGCCCAGCTTTAGTTGCAGACTTCATGAATGAGTCTGTCCTGATCCCAGAGTCCCTCTCAGCAAGTGCTGTCTAGTGCAGGCTCCCTCCTGCTTCCGCTGAAGGGACCAGTACTAGAAGGACATGCTGCGTCCTGATTCGGTTCCCTTCAGTCATCTTTACTATGTTATTCCCTTAGAAGCAGCTGCCTCTTTGAAGGCAGGACCAGGAAGAATTTGGTTGTCTATACAAATTGATTTCTGCGTGAGAGGAAGAATATGTTCAAAATGTCGGCAGATTAATGCATATCATGTGTGGAGTTTGCTGTGAATGACACAGGGTATGTCATTTGAAAAATACAGTGAATATTTAAATTTTTAAAAAACTTGTTATAGCAAAAGACACATTGCCATTTAACCCTCTTTAAATACTCCCCCTTGCTTTGAACGCACTTATGCCATCGTTCCTGCCACTTTCTGAAGCAGTTCTGGACATTATTTTTCACGAGTGTCCTTAGTTGTGCCATCATGTCATGCTACCTTGATATCCTGAATTGATTCAAAATGTTGAATATTGACCTTGGGGAAGATCCAGAGGTGACACATGCAGTGTCGGATATGGCAAATAAGGTGGGTGGGGGACGCACCATAAGGTTTTTATTTGACAGAAATTGCTGTAAATAGTTGATTGATAAGGGATAATCAAAAAACATGGTTGACTGTTTAAATTTTAAAAGCACAGTAAAAGATAGATTACCATTAATCTCGCTCAAAACATTTTCTTCCCTTTGAATACACCCCATTGTTCTCAGCAGTGTGTCTTTTTATGGTTATAGGAGTTATATTTTTCCTTAAATTTAAAAATTTACTCTATCTTTTGCTAACTCCTTATAAGTCTGACTTATGGGGTTGGGCAGCCCTCCCACTGCAGCCACAACCAGTCTGGGATATCTTTGATTCAGAGACTGTGGAAAGTGACACCCCAACAATTGTGTACCAGAGATAGACTGGGCACAGTGCCCCAGGGTGGTGGCAGTGCTTTCCAGTTCCCTGAAGTGAGTCCAGCTTCCTGGGCCCAGCACTCTGGCAGCATCTTCCCCATCATTGCCTAGACAGGTCATTTTTACAAACATTCCTGGGGAAAAAAAATCTTTCAGTGAGCAGACCATTGTGCAGGAAGGAAGGAAGCAAAAGTCAGATTAGTGGGGAAGGGATAATCCTTGGAAAGCTTTGAGGAGCAGACATGAGGCCAAACTGTTAGATTTTGCTTTTCATATTAAAGTTAAAGAGATTTTGGGTATGAGGATAAAGAAGATTGGAAAGAGATAGGAAATGATTCTGGAGCAGAGGACTTAGAGCTGAGAAGCCCTTGGTAGAATGAATCTATGCCACCTTTATATTGCCACGTATGCAGGAAGCTGAGGCAAGAGGATCCCTTGAGTCCTGGAGTTCAAGACTATACTGAATTTTGCCTATTGGCTCCCTACCCTAAATATCAGCAGTGGGATTGTGCCAATGAATAGCCACTGCACTCAGGCCTGGGCAGTGGGGGTGGGGAGAGAGAGAGAGTTTCTAACTGGTGATTGGATTGAGCCCAGGGCCTTATACATGCTAGGCAAGTACTCTACCACTGAGCTGTATTCCTGGCACAAAACCCTGTCTTTTGGGGGAAGAGGAAGACAGAAACTGTATCAGTGCTGAAGGAGAACAAGCAGTAGTAGCTGTGTTAGTGGGAAAAAGAAGGCAAACCCAAGCTGCATGCTGGGCTTCGACAAGGGGAGCGTTGCTGGGATGTCCTCAGCTCAGGTCTCTGGGGTTGGGCAGCCACCCTCAGTGGGCTCTTCAGCCTCTTACCTTTTTGAGTTGGTGGGGGAAACTCCAAGGACCACAGTGGTTGCTCCTTTTGTCATTACAGGGAGACCTGGTCTTGACAGGTCTCCTCTCCAGGTCATACTTTTAGATATATGGCTGACTACTGACTCCCCAAGTCCTCATCCAGCCTGGCCTTTGTGTCAGTGGCTGTGGGTGACAGGAGAGGTCCTTATTAGAGTGATAGTGTTTTATATTTATGTGGTATTCTACTGAAGGTAGTACTAGCAGGGATATTATTGTAGGCTGAGATTGAGGCCCGCTGATCATTTCTTACATTTCTTTGAGGGTATTTTGTTTGAACTGGCTGTTTGACTTGTTTATTTGCTTTTTGACTTCCTGGTGGGGAATTAGGAGTGTAAAGGACAGGGGTGGGGCTGAGGTCCCTGTGTTTGAAATGTGGATCTGAACGTTGGCAAAGGGGTCCAGGTTGGTCTTGCCCATGCTTAGACTTCACTGTTTGTATCATATAGAACATTCTGTGTCATAGAATAGTTTTAGTGTTTTATTTCATCCCTTTATTCTTTTATTCCCCATTCTTTGACTGAGAGGCCTTGTTACGCTGGGTCCTGGGGAAGGAATAAGAGTCTAGCTGGGGAGAGAGAGGGATAGGTGGTAAAGCCCGAGCGAGGAGGAGGCATGGAAACAGCTGGACAAGGGGATCCCTCCCCCAGGGCTGAGGTACTGCTAGGTGTTCTCTGTGTCAGTGACTCAGGCTTTGCATGTGTGGAGGGAGCCTGGTGAGAGGGACACGTGGTGGACTCTGGCTTGGACGATCTGGGTCTAAATTCTGCTTCTACAAACACTAGCTGTGTGACTTTGGGCAGATCATTCACTTTCTTGGGACCTGCCATCATCTGGCAATGGGGATTCCTTCTTTACTCCTTCGGGGCTGTGATGCTCAAGGAAGAGACTGTTGTAAGGCATGTGGCTTTCAAGGCAAACTTCAGTTTTTAATTTTGCTTATTTCTTTCTTTATTTAGTTACTTATTTTTGTGGCACTGAAAATCCAACCCAGGTTCATCTCACTGAGTTACATCCCTAGCCCATTGGTTTAATTTTGATTTTGAGATAGGGTTTTTCTAAGCCTCACAACATTGTCCAGGCTGGGCTCAAACTTGCAGTCCTCCTATCCCAGCTAAATAAAGTCTAAATCAGGTCCCCTTGCTTACCACCTCCCTGACAGTGGCACCTGTCCCCTCCCCTACCACCTCCTCGACAGTGGCACCCTGTGTGGTATTTACTTGAGGCCTTTATCAAGGACTTTAGAGAGTAAGTACAACATTCCATCAGGAGTCCTCCCACTCCCACCTCCATCTCCGTGGTGGCATGAGACTGTTTTTTTCATGTGTGTTTCACAAGAAGCAAAGCTCTCGTAGTCTCTCATGCCTCATCCCAAGGTGAAGGCTGAGTCTTTGTTGTGGAAGGACAGGGACCCCCACCTGGGCTTTCATAGACTCGAAGTCACTCCACCAGTGGGTGCCCTAGGTTTCAGCACTGCCCCAGGTCAGGGCTGGGGTGGAAGTAGGGGCAGGATGCCTCATGGTGAGACATAAGAAGACAGTGCACCAGCGCTGCCCCACAGCAGGGCAGCCGCTGCAGCTGTAGCCACCTCACTGAGCAGAGGGGTACTGCAGCTCCGGCATATGATTGCCTCCCGTGTGCTCTCGTCTCCTGCTCCCTTCACCCTTTGTCCTTCCCTTTTTCTCCTTTTTCTTCCTCTTCTTTTCCCCCTATTTTTGTTCACACACACACACACACACACACACACACACACACACACACTACATAATGTTTACAATGAACTTGAGTGTTTTGTGTACATACATAACACATCAATATTATGGTCCTTTTCCCTTTCCGTTTTTTGGCCCTCCGACACCTTCCACATCCCCCCTAACTCCCACTATCACACCCATTTGGTTCTATAGAATGCCTGTGTTTTGGGTTTCCCAAATCAGAGAAACCCTGCAGTATTTAGCATATTTAATCTTCTGCATCTGATTCTCTTCACCACTCAAATCACCACTCTTTAGCTCAGCTTCCCACCCCTAGAATGAATGGGCGGCAGTGGCTATATCTTGATGCCTCTTTTCTCGGTCCAGCAGAGCCCTTTACTGGGATGATTTGCTCAAAGTTCCTTTTTAAAAAATATTTTATTATATCTTTGTTGAGATTCTTTAACGTGCTCTCATGAACCAGACCACATAAGAAAAGAACTATAACAATAAAATTTATAAGCCTAGAAAAAGTGAGAAAGAAAAAGAAGTTAAATTTCAAGTTCCTTAGCTGAGTACTGAAAGGTGAATGTTCGTACATTCAAGAGACATTCAGGTTGTCATTGCATCAATCAGTTTTCTTAAAAAAAAACTTACATCAGAGACTGAATAAGTGAATTGCTACATTAAATGAACTTAAATCTATATAGAATTACTATATTAAATGAGCTTAAGTCTGTATCACAAAAGTATATTACACATAAAGCAATAGATATAATGGCATACTTAGTTATTTCAGATTTTTTTGACTTTCATAAATTATTTACTCACATTTCACTAATTACTTACGTTTTGCCAGATTTGGTTTATCATTTTATCTACCTCTCCATACATAAATTTATGTACACATATTTCTTAAAGATTTTATACCAATTCCCCATGTTGGATATAATTATTATGTTTTGCAAACTAATATACTATTAAAAATAATAATTATGGGAGGAAATTTCACTGATATTATGAGAAAGCTGGTACTAGTAGGATACTAGTCAAATGATTCAAATACCAATCTATTTTTTTGTCATACTTTCTCTTCACGTGTTTCCTTTCTCTCATTTTTTTTTTTTTTGTGCTGCTTATCTTTCTGTCTGTCTCAAAGATTCCTTCGAGTATTTTTTGCAATGCTAGGCTAGTGATCACAAATTTCTTTAAGGATTTTTAGCCATGAAAAACTTTTAATTCTCCTTCAATTTTCAGGAATAATTTTGCTAGATACAACAACCTAGGTTGACACTTGCTGTCTTTTAAATCTTGAAAGATCTTGCTCCTGGCTCTCCTGGCCTCAGAGTTTACATTGAGAAATCTGTGGTAATTTGAATGGATTTGCCTTGATAGAATAATGTCTATTTTTCTCTAGCTGCTTTTAATATTTTCTCTTTATTTCTGAGGTATGGATTATGATATGTTGTGGGGAGTCTCGCTGCTGGTTGAGGTTATTTGGTGTTCTATAAGCTTCTTGTACCTGAAAATTAATTTCTTTTCCTAGATTTCTGAAATTTTCTTGTATGATTTCAGTGAATAAATTCTTTATCCCTTTGGTACTGTCTTTTGCTCTTTCTCCCACACCCATAATTCTGAGATTGGTTCTCTTTTAATTATTCATCAGCTGTTGTATCCAGCTACATTGCTCATTTCTAATTTTGGAGTTGACATTATGACATTTGTTTCCTTAGCCTTGTCTTCAAGGTCTGAAATTCTGTCCTTATAATGTTCAAGTTGACTTCCACTGCTTTCAAATGAGATTTTCATACCCTGAATTTTAACTAGATTTCTTTTCAAAGTTCCCACTTCTCTATGAAAATTTTCCTTCATATCTTGCATTTACTTATTTACCTCAGCCAGTTTTCATATGTGGTTTCTATATGCTCAGGAAGATTTGTCTCCATTAGGACCACTATTTGTTTAGAAAGTTCCTTTGTAAGCCTGCTGATCATGGCTGCATTTCTTTGAAAATATCTTTTTGTTACTGGCTGTTCAACTTGTTTATTTGCTTTTTGACTTTCTTCCCTGGGCATTCCACTATTTCAGGGCCCATGACATTAGTTTCTGGGGTCTCAGTAGTTTCTGGGGTCTCAGGCATCTCTGTGGGGGTCCCGTTGCCTTGTCTTCTTCCCATGTTTCTGTTGCTGTGGAACTTCACTGTAAAGGCCTGGCTGTATTAGTTTGGGTTCTTCAAAAGGCAGGATTTACAGATTTAATAACAACAAGGATCTATTAGGAAGGCTTACAAATCCCAGGATAGAGACAGTCCAAGATGGCTGGCTGCTCAGCCACAAAGTAGATCTCCCATCTGGACTGCAGGACGGCCGGTGGGGTGAGAGTCTGCTGTGGATCTCGGTTGTTTGAAGAATAATGGCGAAGACTGGAACCTGCAGATCAGTGACGGGCAGACAGGCACAAGTTGAGACTGGAACAAATCTGTGATGGAGATCTACGATCTGTAGCAAGTCATCGTCCATAGACAATTGCAAAGGCAAGAGCTTTCCCAGAGGAAGAAGCTGTAACAATCTTCCTTCTTCCTTCCTTTTATACCATTGGAGTTCCACTTGGACCTCCCATATCTGGGTGGGTGCTCTTCTCTCATTGGCCAGCCCACAAATCCCTCACACTGAGTCAAGGCTAGTTCTCAATTCCCAATTCAGTTGTGGTTCCCAAACCCTAATCCTAATGGAGCTATGGTTCCTAATCCTCTCAAGTTGACATAATCCCTTCAACGGTCACTCTAGCTGAGAGGTTTCTTTAAATGGCTATGAGGGTGTAGAGGGCGAGTCAAAATTCTTCTGAGTTCTGTGCTGGGAGTGGGCTGATGGCCTCTCAGGTGTCTTGCTCACTTCCAGCCTTCTCAGCAAAGCTCTCCTGCTTGTCCTGGCTTACCTCCCTTGAGAGCAGGGCTCTCTACCCTCCGAGGTGCTCTCACTACGCTGTTCTGGGATTTGTTGACCTTTCTCTCCTCTCTGCTACTGTCTTGTGCCAATTTTTTCCTAGGCACTGTTTAAGAGTGACTGCAAAGCCTCTTCTGAACTTTCTTTTACTCTAAGCAAACTGTTTGGTCTTGAGCTCTTGTTTTAAAATGGCCCCTGCTTATGTCATTCCCTGGTATGGCTGCTGAGCACTGCTTCTGATCTAGGCTCCAGGGGGCCTTTTCTAGGGGGAGCTTGCATTGCATCTGCAATTAGCACTACCTGCAGGCTCTTATTTTGGTGTCTGGAACTACTAGCTGCTGTCAATTCCCACCTGTCCTGGATCCGTGCTTACCTTGGTCTGAGGTTCTGGGCTCCAGGCTGTCTGCTGTTTGTGGATGCTGACATTTCAGGGCCGTGCTTAGTCAGCTTGGGGTGGCTTCCCGGGCTGCTGTTTTTCTCTACTTCCTCTATGTCTTTGGGATTTCTGACCTTCCCATGACCTCCTTTTAATTTTTGGGGTGTTTCTTTGTGTTCTAGCTACATTGAATAGGTGTTTTTAACTATATTCTCAACTTATTTATTTATTTATTTATTATGAGACAGAGTCTCACTCTGCAGCCCAGGCTGGTCCTGAACTCCCTATGGAGCCCAGGCTGGCCTTGGACTCACAGCAATCCTCTTGTCTCAGCCTCCCGAATGCTGGGATTACAGGTGCACACCACCACACCCATCTTATGTGGTGCTGGGGAATTGAACTCAAGTACTTAGTGCTTGACTTAGCACTTGCTAGGCTACCACTTTAACCACTGAGCCATTCCTGCAACCCCTATTCTCAACTTTTTAAGTTGGTCCACAAGGAGACACTGTGTAGTTCTGTTACTTGGCTGCCATCTTGACTGGAAGTCTTCTTTGAAGCCATCAAAACTAGGCCATTTTATGAATTGATGATCTTGATATGTATTTGACTTATTCTTTTTGGAGTGTTTTATAGCCCATCCCTTTCTCTGTATTTGCTGTGATTGGTAGTTAGACTTGTAGTGATACATCCTTCCTGGTGCTGGCTAAGGGAACCTGTGAGGACCACTGCCTAAAATTCTAGATTTTCTAGCAGCCACATTGAATAAGCAGAAAGAAATAGGTGAATCAATTTTAGTAGTATTTTATTTAACCTAAAAGTAGTCACTATAACATGGAATTAATGTAAAAATTGTTTGTTTGTTTATGGTACTAAGGATTGAACCCAGGGCTGTTGCATGTAGCTGTATTCCAAGTCCTTTTTGTTTTTGGACAGGGTCTCACAAAGTCTTTGCATTTCCAAGGCTGGGCTCAAACTTATAATCTTCCTGCCTCAGCCACCCAGAGTTTGAGATTACAGGCCAGTCCTACCATGCCTGGCTACATATTTTATCATATGAAGTCTTCGAAAATCTTATGTGTGTTTTACACTTGCAACTCAACTCATGTATGATACACTGGATAAAGGGAAAACCAATCCTATTTCAACAGTAATTGTTGTATTTAATAGAAGTATACTGCTTCTATTTTCAAGTTAAAATTTGTTAAATTTAAAATTTAGTTCCTCAGACTTGTAGCCGGATTTAAGTGCTCAGTAGCTACATGTGATTAGTGGCCACTACATTGGACAGCATGTGTATGGAACATTTCTATCACTGTAGAAAGTCCTTTAAGCAGACTTAGGTTCTGTTTTTTTTTTATATCATAATATGTTAGAACTGTTTTCTGTGTGCTTTCTCACACTATTGTATGCCCAGTTATTAGACTTTTTGTGATACTAAGATTATCAAGTGGGTTTAGGCACATTTCTAAACTTTTTTTTTTTTTTAATACTGAGAACTTAGTCCTCCAGGGCTTTTGTACTGAGCTATATCCCACGTCATTTTTTACTTTGTGACAAGTTCCCACTAAGTCTCTTATGTTGGGCTTGAACTTGTAATTCTCCTGCCTCAGCCTCCCAGAGTGCTGGGATTATAGGCCTGCAGCCCAACCCTTGGCTTTTAGATACTTTTACAGAAAGGAAAAAGATTTTCATCCTCTTTATTCAGGACAGACTAAGTGACAGTGAATAATTTCCAATTTGAGACAGAACCATCCTGGCCACATTAAAATCATCTGAGGTTAGTCTTTGTGATAGGGTGGTTGAGAGTCATTTATCCTAGGCTTGTTTCTTAGTTACTTTTTCTTTGCTGTGATTCAATACCCGACATCCACAAATTCAGGGGAGGAAGAGTTTATTTTAGCTCATGGTCTCATAAGGTCACAGTCCACACAGGGGCGGCCGGCAGCAATAGAAGTGCATGGCAGAGGCAGAAGTGGAGGCAGCTCCTCATGATATCACAAGCAGGAAACCAAGACCCATTAATTCCAGTCTCTCCCCAGAGGAAAAAGCTGTAACGACCTTTCTTCTTTTGTGTTCCCAGGTGGACCTCCCACATCTGAGTGGGTGTTCTTCCCTCATTCACTGTCCCACAAATCACTCACACTCTAATCCAGGCTGGTTTCCAACTGCCTAATCCAGGCTGGTTTCTAATTGCCTAATCAAGGCGTAGCTCCTGATTGCCTCAAGTTGACATAATCTCTGTAATAGTCTCCAATGAGTCCTGTGAGCAAGGCATCAACCGCTCTGCACCTCTGTTTCTTTAACTGTGAAATGGGAAACAGCCCTTAGCTTACAGTTGTTGTGGTGATTAAGTGAGATAATATGCACCAAGCCTACAACACAGAATAAGTTTTTAAATGAGTATTAACTACTGTTATTATATGGTTATCATTTATTATAAAAATACAAGTTTAAAGGCTTTATTTCTGGAGAATATAATTTGGTAAAATTTGTAATGGGACCCAGGAATGTACCTTTGGCTGAGGTCCTTTCTTGAGTTCTTTTTCTGTGGTGACCCTTGGCTCTGTCCCAGACTCCCAGAACCACATGCTGGCTGGCCATCCCAGCATCTGTCAGAGGATAAACAGTCCGCAAGTTGCCATGCTCAGTAGGTAAAACCTCCGATTTTATCTGGTTACCTTCTGGGTCTTTCTCACTGTCACACCAGCCTTAGAGTAGGATAGCATAGAATGTGGAAAAGTAAAAGTAGCGAAAAACATAAGTAGTATTCTACATTTTTTGGAGGTTAATATAATTAATGAGGTTTTATGTTTAAATTGACCTCTATGCCTAGAGTCTCTTCAGCCCATGAGGTGGCCACATTTCATAAAACTAAGGAAAAGAGGCTCTAGGAGCCATTTTGCCTAGTCTGTTCATTTGATGAGTGATAAAATCAAGGCCTGACCAGAGAAAGGAAACAAATTCCCCGAGGTTAGTATCGGGGCTAGAATGGGACCTCGTGCTGCCTAGCACTGTTCCTCCTTGCCATTTCTTTTAACCCATTCAGACAGTAGCCCCAAAACGTTCATGTTAGATCCAAATGTAAAACACATTATTCATTCTATCCCAAGAGTCTCACAAGGGTTAACTGATTCCATTATCAGATCCAGATTTTAAAGCTAACATCTCATCTAAATCTCATCTCAGTTGAGAGATTCAAAGTATGATTCATGCTGAGGCAAATTGCAGCTCTGCGGTGAACTTCCTGGCATCCAACATGTTACATGTTCCCAGAGGTCACTGGTGGGTCAAGGAAAGGAGAGACATTACTGTTCCAATGGAGAGCTCGAGGAACGGAGAGCCGAGTGACAGGTCTGAAGCCATCCCAAACTCTGACATCTTGAGAGTGAGTTTTGTTTTAGTACTCTGTCTGCCCTTCAGGCCCCCTGTGGGGAGATCCTGCCCCTGTGGCTTTGGTTCTACCCCATGGCTTTGGTAGGCACAGCCTACACTATAGGTCTCACAATTGGAGTGGCCTGCCTATGGCTTTTCTAGGCAAAAATCACACACCAGAGCTATACTGGTGTGAAGTCTCAGAGCATCCCATTCTTGTGGTTCCTTACTGTATTGCCCTAGTGAGTGCTCTGCCCAGCCCTCCTCCTCACGCGTGCTCTCTTGGGCATCCTTTCACATCCAGGTGGAGGCAGTCACGCCCCCATAGCTTTGCTTGGCACAGAGCACACACACCAGGGGCCTGTGGGAGTCACACCTGGTGCAGGTGAGAGATGTGGCAATAGGGTCTGCGAAGTAGAGCCCACAATGTGAGGCAGTATAGGGCAGTGGAGGTCCCTCCTTTGATAGGGTTCTGTCCTCCATGGGCCTGTGTGTGGGTGGCAGGTCCCTGTTGCTTCATGATCTCTGAAATCACTTCCAGGTCCTTTTTCCTTTGCCTTGTGACTAATCTTCCCATTGTCTTACTGAATAGCGCCTGGCTTCCCCGTCCAAACTTATTTCCTTATAAAACAATCCTTGGCCCACCTTTGCTTTCTCCTGAATAGGTTTCTCTCTCTCTCTCTCTCTCTCTCTCTCTCTCTCTCTCTCTCTCTCTCTCTCTCTCTCTCTCTCTCTCTCTGTCTCTCTCTCTCTCTCTGTCTCTCTCTCTCTCTCTCTCTCTCTCTCTCTCTCTCTAATATGGGCTGACAGTTGTTTGGACTTCCTTTTTGATTAATAATTGAATCTTTAGATAGTTCCTCCCTGTTCACATTTCCCTATAAGCAGTCGGGAGGAACCAAGCCACTCTTCAACAGTGTGCTTAGGAATTTCTCCAGCCAAATACTGCATGTCATCACTCCCAAGTTTGGCCTTCCGCAGCATGCCCGTACACCAGCATTTCAGTCAGGTTCTCTGCTTCTTTGTGACAAGGATAGCCTTTCCTTTGCTGAATGCTAGCGTGTTCTTCATTTTCATCTGAAACCTTTCAGTAGGTCCCTTGCTTTTCCTATTTCTGCCACCATCCTGGTTACAACCACTTAGGCGTACTCTCAGAGGGTCTAGCTCTCTGAGCCTCTGAGCCATCAGCAGCAGCACCTTTACGGTCTACGCAGGGCAGGGTAGGCTCTTCTTAGCTCGTGCCTCACAGCTCTCTTCCAACCTCTCCTCTTTACCCAGTTCCAAGGATGCTTCCTGGTTTTAGGTGTTTGTTAGAGTAGCACCCCGGTTCTTGGTACTAATTTCTATCTTCTTAGTCCATTCAGGCTGCTACGTAACATAATATCAGTAACTGAGTGGCTTGTTAAAACAGAAATTTGTTTCTTAGACTTTTAGAGTTTGAGAGACCCAAGACCAGGGTGCCAACAGATCAGGCGTCTGTGAGAGCTGGTTCCTCAGAGATTGCCGTCTTCTCCCTGTGACTGCGCATAGTGAAAGTGTTACTGGCCGCTTAGACCATGCACTCAGGGTTATCAGCTTGCAGCTGAACACATCAAAAGAGGCTGTTTATTATGGTGAAAAGGAAAAGGATATAGTTAAACTAGTTCTGAGATGGAGGGGCATCGTTCACCTCAAATCACCATCCTCTCATGTACAGGTATATAACGGTTTTTTACACTGAAGAGCAGGAGGGAGGGGAACACAGAGATACTGCACATCTCCACACTTGCTTTATCACTCTCAGCCGCCTTTAGGTTTTTGTTTTGTTTTGTTTTGTTTTGTTTTGTTTTGTTTTTTGAGATAGGGTCTGTCTCTCTGTAATCCAGACCTGGCTCTGAACTTACTATGGAGCCCAGGCTGTCCTTCAAAATACGGCAATCCTCCTGCCTCAGCCTCCCAAGTGCTACAATTATGGGCTTGTGCCACCACATATGATTTATGTAGTATTAGAGAATTGATCCCAGGGCCTTGGGCCTGCTAGGCAAGTGTTTAACCTCTGAGCCAAGCCAGCCCCCAGCCTTAGCCATCTTTTGCCTTATGGCTCTCTTCATTGTGGAAAGGAAATAGAGCCTCAAACTCTTGGGGCAGCACTGAAATATTCTGTAACTGAGTTAAGGAGAGAAGAGGTGTTAGTTTTATGCTCAGGAGTAGGAAGTTTGGAAAAGTCATTTATCTCTAAAAGAAAAAAAATCTGGGCTGGAGAAATGGCTCAGCCATTAAAGCACTTCCCTAGCAAGCACTAAATTAAGTGCTAAGTATCTGAGTTTGATTCCCCAGCACCACATAAGCTGGGCTTGGTGGCACACACGCCTGTAATCTCAGCACTCAGGAGGCTAAGGCAGTCAGATTATCCTGGGTCCAATGATAGCCTGGGTGACAGAGCGAGACTCTGTCTCAAAAATTATATATATATATATATATATATATATATATATATATATATATAATCTTTTTTAAAAGTTCAGTTTTCCTGTGCAGATTGCAGAAGGTTGAATGAACTCTGGATCTCTTACATAAGGCACTAACCCCATTCATAAGGGCTCCACCTTCATGACTTAATCACATCCCAAAAGCCGCAAGTCCTAACATTGTTACTCTGGAGGTTGGATTTCAGAATATGCTTTTGGTGGGAAGGGTGCAAACATTCAAACTATAGCATCGTTCCCCCAGTGCTTCTTTTGAAGAACACAGAAAATAGAAACAAAGTCAATCTCTCTGGCCAAAGCCCCAGACAGGACAAGGGAGACTCTGCCTTCCAGGCTGCCTGGGGGTCAGCCTGGCCTCAGGCCATGCAGAACTGATGGGCCTATGCCTTCCACTGGTGTCTTGCAGAGTGTCTGGAGGAGAGCTGTTTGATTTCTTGGCCCAGAAGGAGTCACTGAGTGAGGAGGAGGCCACCAGCTTCATTAAGCAGATCCTGGATGGGGTGAACTACCTTCACATGAAGAAAATTGCTCACTTTGATCTCAAGGTCAGTAGGGGAAGAAAGGAAAAGAATCAGGTACAGGAAGAAGAGGCCTGGTCTCTTCTCATGTCATTGCCAGAGGGCCCAGTACCCGCTTGGCATATAATTGAAAAACTTGGCCAGGCCTGGTGACACAGACCTGTAATCCCAGGACTCTGGGATGCCAAGGCAGGCAGATCACAAGTGCCAGCCCAGCCTGGGGAATTTAGCAAGACCCTGTCTCAAAATCAAAAATAAAAGTGGGTTGGGGATATAGCCCTGGGCTTGATCCCCAGTATTACAAAAATTAGGAAAGAAAGAAAAACCACCACCCCTACTACCACCACCAACAAAAGCAACTACCAGCAGCCACAACAAAATCAGCGCTTCCGGGAAGAGATGATGCGTGGCAGGTGTTGTTTATGCCTGGGCAGGTTTTCTGCACATGGGGGCTGACTGCAGGAAGCGATCAACTGCTACTCCTTTTCTTTTGTTGCCCCCAAGATATAGGGTATTGAACCCAGGCCTTTCACGCTGAGCAATGTCTCCAGCCCTTTGTAAAAATTTGAGATAGCTTCTCACGGAGTCACTAAATTACCCATGCTGGGTTCAAACTTGCAGTCAGTCCTTCTGCCTCAGCCTCCCAGAGTACTGGGATTATAGGCGTATGCCACCACACCTGGCGAAGAAGCTTTTTAATCAGCTATAGGCGCCTTCTTGCCCTCAGGGAGCAAATGAGATGTTATTTTTAAGCACATAGACAAATGCCAAGCAATTTAAAAATGAACCTATTTCACAAGATTGTACTTTTCAACACTGAAGAGCTAAGTCCTGAGTGAGCAGAAATAGCAGGGTTTGGAGGCTTCCTGAAGCTGGCCCACATTCAGACCCAGCCCAGCCCAGCCTTCCATGGCTCCCAGCCTCCACCAAGACTGTAAACCTTGGAGCCCAGGGACCGCTGGCTGCCCTTTTCCATCCCATCCCAAAATGTGACCATAAAACTGTTTCCAGGGCCCACAGATCATTTGTGGTAACTGGTATTCAAGGTTGAGAAAGCTCACTGTGACCCATAAAACTTAGTGAAGAAAGGACATGGTCAGAGGAGAAGCATTGGTTCTTTTCATGGCCAAGCCTGTTTTTACAGGATGCTGAGTCTTTGCAGGTCCCTAAGGTATGAAGGGCCTCGAACTCTTAACCAGAGCTGTGTTTATGGAGGAGAAGGGGCCCCATTTATTCTGCTATCAAGACATCTCAGCTCCATGCCAGATGCCTGGATGTTGCTGCAGATTCACACTCAGCAGAGGCCTTGTCTAGGCTTTGTTCTTTTTCAGAGAGCTTAGTTTAAGAGACGGAAAAAAAAAAAAAAAAAAAAAAAAAAAAAAAAAAAAAGAAAAAAAAGAAAAAAAGATCAACAGCTGTAAATGTTGTGATGGGGGAAGTACTAGGGGTCTGGCGACCTGGGGAGCCTGAGGAAAGGACATCAGGCCAGACTGAGACAGCAGAGAGGGCTTCTTGAAAGAGGTAGTATCTGAGTTGAGTTTAATGACTGGCAGATGTTAGCAGAGGGAAATGGCTCTTAAGGAACACGGGCCAGCAGTGCACATGGTCACAAAATAGTATGATACATTTGGGCAATGCAAGGGTATGGAGTATGTAGTGAGCAGCTGGAAAGAAGCCAGGAGAAGGGCAGGAGGCAGAGCAAAGGAGTGGGAGCTGACCAAGAGGTTGCACTTGACCATGAGGGATGTGGGATCAGGCAATCAGGTGTCTGTGGAATGATCCCTCTGGCTGAGAGGACAGAGGGAATGGGGACAGCCTGGCCACAGGTAGCCAGCTAAGAGGCTTGTGCAATCATCTGGGGAAGATGAGGGGAGGGCTAATTCGGAAGGTTGACATGAAGATTGATGAGGTCCCAATGTAGTATGGACATGAGGGATAGGGGCAGGGCCCAGGATGGCACCAGGTACTGCCATGGGGGGGGGGGGGGACTGACCCAGAGGAGGTATGGTGTGCCCACAGTCTCTCAGCAGCTGTGCCTGGGTGAGCCCTGCCCTGGCTTGTATTCTGCCTCACCTGTGACTTGCTACAAGTCACTTTCGTGTGATGACTCCCCACCTTCTGATGATGGTTGTCACAGTATTTTAAATTCCTCTTATGGAGGACATCTTGCAGGGTTCTCCTCAAGTGCTACAGAGTAAAAGTTGGGTGATCAAAGAGGGCAAGGCCTGGCAGACCTGTGGACCTCAGGGTGGTAATACACCAAGCACAAAATAGTTGGTTTGATTGAACCTGTGTCCCCTTCCTCAAAGTACCTCAGACAGTAAAGTGGCTGTTTTCTCATGTCTTCACTAGCTCAAGAAGTGAGTTTTTTGGCTGATAGAGGTCGGATGTGTCACTAGAGCCTGCAAGCCTCAGGGGCCCAGTGGGGTCATGTGTGTGGAGTGCTTCTCTGGCAGCTGACAGGGGTAGGGAGAGCACTAGCCTGGATCGACAGGTTGGGGTTCCCCCTCCTCACTCTGCCATGAACCAGGATATATTGGAATCTCAGATTTTCATCTCTGATGTAATTGCCACCACCTACCTACCTAGAAGAACTGGGTAGAAGTAGGTATAAGAGTTAGAAGCAGGATTAACTGCTGATTGTGGATAGGTGCTCTGTAATAATAGCTGTTATTGAGCTAGGCATGGTGGCACATACCTGTAATCTCAGTCCTCTGGAAGGCTGAGGCAGGAAGGACCATTAAGTTCTAGCCCAATGTGGGCATCTTAGTAACTTAGTGAGACTTTGTCTTGAAATAAAAAATAAAAATGGGATTGGGAGGCAGCCTGTTTCAATGCTGTGGGTCCAGTCCTCTGTAATGGGAAAAAAATTTGTTTTTTCCCTTCCCAGAATAGAAGCAGAAGAAGCATAATACATTAGTGTTTTGGGCCCTGATAGACTGGGATAGCAGATTCTCTAGTATAGTTCTCCATTGCCTGGCAGAGAGCTGGGACTGGGCGCTATGTGGGTCTCCTGGTGGGGCTTGGGATCTCCCTCCTGGGTATAGTGGGGACATTTCCATGACCTAGAGTCAGGCTGGATTTCCCCTGAATATTAAACAGATGACAGTGCTGCTTCCACCTATGGCCCCGTATCCTGAGAGTGTGTGGGCTCAGTTTTCTGTCTCTCCCACACATGGGTTCCCTGCCCCAGGCCCAGCAGGGCAACTTCAGGCGGGGATGAATAGCTGGAACTCAGGGGGATGTCCTCATGATGGCAGATGCCTCCTGGAGCCAGACCTGGGCTTGTGTGCCTCCTGGCTGGGACTTTCCACCAGCCAGAGAGGATCACATAGAAGGGCCAGCTGGAGGCTTCTTGGTTCCATATTATTTCCTACTGTCTAAAAGCCACACTTTTGCTCCTTTTTCTTTTCTACAAAGATTGTCCACTTTCCCCTTACCTGCCTGTGCTCTAGTACTCTTTGCTGAGTCAGGATAACCTGGCTGCCCCAGGAAATAGCCACACACTTGTTTCCACATCCCACCCATAACATGCTCATGCTCCCTTCCAGCTTGAGGAGCAGGGCAGAGGAGTAAGTTGACTGACCTGCCATTGCCATGTGAACATCCTCTACTCAGGCTACTCCTGTGTTCAGCCATGTGATAGCACCAGGCAGGGTCCCAGGTTCTTGTGACGTGTCCCCAACCTTGTTGCAGAGAGCAGCAAATGGAAAATCAGTATAGGATAAACAACTTTGGTGACAGATACTGCCATGTTCTTGCTCAAAAATCTGTGATGGCTCCTGGGCCTTCCTTGTGCCAGCTCAGCCCTGCTTCTACTCCCTGTGCACTGCTCCGCTCCAGAGTGTGTGTGTTGACAGCAAGACTGCGGTGCACGCCTAGCCTCTCTCCTCTGTTGAAGATGTTATTTGCAGGATGCTGCAGCTCATTCTTTTTCTCCCCCTGAGCTTGCTCCTCATCCTTTGAGGCCAGCAACAATGCCATTTCCTCCAGGAAGCATTTGCTATCCCTGCTGCCACCCAGAAACATAACTGAGAACTACCCTGCTTCTCTACTTTTGATGCTCCTGTACACATCCCTGCCAGGAACACTGTCATTGCGAGTCACTCTTTGTGGCATAGAGCCTGACATTTGATGAGTTGCTCCATGTGAATGAATGAATGAATGAATGAATGAATGCAGGACATAGTGAAGAACAGATGTGCCTCTTTATGTCTAACACCCTTCCATGTCTCATCTGGGAAGGGCAAAGCAGAGCTAAATTCATTGAGGTGAACATTTAGTGAGGGCCTCCTAGAAGCCAAGGAGGAAGGTGGCCTACGTCAGTGGCACATGTCCCTGTCTTCCTGGGACCAACTGTCCACTGGGAAGAGAACACAGTGTGTGAAATGAAAGTGAATGGATTCTTTCTAACCAATTCCCACTTCTCGCTTGGGTTAAACTTCTCCCCAGCAGAATGGAAGTCATCCTGGTGTGGGTCATGGGTTGTCCAAAAAGTGGGCAGCCAAGGCAGTGAGTAAGAGGCGGGTTTCCCTGTCACATAGATGTCTCCCATCCAAGTACTAACCAGGCCCGACCCTGCTTAGCTTTTGAGATCAGATGAGATCGGGCGTGTTCAGGGTGGTATGGCCATAGACTCTTGTCACATAGATGGAAAGAATGCTGAGATTGGCTGCCCCTTAGTACCAGACATGCCTTCCACTAGGACACGGGGCTCAGTACCCTCACTCTGCCCCCCATGCCTCATCTTCTGACCCCAACACAAATAAAGCCCTTGTAGACTAGAAGGCATTGGTATGTGGTTTAGTACTTATTTTGGATTTGGGAGTTTCCCCTTTGAGCACAGGTAGGTGTGTCCCTCCTTTGGGTTTGAGGACTCTGAAATGAAGGATTCATGGTATTTTAAACAAAGTCTTGAAAAATGAATAAAATTGTATATAAGCCAGGAATTCATTCCTCTGAGGAGGCTTCTGAGTGGTGGAGAAGGGTGAAATTCTGAGTAAAGTTCTCCCAAACATGTCTCACATCTCTGTGCCCTGAGTGAGCCTTTGAGCTTTTCTTATGTTCATGGCATGATAGGGACTGCTGGTCAAGTTTTCATAACATTTTCTTTCTCTCTCTCTCTCTCTCTCTCTCTCTCTCTCTCTCTCTCTCTCTCTTTCTTTCTTTCTTTTTTTTCTTTGAGACAGTGTCTCCCTTTGTAGTCCAGGCTAGTCCTGAACTCACTTTGTAGCCTAGGCTGACCTTGACCTCACAGCAACCTCCTGCCTTAGCCTCCTAAATGCTGAGATTACAGGCTTGTGCCACCAAGTTTTATGTGGTACTGGAGGATCTAACCCAGAACCTTGAACATGTTGAGCAAATGCTCTACCCACTGAGCTATGCCCCAGCCCCAGAAATACACTTTTTTTCTCATTTTCATTAGTATGTATATACAATACGCAATGGTTATATTAAATTGTGAATTTTATGCACATTTATATAGCAACAATTTCACATTCCCTTCCTTCCCCCTTTCTTGTCCTTCCACCCTCTCACTCATCTCCCCTGACTCCCAACATCTCATTTATTTGACTCTGTTATTTATTTATACCTGGTTTTTTTCCATTAAAGAAACCATGTGATAGTTAATATTCTGCATCTGATTTCACTTCACAAAGCGTGATGGTCTCCAGTTGTGTCCATTTACCTATAAATGATTCATATCTATCTGTCTTTATGGCAGAGTAGTGCTCCACTGTGCATATATTCCACATTTTTTCATCTATTGGTCTATTGATGAATATTTTGGCATCTTCTAAGATTTAGCTATTATTGATTGTGCTGCTATAAACATGAGCCAATAATGCTTTTGATATGTATGAAATTTTCTAGATTTGTAGCCTGCTTACACATCTTTATTCTCATTTTCTTGTCATTAAAGTAGTAAGTATTGTCACCTTTTAACCCTTCCTTCCTTTCTTTTCTTTTCTTTTCCTTTCTTGTTTTCTTTCTGTACTTGTTTATTGTGCTGCTAGGGGTCACACCCAGGGTCTGGTGCATGTTAAACAGGTGCTCTACCACTAAGCTACATGCCCAGACCTCTTGTCATTTTTTTACTCACAACATGATTGAGATTCAGAAGGTTTAGTAACTGCCTAACATCACACAGTTAATTAATGAAAGAATTGAGATTTAAATTTTGCTAGAGAGGAAACGCTTAAGAAAATCTGGTATCAGCAGATTTTAGTTCACAGAAAAATCTAAGCACGGTCCCAATCTCTTACTTCCTTAGGTCATATGCTTTTTATACACAGTTAACCCAAGATCTTTGCTGCTCAATAAGCTTATTATTGACACCATTGATTTCTCATCTGGTTAGACTATTTTTCTGATCTCTTTACACTGTTTTTAAATAGGAGGGATAATAAATTATAGTAAGGTATTCCTTATTTAAAAATAATAATTTGTTCTGGCAAAACAATGACATATGAGTGAAATATGAGTAAACAATTTATGAAAGTTAAAAAAATCTGAAATAACTAAGCATATCTATCTATTGCTTTAACTGTAGTATACTTATGTGATACAGTTTTAGGTTCAGTTAATGTAGCAAATTGAAATAGTCTTAAGCTTGTTTAACATAGCAGTTCACTTATTTGATGTTAAATGTAAGTTTATCCTCTCTGAGAGAGGCAGAAAGATACACACCACCAAAATAACATGGAGGAAAATAAATATCTGAAGAGAAAGTCTAATTTAAAAAATAGATTGGTATTTAAATCATTTGATTGATATACTTCTAAAACAGTATCAGTTGTTTTATAAAATCTGTGAAGTCTCCCCACATCATTATTATTAGTTATAGTATAGTAGTTTGCAAAACATAATAATTACATGCAACATGGGGAATTGGTATAAAATCTTTATAAGCAGTTCACTTATTCAGTCTTTGATGTAAGTTTATCCTAAGAAAACTAATTGATGTAATCATAACCTTTTGAATGTACAAACATGTACCTTTCCGTACTCAGCTAAGGCATTTGAAATTTAACTTTTCTTTTTCTTTCTCATATTTATTAGCTTTATGAATTACATGGTTGTAGTTCTTTTCTTATGTGGACAGATGGATGAGGCCAGGTTAAAGAATCTCAACAAAGATATAGCAAGATATAGGGGGGAAAAAAGAACTTTTGGCAAATATCCCAATAAAGGGATCTGCTGGACTCAGAGAAGAGGCATCAAGATTTGACCACTGTGGCCCATTCGAGGGGTAGGAAGCTGAGCTAAAGAGTGGTGATTTGAGTGAAATGATTCAGATGCAGAAGATTAAATATGTTAAGTATGTTATGGTTTCTCTGACTTGGGAAACCCAGAACATAGGCATTCTATAGACATGGTGTGATAGTGGGAGTTGGGAGATAGGGATGGGGAGGGAGTGGGAAGGCCAAAAATGGGAAGGGATTGTGAAGTTGATGTGATATATATGTGTGTATGTATATATATATATAATTATATATATAAGTATATATATAATATATTATATATTATTGTATAATATATATAATATATATTAATTCAAATTTATATATATATATACATATATGCGCAAAATACCCAAGTTCATTATAAACATTATGTATTGCATATGTATATTAGAAAAATAATAATTTGTATAGTATAAATTGCTGTAGAGTGTATTTGCATTTCAGAGTTAGAAACTATTGTGGATGTGATCTTCAGTCTGGAGGGGCAGATGGGATCCCCATTTTCTAGATGAGAAAATGAAAACAAAAATGCAATTTCCTTCTTTTGTCCTCATTTCCATCATTGTGGGCTTTTATTTATTATTTTATTTAAACTTAATTTTATGGTACTGAGGATGGAACCCAGGGCCTTAATACTGAGCTACATATCCAGATCTTTTTGTTTTTTTTGAGACAGGATTACATTGTTGTCAGCTTGCCTTGGCTGACTTCAAACTTGTGATCTTCCTGCCTCAGTGTCCCAAGTAACTGGGATTGTAGGTGTACATCACTGTACCTAGCTATAAAATACAGTTTTAAAAAAGGGAATTATGAGTTTTAAGTATTTATAATTTTAAATATATATATAATTTTAAATGCTATCCCTCTTTAACAAGCGGATCACAAAATTTTTGAAAATTTTTCTGCTGTCATGAGCCATGGGGCATCAGTAATATCCATTGGTTCTCTAAGACCCTGTAGGCAAAAGCACTTTTTAAATTTATTTTTGGTATAAGTATTGAACCCAGGACCTTTGCACTGAGCTACATCCCCTGCCCCTTTTATTTATTTTGAGACAAAATCTCTGAATTCCTAATTAGCCCAATTTAGGCTTAAAATTGCAATCCTCCTGCCACATCCACCCAGAGTTCTGTAATTACTATCATATATCATCCCACTTAGCAACAAAAGTACTTTGTAAGCAAAATAGTGCTGTACTCAGATTGAAGTACTTAGTAGCAGCATTGGTGTAATAATAATGGAAATCAGCATTTATTGAGCACTTACTGTATGCAGCAGTCCCTTTTCACGTGCTTTGCGTGTGTTTACTCATCCACACAACAGTTCTATGAAGGAGGCCCTGTTGTTATGCCCATTTTACAGAGCAGGAATGTGGCTCGCAGTCTTCTAGGACTCCATCGTCCCTCTTCAGAACCCCTTATCATATCTGTTTTCCCAGTTGGCTCATGAGGGGCCCATGGTTTGGAGAAGTATGTGGGTTGGCTAGGTCACAAAGAGTAGAAGTCCATCTGCCTCTGACACAGGGCCCCCACAGCACTGGTTCCCAGAGGCTGGCACTGGCTGACTTTGACATCCTTTCAGGGCTTGCTTTCCAGCCCTGACTGTGAGCCCCATTCCTGGTGAAGTAGTTGGCTTGGCATTTTTAATATGATTCTCGAAATAATATGTGGTGCGAAGCTGTGGGACAGATGAGGGCCCTCAAAGCATACTCTGGGACTCAATGCTGGCCGCCAGGTCCAGGTTCTGCTCTGATTGGTGGGAATACCAGCATCCCGGCCTCATCATCACAGATCCAGGGGTAGAATGTGTGAGAAGAGCCCGTGGTAAGTACTAGATGGTGCATGCCACAGACTATAAACAGACTGACTGGTCTGGCATTGGATACCAGTGGTCCTGGAGCGACCTTGAAAGTGAATTTTTGTTTCTCTACCTTCTTGCCAGAGCACAGAGGCACAATAGGCTGTGAAGACTTTGGTTTTTTTCTTGCTTTAGCTAACAAGAGAACTGGAGGTCAGAGCCACCCTGTGGCCTGATGAAGAGGCCATGTGAGCAGTCAGGTGCTGTGGTTTGGCAAATCTATGTGCAGCTGAGTTCAGGCCTTTCTTCAAAGCACAGCTGTGGATTTTCTGGGGTTGGAAAATGGGGATAGATTAGCCAGCTGAGAAGACATCAGGGCCAACTTGAAATACCGCTGTGTCAGTGGTAGGTCAGGGGTGACCCCAGGGCATATTCTCCTCAGCTAGTGGAAGGGAGGCAGTGGAGGGGAGTGGAGAGCAGCCCCGATGTGGGACAGTTTCATGAGCTGTTGGCTGAGGCATGCTTAACCTCTCTAGCCTTCATTTTTCATCTGTAAAGTCATAGTGATGATGCACAAGCCTTCAGAGGGAGAATCAAGGTGGTCCTGGTGGCTCTGGCCTATAATCCCAGCACTCTGCAAAGCTGAGGCCAGAGGATGGCAATTTCAAGTCCAGCCTGTGCAACTTGGTGGCTTAACAAGACCTTTTCTCAAAATCAGAACTATAAACTGGCCTGAGATTGTAGCTCAGTGTTAAGGCCCTGGGCTCCATCCCCAGTAACACACATACACACACACACACACACACACACACACACACACACACACAAAGAGATGAGTGTAACTACTCTGCAAGCTGGAAAGTGCTGTGGGGTCTGATGTCCATGGACCACTGGCTGGGGGCTTTGAGGAGCCCAAGAGGAGTGTCTGACCTCAGCAAATGGGTGGTGCTCTAGCAGGGAAGGCGAGACTTGACAATGATGCCTGGGCATGACGGTGCTGCACGTGAAGCTTTCCATGCATGGAGGGCCTGGAGAGGGACAGGCAACGGGCTGCAGGTTTAGATATGCTTCTGTGGAGACAAGGCCATGCCAGGGCCTAGAAGGATGAGCAGAAGTTTGACAGGCTGATGATAAAGATTCTTATTCTGGGAGGGAGAGACATATGATATGATCAAAGAATATGGTGAGTATTTACATAAAATTTATTTATTTATTTTTATTTATTTATTTATTTTTTAAGACAGAGTCTCACCTTATAGTTCAGTCTGGTCCTCACTCTGTAGTTCAGTCTGGTCCCGGCGCCTTGAACTCATGGCAGTTCGCCTGCCTCAGCCTCCCAAGTGCTGGATTACAGGTGTACACCTCCTCACTTGGCTTATGTGGTGCTGGGGAATGGAACTCAGGACCTTGTGCTCTCTATGTAAGCACTGTAACTGCTGTTCTAGTCCTCCAGTCCTTTACACAGCAATTTTAAAATGTTTTGTAACAAGAGACCTGTTGCTGTGAATCCTTGTCCTCATAATCCTTTCCCTCACTTGGAGCACATTTTCCCCATTGTTGTTGTCAACTTTTTGAAGCAGTTCTGAAGACGGCTTTTGTGAAGGTCTAGTTGCACTGTCCTGGCTGCTTCGGTACTTCGAATTAATTCAAAATATTAATGGAAATTTCTTCCAAACAAAAAACACAACAGTGTGTCCTCATCCACCTTTTTCAGACCTGGCATCATGTGACCTCTAGCTCTTCCCTCGAGTCAGAATGAGCATGAAAGGTAAAGGTTTTGAGTTGATTCAAGATACCAAGGTGGCCACTACAACACAACTAAGGACACTCATAAAAGATGACTTCTAGAACTGCTTCAGGAAGTGGGAGAGAGGGGAGGTGTTCAGAGAAATGGGGAGGATTTCAAAGGTTAATGGCAATGTGTCTTTATATGATTTGGTCATACCTCATGGTTGAGGGAATCATCACCGAGATAATAGCTACTCTAGACCACTTTTGTACCTTGGTGAATCCTCCTGGGAACCCCCTAGAGGGAGGTTCATTATTACTCCAAAATTGTAGGTGAGAAACCTGAAGCAAAGAGAAGTGTTCAGCTTTGCCCATTGTGAGGCTGCTGGGAAACAGAGGAGCTGGGGTGGAACCTGAGTTCCAGGGCCTGTGCACCCAGAGGTTTTCCTTACTGGTTCTCCCAGGACAGGATGTGCAAGAGTGTGTATATGTCTGTAGTCACTTATTCACCTGCTGACTGGATACACAGTCCCTGAGCACCTATCACAGTGCCAGGCTCTTTTGGATGCTGGGGATGGAAGCAAGAGACAAGGCTCAGCTGTCCCCTGTGGGGTTTTAGTACAGTGGCAACAGGACACATGAGGAGGGCCTTTATTGCGGTTGGCTCTCTGCTGGAGGCTGTGAAGGGTACTAAACAGGCCCTTCCTTAAGTGGGAACAACTAGCCATGCCTGTCGGAGCAGATGGTCTAATGTGGAAGCTGGTAGTGGGCAGAGGGGTGGGGGAAGGACCTGGCCCAGAAGCAGGGTGAAATCCATGTTGGGGTGGGGACGAGGAGTGACGGGTGCTGGTGAGGGTGAACTGACTGGAGATGGGAGAGGGCAGAAGGCCCTTCAGTGCCAGGCCCACAGAGGCCTGTGAGAAGGGGCTGCCTGTGGTCTCATCTTGGTATGCTGGGAGGAGGAGACCACAGCACCTTGAAGGCTTGCCTAGAGGCCTGGCAGTGAGCAGCCAGGCTTTCTTAGGTTGCCCAGCAGCATTGCCTCAGAAATCTGGGATCCAGCTTGCATTGCCAGTGAAGGTCAGTGGGCAGCTTCCTTGTGCCCCAGCACTGACCTGCTGAGCTAAGCAGCCTTGCCCAACAGCACGCAAACCATGGGGGGACCTGAAAGGGACACTGGATTAAGGTTTATTCAACTTGGGCTCTGTTTCTTGCCCGGTGATCTTGGCAGCGTCTTGACTTATCTGGGCTGCTGTGCCACCTGAACGGGCTAAATGGCCTCTGAGATCCCTGTAGCCCCAATGTTGTGAGGCTGGGAGTGAGATGCGGTGGCAGAGGGCCTGTGAAAGGGCACATTCTTTACATGTTCAGTCTGAGCTCCCAGGCTTGGCTGCTCGTGCTGCGTCCCAGGAAAGAATAAACTAGCGTGGAGCCACTGTTCTTTGTAGCATCTGGTGACACTGCTTATATGGGCCATCTTCGTGTCCTCAGAACAACTCTATGTCTTGCCAAGGATTGTCCCCTTTCATAGAAGGGAAACTGAAGTTGCAAGACGTCCAGAGACTCTCCCAGGTTTCACGGTGTGAGTGGCAGAGCTGAGATTTGAACCCAGACCTGCCTGACTCCTCGTCTTGGCGATCTGCACTTCACTGTCCAGCCACTGAGGGTGCCTTCATCTCACCTGGGCCACTGAGGTGCTGTGCTGGGACCCTGGGAAGCCCTATGTGGGGTTCCTCTTGAAAGGCCAGCTTCCAGTGGGAGCTACACAGGCACCTCTGGCTACATCCACTAGGAGATACGCTGACCTCCCAAGGGTGCCTGAATAGGGTGAATTGGTTGTGACAGATGAGAGCAGTTCCATTACTTGGTAATAGCTCACAGGTCCTGGGCTGGGCTGCGGCAGAGCCAAAAGGGATGTGTCATGCTTTGGAGGTGATGTCAGGTGTGTAGGTGAAGTGTCTGGCTGAGGTAAATAAAGCTGGCTGAGATGACAAGGGTGAGGGAGTAGGGAGAGCCCTGTTTTGCCCCAGAGGGTCATCTGGCCTGGGCCCAGCCTTCTGTGACTGCTGTGGTCTCATCTTCCTTCCTGACCTGGGGCCCAGAGCAGTGGGAATTTTCCCAGTATGCTGGGGTTTCTGTCACCTTGAAATACATGAGCCTGGAGCTGGGAGGGGATTTGAGTGGCACTCAGGGTCGGGCTTTAAGTTGGAGGCAGAGGCCTAGAGAAAGTGGCTGTGTAGGATCACACAGCTTCAGGTGGTAGAGCCAGAACTGTAGTCCCACAGTCCGAGGCCTGGGCTCTTTTCTACCACTTGCTCTGTTTGGGCTAATAGGGAGGGAGTTAAGGCCAGACTCAGGGAAATTGCTTTGCTGGCCCTCAGCAATCATTCAGACCCTTGGGAGCACACTCTGGTGCTCCTACTGGTAGTGGAGGTGTTCACAGAACACAGAAGAAGGACCACTGGCTCTGATTCTTTCATTGTACAGTATTTCTGCAAAATTAATGGGTCGTGAAGCATGCAAGACAACTTAGGTGATGCCTGGAACCGAATTGATCCTGTAAACTCAGGGGGCTGAGGCAGAAGAATTCCAGTTTGAGGCCAGCCTGAGCAACTTAGCAACTTAGAGCCTGCCTCAAGATAAAAAAATTTTTTTAAAAAATGGACTTGAGATTTGGCTCTGTGTGAAGGCCCTGGGCTCAATCTCCAACACCACAGCCAATCAGTCAGAAAATCATTCAAACAGACAAGGGATGTAGCTCAGTGGGCTGCCTACCATTCACAAGGCTCTGGGTTGGATGCCCCATACCAAAACAGCAAAAATGGAATTGAATTTCCCCAGGAAAAGTGGCATCACAGAAGAGAGAGCCCACAGCTTAAGGCTGCCAGCAGATGTTGGCGCTGATAAGGGGAAGAGCAGGTCGCTGAAAAGTAGGGGAGTGAAAGGAGAGGGGGCCGCAGAGGAACCAGCTGTGGCGGTGTGCGGAGGAGCAGGAAGTGTAGCTGGGAAGTCTGGAAGTGAGAGGGCCCTCTGAGTGCTGGCACCTGCCAGGGGCGCTGCAGAGCAGGTACAGGAGGGAATGGTGGCCAGGCTGGAAGGGAGCATCGGGAGCTGGCAGAGAGCTGTGAGTGCCTCTCAGCCTCTGGACTTCCTCTGATGTCAGCATGACCCCTGAAGATAATTAGCCAGATTAGGGGATGTGGTAGGGGGAGGGGGCTGGACTGCCAGGAGGCCTCCTGACTCTGCCATGATGAGTTGTTGGACTCTTGGAAAACCACTTAACTTGCTGGGTTTCCTCATTGAGAAACGAGGATGCTAATGGTACCTCCCATTCAGGATGGCTGCAGGAATCACCGAGAGCACCAGTCTAGAGCTTGGCGGGTAAATGCGCAGCCATTGTCAGTCCTGCTCTGCCTGGCAGGCTGTCAGTGCAGGCGGGGATCGCAGAAACCTTTCTGAAAGCAGGAGGAACTGCAGGTGGAGGGTCTAGTGCCCTGGCCAGCCTGGAATCCCCTTGGTGGCCTGGGAAGGAAGCAGCAACATCTTTGGTGGCAGGGAGCCTATAGCCTCTGAGTGTGCAGTGGCATCTGATCCAGATGGCGTGAGGAGTAGGTGGCGAGGGGGAACAAGAACCCTGCTGCTCCAAGGCTGGCCACCTCTCAGGCTGACCCCTCCCCCTGCCCAGGACATGTTCCTTTGTCTGCACCCTGCTTGGGCCCTCTCCTGGTGGAACTCTGCTTTCTCCTCTGACACAAGGACATCCTGCCTAGGAATCCTAAAGGTCTGGGGGCCAGGGCCAGGGATGTAGCCTAATAAATGGCTCTTGTCTTTCACTCAGGGATCATGCATTATTGAACACCTGATGGCTGCCAGGACCCATCTCAGGCTGTGGGAGGTGATAGGAACAAACCCCACAACCCCCTAGGAAGCTGGTCCTCCATGGTGGGGCAGCAGATGTGCTATAGAACAAGCTCAGCTAGTGGAAGGAGCCCTGTGGCAGTTGGTGCAGTGTTTGAGGACTAGAAGAGGTGACAGACAGGGATGGAGAGACCAGGAGACCTTCCACCTGAGGGGCTTTCTTGATTGAAGCATGACAAGGTGTTAGCTGGGTTAGGGGAGGGGCCTGTTTAGGGAAGATGTCACTGCAGTGTGTTAGGTCCCTGAGGTAGGGCTGACATTTGGTTTTGTTTTTTTCAACTCTGGGGGTCTCACTTAAGTCAACAAGTCAGGGTCTCACTTAAGTCACCAAGTTGTCCAGTCTAGGCTCAAACTTACGATCCTTCTGCCTCAGCCTCTCTGTACCATCCATCCTGCCTGGCGTCACCTTGCACCCTGACTTTAGCCATTTGCTCAACCTCTAAGGCTTTGTCATTCATCTCCATCTGGTGAATTCTGGCTGGGATGTGGCTAGATTGACTGAAGACCTTCTTCAGATCCCCGGATGCCCCACCCCACCTGAACAAGTCCTCCCTGTCCCAAAACTTGTGTTGAATGACATTTGACAGGTTGTCCCTTAGCCACCAGCCTTTGCCATCTCTCCCTAGCAACCCTGGCAAGGCTGTCCCTAGCAGGAGGAAGGATTTAGGCCTTTGTAACTTTATCCCCACTGTGCAATCCCTGATGGTGGTATGCTGAGAGAAAATCTGATTAGAGGACACCCCATTCCCCCATGACCCTCCTCTCAAAAGGCCCTGTGACTTCCTGTCAGAGCAGCTGGAAACTTTCACTCAAGGGAGCTGGGGGAGGGCCCTCTGCATATTTTCCACCTTGAGAAGAGAAATAAATAAACACATTTCCTTTTGCATTTTGAAAGCTTGATTGTGCTGCTTCTCCTCTGGAGATTACTGCCAATTCTATTTTGAAATGTATCAAAGGCAAAGAAGATTCTTCCCTTAGGCAGGGCAGGGAGGGCAGGGGACAGGATTCATTCGTACAGGTGGCCCCATGCTAGTCCCCCTCCCCATGACTACGCAGGGACCCCACATGCCCTGGCACCCCTTGCCATGAGCTGTACCCTCCCTGCTACCCACCGCCTCCCTATGCAGGCAGGTTCTCTGCCCACCTGCTAGGGCAGGAGGATCACAAGTTTGAACCCAATCTGAGCAATTTAAGGACTTCGAGAAATCCTGGCTCAAAATAAACTTTTTTTTTTTTTGAGACAAGAATCTCGTTCTGTAGCCTTGGTTGGTCCTGAACTCAGGGAAATTCTCCTGTTTCAGCCTCCTGAGTGCTGGGATTACAGGCGTGCACCACCACGCCTGGTTTATGTGATGCTGGGGAATCGAACTCGGACACTTAGCACTTGACTTAGTGTTTTCTAGGCAAGTTCTTTTAACCACCGAGCATTCCTACAGCCACCCAAAAATAAACTTTTAAAGAGGGCTTGTGATATAGCTGAGTGCAAAGGCCCTAGTTTCAAGCCATAGTACCTCAAGAAAGACAAAATGCAAGGTGAGAAATCTTTCAATGCTAAAACAGGTACACTCGATCTTCTTAAACATTATTTATTTAACAGATTGAGGTGTATTCACATATCAACAGTGTGAAGCACCTACTTAACACATACAATTTACTGTTACATAACCAATACCACAGTTTTATATAATACCATTTCAGCATGAATTTTGAACATTTTATCATCTCAAAAGAAATCATGTTACTTCCTTTTTCTGCTAGTTTTATGCAATACTAATCAGCTTTCTGTCTCTTGGATTTGCCTGTCCTGACCATTCCATATGAGTGGGATCTTATTTTTTCTGGATTTTTTTCTCTTGAGCATAATGTTTTCTAGGATTATTCGTGCTGTGGCGTGGCTTAGTACTTAAGTCCATTTTGTCTTTGACTTCATTCCTTTTTCTGCTTAAATAATGTTTGTGTATGAATATTGTACATTGTACAATTATATCACATTTTATTTATTCATCAGTTATGAACATTTTTCTCTCTTGTGACTATGCTGCTATGAATGTTTGTGTACAGAATTTTATATAGGTGAGTGTTTGCAGGACTTTTTTTTTTCTTTTTCGTAGTACTAGGGATTGAACCCAGGGCCTTTGCACTGAGCTACTGTCCAGCCCAGTCTTTATTTTAAAGCCAGATTTCCCTAAGATGCTAAGTCCCCAGACTGGGCTGGAACTTGTGATCCTCCTGCCTCAGTCTCCCACAGGGCTGGAGATTATAGGTATAGCCGCCAAGTTTGGCAGAACATTCCAATTTGAATGAGGTCTAGGAGAGTTATGCAGTGGAGAAAAGAGGTGAAACCAGGAGACTTCACCCTTTCTAATTTGGGTGCCTGGGTGGGAGTGAGAAGGGTAGAGCTCACGGCCCAGTTGCAGCCTCACTGGGAGCCAGGATATGTGACCCCCTCACCGTCACCCTCCATGGATGCCCTGCCCCCCAACCTTCATTGTGTTATTGCATAAGGCCCAGCAACTATTTTCTGGAAACAGGCCAGAGAGTAGCTGGTATTTTCCCTGGGAATCAGGTGTGCTTTGTTCCCCTGGTGTCCTGTTGAAAGCCAAAATTAAACAAAGATAGACGTGTGGGCTACACAGTTAGTCTAGAGGAGGACAGTGTCCTCAACAGGAAGCTGGCTAGCCAGGGGAAGGAGGGGGTCAGGAAACCCACGGTTAGAAACCCATGATGCCCTGTCCCCATCGCACACAGGGGAGGTGGCTTTGTTTATCAGAAATACTGTACATATCTTGTTGACCCCATCTGACAGATTGGGAAACAGAGGCAATCTGCCACTCAGAGATGGACGGGAAACCAAGGCTGAGTTCTCCAGCTGTGAGCAGCAGGTTTAGTGAAACTCAGACCTCATCCTCTGCACCCAGCCTGGTTTTGAACTCAAGAATGAAGGCTGAGGACACAGAGTTCTACTATTTCAATCTCCTGAAAAAGAACACCAGACCCCACCCAAACCCCAAAACAAATGCACAAAACAGGCTGTAATGACCCTCTTTTCTTCCTTCCTTTTTGCTTTTTCTTTTCCAGCCAGAAAACATTATGTTGTTGGACAAGAATATTCCTATTCCACACATTAAGCTGATTGATTTTGGTCTGGCCCATGAAATTGAAGATGGAGTTGAATTTAAGAACATTTTTGGGACACCGGAATTTGTGGGTGAGTTCTAGGCCTATTTCTCTCCCAGAGAGAAATCTGGCGCCAAAGGGTAGGAGAAATCCCAGGAGCAAACCTTAAGTCTAAGACTGTGGCCTCTGGGCTGAGAGATAGTGATCTATGATGTACCCTAGTGGCCCCAGAGTTGGGGAGGAAGTGTTGCCAGTCCCAGGTGAGTGCCAGGTACAGAGGGTGAGCAGGTGGACTGGAGGGTTTGCAAAGCCATACCTTCCCAGGGCTAGCTCCACCCCTTGCTTTTAGATAAATTCACAGTGTAGATTTAAAATCACCTCACTCTCTTGCCCGGTCAACAACTCAGCTTTCACTGAAGTAGCTTCTGATTTCCTAAGAGGGAAAGAGACAGCCGCCCTCCCAGGGCCCACCCACTTGCTTCTCCTGCATGCCTGGACTTGATCAGGTGGCTCTGGTCCTGGCTACTCTCTATTCTTTTGCTTTTCTCTCCCGCTTGGCTTAGGCTCCACCCACTTTGTGCCCCTGCAGCTAACTGAGCTTGGGCTGGCGGTTGAGTCATGAAGAAATAACCCAGCAGAGAGAAAGGAATACAAGTAGAAAATCTGCCTCTGTCTCTCAGCCTTGGACACTGGCGTGGGCTCAGAGACAAAGGGGTACCTGGTCTCCTCAAGCCCAGAGGCTGAAACCCCTGATCACAGGCTAATCAAAAAGGAAGGCAGCATGTGCCATAACCTTCCAGCTGCAGACTTTCAGGCCTCCCCTTAGCTCATGGTATGACAAAGATCTCTCCACTTCCACCACAGGCCTCAGGGCAGGGGACCTAACTGCATACCAGGCACTCTACAGATTTTTGTCTCTGTTAATTCTCAAATGATCTCATGAGGCCAATTTAATTTTTTGCCTTTTTTTTTTTTTGTGTGTGTGTGTGTGATACTGGGGATTGAGCTAGGGCCTTTGCATTGAGCTGCATCCCCAGCTCACTTTTTATTTTATTTTTATTTTTAAATTTTTTTTTATTTTTTGAGACAGGGTCTTACTCTGTAGGCCAGGCTGGTCCTGAACTCACTATGGAGCCCAGGCTGGCCTTGGACTTAGGGCAATCC
Source organism: Ctenodactylus gundi (assembly GCA_004027205.1). Taxonomy (NCBI): domain Eukaryota; kingdom Metazoa; phylum Chordata; class Mammalia; order Rodentia; family Ctenodactylidae; genus Ctenodactylus; species Ctenodactylus gundi. The sequence goes on from PVKB01000790.1 coordinate 121,796, forward strand.
TCCTGCCTCAGCCTCCCGAGTGCTGGGATTATAGGCGTGCGCCACCACGCCCAGTTTATGTGGTGCTGGGGAATCAAACTTGGGTACTTAGCACTTGACTTATTAGCGCTTGCTAAGCAAGCGCTTTAGCCGCTGAGCCATTCCTCTAGCCCTTCCCAGCTCATTTTTTAAAATATTATTTATTTTGAGACAGATGCTTACAAAGTTGTCGAGACTGAGAGTGCTGGGATTACAGGCCTGCACCACCACACCTGCCGCAGATTTAATGGTTTTATTCATCAAGTGCCTTGTTTGAGGCAAGACAGCCAGTAGGGGTTGCATTGAGAGTCAGATCAGGTAAACCTACATCAGAGCTGAGCTCTTTGCATGACACCAGGGGTGTGTCTCTGAGAAGATTCTGCCCTCATGGAGCTTTTAACATGCTGTGGACACAGACATTAAACCACCAAAACAGAGTGTGGGATTTGATTCTGGTCTAGTTTAACAAATACAGAAATGGTGATGTGGGGCTGAGGCAGCAGCTCAGTAGTTAAGAGTGTTTACCTAGTATGGGCCAGGCCCTAGGTTAGAAAACCCAGCACCACATAAAAAAAATTAGGTGGGCGTGGTGGCTCATGCCTGTAATCCCAGCACTTGAGAGGCTGAGGCAAGAGGATTGCTGAGTTTGAGGCCAGCCTGGGTTACATAGTGAGCTCAAGACCAGCCTGGACTACAGAGTGAGACTCAGTCTCAAAAACAAAATCAGAAACCAAACCAAACCAAACAAACAAAACACACACACACACACACAAAAGAATGGAGGGCTGGAGGATTTTAGTTAAGGTAACCATTATATGATAATTTTGCTGAAATATGGGGATTCAGTGATATCCAGGAGCCATACTCAGAATGGCACACCCGGGTCACAGCTGGTGGGACAGCCACCTTGACACTGGGGCACAGGGCATCTAGATGAATTTGACTAAGAGAGTACCTGCTGTGCACCTTTCACGTGTGTGGTAAAAATGCCTGTATTTATTAGTTAAATTTATACCAACTGTCCAATGTCATTAAATAGTTCAACTAGAAATTCAGAGTGGTAATGGAACAAGCATCATGAGACAGGATGTGATTCATTATAAAGTAAAAGAGACTACTCTGGAAGATGGCTCAGGCAGGATGCCCACTCGGCAGTCAATGGATCAGACATGGATTTGAATCAGTGAGAGACATTGTTAGGGACAGTGGTGGGAATGGGAAACGTTCCTAAGGGGCTAGGAAGAAATCCAGGGTAGAGAAGGACCACACTGTATGTTCAGCAGCAGCGCATGAGGGGATAGGGCCAGCAGGAGTACATTTGTTAGGAACCAGGCAATGTCCCTTCTGGATAGTTAAGAATTCATATCAGCCTATTAGAGTGGGTGGTTTGTTGATGGCCAGGGCCAAACTATGAAGGGTTTTGCCTAGTGGTTACCTGATAAATGCCTACAATCAGGTTGCAAAGACAAATTCCTGACTTAGAGAATTGGCCAGTTACAACCTACCAATATGTCCACATTGCATACTGAATTGGGAAGTCAGTGTGGTTTTGTTTGCATTAGCTTTGTGTGTATTTTACAGATATATTAGTCTGGGTTCTTTAAAAAGGCAGGATTTACAGATTTTATAACAAAAAGGTTCTATTAGGAAGGCTTACAAATCCGAGGATAGAGATAGCCCAAGATGGTTGCTCAGCTGTGAATTAGATCTCCTGTTGGGGACTGCAGGATGGTCAGTGAGGTGAGAGTCTGCTGCAGATCTCGATTGTTTGAAGAACAATGGCGAAGACTGGAGCCTGAAGATGGCCTGAAGATCAGTGACTGAAGAGCAGTGACAAGCAGACAGGCATAAGTCAAGACTGGAAAGAATCTGTGATGAAGATCTGTGGCGTGTAGCAAGTTGGTGTCTGTAGATAATTGCAAAGGCGAGAGCTTTCCCAGAGGAAGAAGCTGTAACAATCTTCCCTCTTCTTTCCTTTTATAGCATTAGAGTTCCAGTTGGACCTCCAACATCTGGGTGGGTGCTGTTCCCTCACTGGCTGGCCTACAAATCACTCACACTCTAATCCAGGCTGGTTCTCAATTCCCCATCTAGGCATTATTCCCAAACCCTAATCCAGGTGTGGTTCCTGATTCCCTCAAGTTGACACAATCTCTTTAATGGTCACAAGAGATATATAAGGTGACTTCTTGAAGCCTTTGGCTAAATTATGATGATTTTTCCCCCAAGACCCTCATAAATAGGTTACAGCCACTCTCTCCTACTCCCACTGTTGCTTTGAAATTCATACCCACCAAGACCCAGAGTTATAAGGTCAGTGTCGGCTACCAGCGGCTTGGGGACTGGACTGTGGAATCAACTGCACAACTGGACCCTTGGCAGAAAGCTTCTAATTGGTGAAATTCAGGGGTCAAGAGGAAGTATGAGAAATCTTTTTTTTAATTAAAAAAAGGAGTCTATAGGGTCTCACTCTCTAGTCCAGGCTGGTCTTGAACTCACTATGTAGCCCACACAGTCTTTGAAACAAACAAAAAAAAATCCTCCTGCATCAGCCTCCCAAGTACTGGGATTATAGGCAAGTGCCATGATGCCTGGCTTATTTGGTGCTGGGGAGTTGAACCCAGGTCCTATGCTTGCTAGGCAAGTGCTCCAACCACTGTGTTCTTCCTCCAACCTGAGAAATCTTTTTAAGATAGTAGGTCCTTCAGCACCACATTTTACACCCCAAAAAGCCAGTGAATTGCACTTAGAGGTGGAACTGTGTACAGAAGGAAAATTCCATTGGAGAACCTCTCCCACACGTGAGTGCACAGGTCAGCATTTCACTGACACTTAGATGTTCGATGATGTAAGACGCTGAGCCAGAGGTGGTGGTATATGCTTGGAAGTTCAGCTAGCCAAGAAGTGGAGGCAGAAGGATTGCAAATTCAAGGCTGGCCTGGACAATTTAGTGAGACTCTGACTCAGCCTGGAATCAAAAGGACTGCAGATGTAGCTCAGTGGTAGAGTTCAATCCCCAGTACTAAAAATAGATAACCTAACAAACAAATGGGTAGGTACACAGGCATGAGATGTTGAAATGATCAGATGTTTACTATAAAATAAGCAAAACATGTATAGAAACAAAAGAACGAGCAAGAAACAAATGATGTTAAAAATGAACAATAAATTTTCTTTGGAAAGAATCAGATAGAACTTTAAGACATTCAATATACAGTCATGTGTCACAGCCTGTCCTGGCTGCTGGTTCAGTAAGAGGTAATAAAAAGAAATTCCTAGAGCCAGTCCTGGTGGAACATGCCTGTAATCCTAGCACTCAGAGAGGCTGAGGCAAGAGGATCACAATTTCTAGCCTCTCCTGGGATCTTAGTAACTTAGTGAAACTCTGCCTCAAAGAAAAAAAGCTGAGGCCCTGGTTCAGTCTCCCAATAGTTCCCCTCCCCAAATCAATCCTAGAAAATTACCACATTTTCAATGCCATATACTACAAGAGACTCTAAATACGTATTTCTCATTTCTGCACCTACGTTGTTGGATGAGTCTGTATTATTTGTGAGCCACAGTTTGAATGTCACTGTTGTGAAGAAAATCTTTCATGTGGTCATCAAAAGATAAGTACAAGAAAACCTCATAGCAGTTTTGTTCCAATAAGGAAAGAAACGGAAACCATCTAAACGATCTCTGAGAGGAGACAGACTGAAAAATGCTAGTTACTGTGGGGCTTTACAGCAGACTATTACATAACAGTGAAAACAGACAACCACAGACAAACATTCAAAAGCATAAGAAGGAAGTGAAAATCGAGTGACGACAGATCAGTGCATTATGACACCATTTTTATAAAGCTAAAAATGACAATGACTCTGGATATGTTAAAGGAGGGGAGGCAGGAAAGAGAGACAGAAGACGTTCACTGAAAATATGGTGGTCTACATAGTCTTCTACATAAATAAACCTCACCTCTACCTTTTCCGTTAGCAATTAAGCAGGCCTCCTCCCCTGCTCTGTCTGGACATACTGCCCTCTCTTTGTGCCTCCATTCCTTAGCCAGTGTCTTAAAAAGTCACCAGCACTTGTGTTTCTGCCTCCTACTGCCTGGACCCGGGGCATGGCGGTGAGCGTGGACTTCGCCGTGACATTTCTGCAATGTCTGGGCAGCGCATGGCCGTCTCTCCTTAGGAGATTCTTCTCTTCTGTACCCTCTACTGCTCACTGCGTTGTTGGCTTAGCTCCTTTTGCCCCTGTACGTCAGTGACTCCAAACGCGGTGGTCAGGCTCCCGGCCCTGGACGCAGCTGCTCTCTGGACTTCTTCCCTGGCTGCTCCCTGGGCCCCTCAGACTCCTCATCTCACCTCCCTGACCCCAAGGATGTCCTCTGCCCCTCAGCAGGGAGGTCTCCGCTTTCAGGCCAGGCTTGGGGATGTGATCTCCTCTCTGCCTTGTCTTCCTCATTGCCTCCCAGCCCTGACCTGCCTGTATCCACAGAGTTCAGAAGCAGGTCTCTTCTCGAGGGTCCCGCTTCTCCTTCCTTCACTTCTCCCTCACGGTCATGGCCCATTTGTAGAAGGTTTCTTCCAGGTTAACAGGTAGTGTGTGACTATGTCTGTTTGGGGTTGCTATGACAGAACACCTTCAGTTGGGCAATAAGAATCACAGACATTTGTGGCTCATGATTCTGGGGGTTTAGAAATCTAACATTGTGGTATCAGTGTCTGAGGAAGGCTCACTCCCCAAAGATAATACTTCTGTGCCTTCACTTGGTGGAAGGAATGAACAAACTCCCTCAATCTACCCCCCACTACCACTTTTTCTGTATTAGGAATTGAACCCAGGGCCTTCTCATTGAGCCATGGCCCCAGCCTTTTTTTTTTTTTTTTTTTTTTTTTTTTTAATTTTGTCATGGAGTCTCACTAAAACACTAAGTTCCCTAGGCTGGGCTAGAATTTGTGATATTCCTGCTTCAGCTTCCCAGAATGCTGGTATTATAGGTGTGCACTACCATACCTGGCCTTTGGGTCTCTCATTAGATCCCAGCCATGTGTCCTAGTTACTACCTAAAGGTTTTGTCTCTTTATACTTTTTTCACTGGGTTACATTTCAACATGTGACCTTTGGAAAAAATAAAATTTTGGGTCATAGCAACATTTTTCCTCAAAATTCTTAAATCCAGATTAGCTCCATGTGCTGCTGAGATTTTCCTTGCTATGAATTCAGGATGGAGACATTTGTCACCAAGTTCCCTAGGGTTCCCTACCCCATCTCTTCTCATGTCCACCTCCTCTTGACACCCAAATGTGACTTCTTTCAGCTCCAGAAATTGTGAACTATGAGCCACTGGGGCTGGAGGCGGACATGTGGTAAGTTGTACAGGCTGCCCAGTTGGTCTAGGGATCCGTCTAGGGATCTTTCTTGGAACAGCAGGCTTCCATCCTGTTTTGGGTGACATCCCTTGCCTGTGAATACCTTTCTTCCACCCTCACCATTCAGAGCCTCCTGCTGCTCCAGGTGTGCTGGATCTGGCCAGCGCAGCAGGACCTAAAGCCAGCCAAACGTGGCAGGGTCAGGCCTGATAGCTGCGGAGAAGTGAGGGACAGGGCTGGTATGCAGGCTAACCCTGTGTGTGCCCTGACTGCAGCCAGGATGGCAGTAACAATAACAATGGCTCATTCATTCTATCCAGTGGGAGCTTCCTGTGTCCTGGGCACAGCGTTGGCCTGGGGATCCTGCAGGCATCGATTCTCTGTGCCTTCATGATTTTCCTAAAATCCTGCCAATGGCCCCATTATCCTCATTTTATAATGAAAAGGGCTAAGAGATAATAAGGAACGTGCCCAAATCATAGAGCCTGTAAGGGCAGAGTCCTCTCTGAACTCAGATCCTTGGATTCGGGGGCAGAGCTTGATGACTCTGGGGTCTTCCCTCCTGAAGAGTGGGGCTCCATGGAGGAGGCTGGTGACCTCTTGTCCTGAGAACCATGGTGGGAGCCCCTTGCTGGTCTGTGATTGGAGCCAGGCAGCCTTGACTTGACTGTCCTTTTTTTTTTGCAGGAGCATTGGCGTCATCACCTACATCCTGTGAGTATCCTGATCCAGGGGCTCCAACCCAGTTTGGAGGGGGAACCGGTTAGAAAGAAAGAGGGATAGGCTGGTGGATGGACTGATGTTTGCTGAACTCCCACTATAGACAAGTGTGTTAAATCCATGCAGCAAACCTAAGGCCAAGCACTCTGAGCTCTGTACACTTGAGCCTGACTCCAGTGCCCCCCCCCACAACACCTTGTCTACATCCCAGCATGCAGTGCTCCCCTGCCCGCCTTCTCCAGCCCCAGTTCACTCAGAAGCCTTGGAACAGTGCTGAATCAGTGCCCTCCCTGAATCTTGCCTCTTGCTTTTCTTTCCTTTTCCCAGGCCCCTTTTCTTTTCTTTTCTTTTATTCTTTCTCCTTTTTTAGCCACCTTTTCTGTCCCCTAATGATCCAGTTGCTTATGCAGAGATCTCCTGCTTGGTTCCCTAGTACCATGGGTCTCATGTGGGACTGGAGGCGAGTGTTGTCCCTTTCTGTCTCCAGCTTTCGGCAGGTACTTAAACTTTGGACTTGTTTCCCTGTTAGAAAAACAGGGGTCACAGACTTCTTGCCCTGGAAGCTTGGGGTTCACTAAGACACCATGTGGAGGCAGGAGAGGTTCTATTCCTCAAGGTGTCCCAGATCCCCTCATAGCACACATGGAAAAGGCTGTTTTTTATGGCATACTGGGGCAAGAGTTTCTATAGCCAGAGGAAAAGGGAGATGCCCGTGTTCCAAGGGATTTATTCTCTCTCACTACACACCAGCTCTGGGACTCCCCACAGCACCTGTGCTGAAAGTACTGCCCGATGGTGGTGGCATGGGTCTCACCATTGGCCGCGTGGTCCAGCTTATACTACCTGTTGTGGCCTCGGCCCCACTCCTTGCTTATTGAATTAGAGTTGCTAGGGATAGAGCTCCTGCATCAGTGCCTTTTGAAAGCCTAGCCAAGGCTGGGCATGGTGGCATACACCTGTGGTCTCAGCACTCTGGGAGGCTGAGACAAGAGATTGCAAGTCTGAGTCTAGCCGAGCTTGAGAAATTTATCAACTTAGTGAGACCCTGTCTCAAAATACCAGATAAAAACGTGGGGGTATTGTTCAGCGTGAAGATCTTCAGTTGAATTTCCAGTACTATGGAGGGAAAACTATAAATTTAGTACCTAGAACCACTGAACTATAATTCTTGATCACAGCCAGCATATTCAGATGGAGCTGTTGAAACCTAGCTTTCTCAGAACTCTGGTGTTCATTTTGAACTCTTAAGAGATTCCACCATCTACAAGGCGCACAGTCTCTTATGGTTCACCTGATTTGCCATGGCTTTATGCGTGGCCCCTCTCTTGCAGGCGTTGGGCCAGGTACCCAGGATTCTGACACGAAGGAGAGTCTTCTCTATTTGCTGAGGTTCCCCATCTGTAGGAAATACATCCACAGCTGACTGTCATGGGGGCAGGGACAAGGCTGTGCTAGAAATACGAATATGCCTCTGTGAGATATGGGAGAATAGATGTTGGCTTCCTGGGCTGTGGAAGTTTTAGGGGAAGAGAGAATAATAAGAAAGGCATTTGAACTGGGATATAAGGAATGAAGTCAGTTCTTCTGGGAGGGAGAAAAGCACTGGCTAAGGACACAGCAAGTTGGAAGAAATGGGAGCTCATGAAGTGTGGCTGTAGTGCACAGAGCATGTGGCAAGGAATGATTTCTCCTCCCCTCTTACTCCTCCTCCTCCTTCTTCTCCTCTACTACTACTACTACTTCTTCTTCTTCTTCTTCTTCTTCTTCTTCTTCTTCTTCTTCTTCTTCTTCTTCGTTTTCTGTTTTTTCTTCTTTGTGGTACTGGGAAGTGAACCCAGAGTCTTCACACAGCTACATTCCTAGAATTATTTTGCTGTTTATTTTTTATTTTATTATTTAATTTAAAGACAAGGTCTTACTAAGTAGCTAAGGAGTCCAGCCTAAACTTGAACTTGCAGTCATCCTGCCTCAACCTCCCAGAGTGCTAGGATTATAGGAATACGCCACCATGTTCAGCTTGGACCAGCTTCTCATACCTTCCTTGGGATTTCAGTGTGATCTTACAGAAATGGGGGAGTCAGAGAATGTTCCTTATGTTTGAACAGTGACTATAACAATGACCATTAACTCTTGAGCCATTAGTATGGGCAGATGATAAAAGCATTTTGTATATTTATTATTCATAATAACCATTTGAGGCGGGGCAATTTTTGCTTTAGTTATTTTTTTAAACTAAATAATGAAATAGCAGTTCAGATGTTGAGGAACTTGGCTAGGTTCACACAGCTACTGAGTGGCAGAGCTGAGATTCCGGCCCAGGACTGAGATCTTCAAAGTTCTCCAGTGTACCTTGCTGCTGCCTTGAAAAGAAAGCAGTATGGAGGGGGATGGGATTGGCTTTCAGGAGATACATGGGAAGTGGAAATCATGGGAGACTTTTGGGTAGTGGCAAGAAGAGTTCAAGGTGACTGTGCTGTCTCCAGCATGTGTGCATTTGTGAAGTGATGTCCTCATCAAGGCATGGAGTAGGATTTGGCATAGAGTGAGTCCAGGGGCAGTGGTACATCTAAGGAGAGTAGAGGTAGCACTCAAGTACTCCAGTACAAGTCAGGCGATGGTAGCTTCAAGAGTCACTGAGTGTGACACATCTTGATGATCCTTTTGGGGACCCCACAGACCCTCAGTCTCCAGTGGCTTTTCCATTTCCTTTGGGGGGGGGAGCTGTAGGGATAGAAGTACTGGGGTCTGAACCTAGGGCGTTTGCACTGAACTACATTCCCAGTCCCTTAATTTTAATTTAAATTTGAGACAGGGTCTGGCTAAGTCACTAAGTTATCCAGTCTGGTCTGGAACTTACTATCCTTCTGTCTCAGCCTCCCAGAGTGCTGGGATCCCAGGCATGTGTCATGGTGCCCAGCTTTGCTCCATTTCTGTACCTCTCAGCCTTGGCTCAGGTATCTCCCATGGCATGGGAGACCTTCCTGTCTTCCCTGCCTGCTGACAGCCTCTGTGTTAATCCAGACGCAACCAGTGCAAATGTCAGCTTTCCCATGAAGCTACATTGTACCCCCCCCCCCCACACACACACACAACCTTGTGCTCCCTAAGTCCTTTTTTTTTTTTGAGACAGGGTCTTGCTCTGTAGTTCAGGCTTGTCCTGAACTAAACCCCAATCCTTTATTTAGCCTTTTCTTATTCTGCTAGGGATTATGAGGAGCCACATCTCCTGTCATCTTTTGAGTCCTATGAAGATATAGTTTCTCCTCTGTCAGGTTCTTAACAGGAGCTCCGTAAGTGTGTCGAATGGAACTACATTGAAAGGGCTGCTGGTGGCTGAGTTTGGTGGCACATGCCTGTAATCCCAACACTCTGGAAAGCTGAGGCAGGAGGATCACAAGCTTGAGTGTACCATGGGCAACTTAGCAAGGCTCTGCCTTAATAAAACAAGAAAAAAATGTGGCTGGAGATGTAGGTAAGGCAGAGGCCCTGAATTCATTCCCCAGTACTGCAAAGAAAGGACAAATGAAAAAAAGAAAATGCAGCTGCTGGTGACCTGCCCAGAGAGGGCAGGCTGTGCCTACAGGAGCTCCCACCCCAGCCCCATCCACAGTGCAGATCTGAGCTCCCTAGGTTCATACCCTGATTCCTGTTGGTTCCCTCTCTGTTGTGCTCAGTCTGAGCGGAGCATCCCCTTTCCTGGGAGACACAAAGCAGGAAACGCTGTCAAATATCACTGCAGTGAGTTATGACTTCGATGAAGAATTCTTCAGTCAGACCAGTGAGCTGGCCAAGGACTTCATTCGGAAGCTTCTGGTTAAAGAGACCCGGTAAGAGGGCAGAGAGAAAGGCCCTGGGTTCTCAGGTACTGGTTCTCCCCTGACACATCACGGGTCCCTCTGTCCTTACTTTGTCTTAGCTGTCACCTGTACTGTTGAGGTGTAGTCTAGGCAGATGCTGAGAAGTGAGGGTGGCCAAGATCTGACATTCACCCTGTTTGCGCGAATCTCTCTGTTGTCTGAACTTACTGAAATGCAGATGGCTCTGTGTGTGTATGTGTGCATGTTTTGTGTGTTTGTAAATCAGCCTGTGTGTTTCTGCAGGCTTATTGCCTTGTGCAGTCTGTTCCAAAGTCACCTGGAACTTTGACTGGGAAGACAAATTGGCAAGTTTTTCATGCCAGTTCAGATTGGGAGTGGATAGAGTCAGGCCCAGAGAGGTCAGTACAGTGGGAGGAGGAGAGATACGTCAATCCTACCCCTGTTCAGAGCCAGTGTGAACCCCGTGTCTGCAGGGTCAGCAGAGATGGGTAGAGGGTTATAGGGTGCTGGATGTCCAGAGCAGGGCCTGTATGGGGCATAGCGGAAAGGACACCAACTCTAGAAGTCTGTGTTCTCTTAGTCCCAAGACCCCAGAAAGGACCTGCATGGGGTCTGTGAAGTGCAGGAGTCTGGCTTCCCCAGGTAAGGCAGGCTGTGGACGGCCAGCCCATCCTACCTGGGCCTAGGCAGTAGAGGACAGAGGAGGGACCTGGGAAGCAAGCAAAAAAGACACCAGAGGTTTAGTAGTGGAGATCTGGCTTTGAAGGATTCTGGCAGCTCAAGGGACCCACCCTCTAGGGGAGGCACTTAACTTTTCAACTTTGAGGTTGAAAGTGAGAAATTAAGCACCAAGGTCTCTCTACTGGGGATTCTGCCTGAACCCCTTTCCCTGGTGTGGGAAGTTTCCACCCATCTCTGTATCCTCCACTCTCCTGCTTTGATGATATGATCAAAGAAGGCCAAAACAGAGTGAGATGGAGAGAGTTGCTCCCAGCCCTGTGCTCCTGATCCTTACTATATTCTAATCCTCATTGCAGGAAACGGCTGACAATCCAAGAGGCTCTCAGACACCCCTGGATCACGGTAAGGGCATGGGGATGAGTTCCATAAGCAGGGGTCCCTGTTTTGTCATCAGAGTGGCCATGGTAGCCAGATGCTGGGGGCCCGTGGAGAGACCTTGAGACCTTTGCTTGAAACACTAACCCTTGGATACATATAACAGTAATCAGGGCTTGAAAAGGGCCTGAGCTTGTTCAGATGGGGCTTTGCTACCTCGTTTGCATTTCCTGGACTCAGTTAGCTTTGGAGATGAACCTCACAAACCTCAGTTGGAACCCTTTTCCTTTAGGACTAGCTTACTGAGTGTTCTGGTATCAGAGGACGTGGTTGCCATCACTTCTTAAAGCAGAGACCAGGGCTATTTGGTTGTAGAGAGATCAGTGGCAGTTAAACCCCTGAATTTGTCACCAGGGCTCCTTTGTGTGAAGGATGTCACTCCAGTCAGTCATTTAGCTTCTACAGGTGCCAGAGGGCTTTAGGAGCTTGACTCTAAGACAGCCCTGGTGGAAGAGGCTGCCACCATTAGGGCACTTTGACCCTCTGGGTAAGATTGGACAAAGTACCTGCTTCACTCGCTTGGTGACTGAGCCTCCAGCTGCTGGCTTTCAGAAGGCCTTGCATTCAAGTATAGTGGAAAGTACTTTGGGTGGGACTTAGAGACCAGCCTCTGGCCCTAGTTTTGCTGATCACCTAGCTGTGTGCTCCCCGTGCTTTTGCTCCACCTTCATTGTAAATTGGAGGCATGGGGGATGATCACCATGTGCACATAAGCAGAGCAGGGGCTGATGGACACGGTGGGTAGGCAAGTTGGAGCATCTGGGAGAAGGTCAGGTTCATCTGCCTATGGAAGGATGAAAGGCCAAGGCCCTCCAGGAGGGCATGAGCTCAGAACAGGGATCTGGGAGTCTCTTGGGCTGCATCCTGCTGAGCATGCTGAGAATTTCTGAGGCCCAGAAAGAAAGACCCTCCACCTCTGAGCCTCCCTCTGCCATCTGTGGCCTCATATACTTCAGCCTTTGATTGACCATCTGCAGAGTCCTGGCTGCAGCCTGCTCGTCTGCATGAGCCTCTTAAATGCTACATGTGTGGAGAACCTCTCTAATGTCCATAGACACCCCCATCCTAAAATGAGCATGCAGCCAGCAGCCCCACTCTCACTGACCTTTTTTCTGGTCTGTGGAGGTGCTCACCTCTCTCCATCTGTCCCCATGGCCCGCTGCATGCAGTGGCTGCCCAGGAGGTCATGTGTGCTGCTCCACCTACAGCTTCGACTGTCCCTTAGATCATGCATCACATTAATATTCTGGTTCTCCCACCTGAACACCTTCCTGCCAGTCGGGAGGAGAAGCCAGAGCCCCTGAACAGCGGAAGACCCCACATGCCCAGCTGAAGACCAAGCACCTGAGAGAGTACACCCTCAAATGCCACTCCAGCCTGCCCCCCAACAACACTTATGTCAACTTCGAGCGTTTTGCACACGTGGTGGAGGACATAGCTCAGGTAGACCAGGGATGTCGTGCCCTTGCAGGGACCCATGGCACTCTCCAGGATGACATAGAGGCCCTGGCCTCCATCTACACTGAGAAGGAGGCCTGGTACCGGGAAGAGAAGAACAGTGCTCGGCACACCCTGTCACAGCTCCGATATGAGCTCCGCAAGGTGGAATCCTTGAAGAAGCTCCTGCGGGAAGACATCCACACCACGGGCTCTAGTGTAGGCAGTGTGGCCAGGAAACTGGACCACCTAGAGGCACAGTTTGAAGCTCTGAGACTGGAACTCTCCACAGACCTGCAGTGGCTGCAGGAGCTGGTAGGCAGCTCCCAACCAGGGAGTGGGAGCACAGGTGGCCTGGGCTCCAAGTCCTTCCGGGAGACCAGTGAGTCTGTGTCGGAGCTGCTCAGCAGGTCACACAGGGAGGAAGTCCTGGCTGGCTGGAGGCTCTGAGCATTTGCATCAGGTCAGGAATGCACCCAGTGTGGTTTGCAGAAGCACGCTGCCATCCAGGAACTCCAGCAGGGTGTGTGTCTGCTTCTGTCCCCACCCTAGAAATCACGGTCCCAAAGATGCTCCCTAATTACACATTCTGCACCTCCTGTCTCCACCTGCTTTCTTGAGTGAGGGCTGGCAGGGCAGCCACACTATTAGAGCAAAGTGATTCCCTCAACTCCTGCTTGGCCGGAGGGAGGATGGCTGACCCCAGGTGATGCTTGCTGATTGATGTGTGTTGATGGCTTTGTTCACCCCTAGGAGCCTTATGATGGCAGACCTTGGGTAATACTTGAGTTCACTGAGGATAAGGAAGTCGCAGAGTGTTTTCCTGCTATGGTAGCGAGAAGTGAAAACACACAGAGGAAATACTACCTATAGTTTGGATTGACTTTTCACTAAGCAAGCCCTGTGCCTGCAGCCTTACTTGATGCAAACTGAGTGCTGAGCTGGGAGGGTGGAGGTGATATGATGAAGTTGGTTAGGTGATGAGGGAAAGTGAGTTCGTTCATATCAGTTGATAGAGCTGAAACAGGAACCCAGGGTGCTTGGACGAATTCGTAAGATGAAGTCTGAGGGAGGAAGCGTGAGGTTTCACTGTAAATATTCAGCTTAATATCAAGGTTCAGATGCCAGGTGCCAAGACAGCAGCTTCCTGGTTTTGGCCAGGTGTAGGTAAAGCACACACACCTACAGATGATTGTCCCAAGAACTGTGTCCCAGAAGGTGCATGCTCCTGCCAGCCCTGGCCTGTCTGAAGACCAGCCTTTGGAGCAGGAAGGAATGGGCAGCATCCATCTCCCCCTCCTTTTCCCTTTCCCTTTCATCTTCTGGTGAAGCATCCCCACTTTGTTTTGAGAATGAAGATCAAAAGGTGCTTAACTGAGAGGTGCTTTTTCTTAAGTACTAGGCCATTGGACCCAGAAGGTCTAAGAAATTCTATGAGTTTTTCAGGAGGATAGACATAAAAATTGGGGAGCATCAGGATCCATGGTCCTTTTGTGACCTAAAGATTTGAACATCTCTCACCAGGGATCTTTACTGGGGATTGAACCCAGGGCTTTCACACTGAGCTATATTCCAGCCTATTATTTTTTATTTTGAGACAGCATCTTGCTAAGTCACTAAATAGGCTAGACTGAGCTCAGACTTGCAGTCTTCCTGCCTCAGCCTCCGAGAGTGCTGTGTGTGCCACCATATGACTTCATCCTCATTCCCTGGAGGAGGAACCAGTTGGCACAATCATATAGACAGTGCTTGGGGTATAGACCCAGCATTGTGCTAGAAGAGGTTGGGGGACAGAGCAGATTATATGGTTGCAAATGTTCACAATCATGTCAGATATTTGGGTTAAATGTTACTCCCAGTTTTGAAATGCAGAAACAGAGAGGGAATGATTAGATGCAGATCACATCATTAGTGGCAGAACTGAGGAGCCTTCTGATGACAAGTCTGTGGCCCTTTCTGCCTTCCCAGTTACCCCAGGTTCCACGTATTCACCCTCTGCCTGGGGAGGCAGATGATACCCAGATTCATCCATCCATCCATTCATAGAGAGTTACCAGGCACCAACTTCCAAACAGTGGGCTCCACTCTGGAGACAGCGTGCCAGCAATGTAGGCCTGTTTTCTGCCTTAGTAGATTCCCATGTTGATCCCAAATCACACAAATGTCCCCTGCAGCTGGGACAGATGTTATGAGAGAGAAGCAACAGTTCTGTGGGAGCCTGCAGTGGGGTTTGATCTGGAAAGGCGTGTGTCCCTGCAGCAGGGACACCAGAGATACTATCAGATGAGCAAACCAGTAAGTGAGGTGTCCCCAGCAGGGCCAACATGCCTTCTCACATTGTGGTCAGAGAGGCATGGAAGGCTGGAAGTGTGAGGATCAGAAGAGAGCTGGAGGGGAGAGTGTGGACAGATGATGCAGACACACTGGAGAGGAGGCAAGACTAGCCATTACCTGGGCCACACTAAAGAGCTCTAGTTTTGTCCCCAGAGTCACAGGAAGCCATGAATAGTCCCAGGCTGGTGCTGGAAGGGAAATGCCCAGTGAGTCGCTCTGACCGGGGGTAGTTTGGGATAGCATATGAGATTTTGATCTCATGAAACCATCTCAAAATTCTATCCCCTTCTCTGTTAACAAGCTGGATCATTTCAAATATCATATCTAACACTTGTAACCAAAACGTTTTTCATCAAATATAAGAAACCCTGGTTCTAAGATCCATTACTGCGTTATATACCGTTATGGAGGAAGATAAGACTGGCATGGGGAGCCTGAGAAGAAACCTAAAGCTGTAAAGCTGTGACATCCTCATTGGAGGGTGAATGAGAAGTAGAGCCTCTGTGCAGAGATCAAGAGACATGTGCAGTCATCCTCGACCCGCAGTGGGGGGTGGGAGGAGGGGGCTTCCAGTCTTCAAGCAGTTTTGCTCTTTGAATTTGCACAATCCGTGTGACACTGAAGACCTTCAAGCTGGGATTGTTATACCTCTCAGTCTGAGCCTGAGTGTCCCCACATGGTTGGCGGAATTAGTACAGTTCTTTCTGGGAGCACCTGCCTTCACTCCAGGCTAACAGTAATGATATGACGTCACTGAAGTCCCAAAACATGCATCTTGGAATCAAGGACAGATGGCAGAAGCCCTGTTACATAGGCCCTCCCTGAGAGTATTGGAAACAAAATCCTCCACAGTCTGTCCAAAGTCTTCTCTGCCTTGCCACAGGAAGTATATAGTTGGTATAAGTCACTGCAAAATTTGAAAGTCCCTTTGGCCGTGTCAACAGAGATTGACCTTGACAGCCAGCTTTCCTGAGATGAGAAAGGCCACCAGCTGAGCAATATGGGGCAAACTTTCCTGAGGTCAAAATAAATGCAGTAAGAGGAAAATGGTGGCAGTGATTCTGACTGGGAGACAGGGAAGAGGAAGAGAGAAGCAGTTGTCTCAAATTTGTATTATCACCTACACAGTGTTCAAGCTAGTAGAGTCCTGGGAGGTGACTCACAAGGTATGACAATTTCAGAGCCCTCCAGGCAGGGCTTATCCAAAATCACTCAGCCATGCGGCTCTCAAGCTGGGTTTAGAACCACAAGTAGGTTTCTTCCCAGCAGGGAAGTCGTCTCTGTTCCCACGTGGCCATTGGTAGCCACTTCTCCATTAGATGTTCCATCAACAGACCCATTTTACAAATAGAGAATAAAGACAAATCACAGGGAACTGAGAGATGATCCCCACAGTAGCCTGACCTACCTTCATTCAACTGCTAGTTGAATTTTTGTGGCAGCACCACTGGTATTCATGGGGGTCCTCCAGGCACCTGGATGCAGTGGTGCCCGGCTTGCTGTACTCCTCATGTGCCTCACATGCTCAGTGCAGGGCTGACAGAGACAGAATGGAAACGGAGTGGGTCATTGGGATCTAGAGGAAAGGGTCTGGGGGTGGGGGTGCTCTATGGGGCATCACGGAGGATTTTTGATCTGCATACCATGAATTAAAGGTTGGTTTTTATGCTCAGTTCAAACACCATCCTGGACCAGGGAGGGGGAGGTGGGTGTGACACCTCCTTGGGTCATGACACCAAGGAAACTGGATAGTCACCCTGTCTTCAGGCAGATGCTCACAGCATAGGAGGTATGATGGAAAAATATGGTGTATATTTAAATTTTTAAAATTATGATAGTGAAAGGCACATGAATCCCTCTCTCTAAATGCTTCCCTCTCTTCTGACACATCTATCACATTGTCCTTGCCATTTTCTGAAGCAGATCTGCAAGGTTTGTGTGTGTGTGTGCGCGCGCGTGCGCGCCAGTCTAGTTGTATTGTTGTGGTTGCCTCAGTTGCCTTAGTTGATTCAAACCATTTATCTTTCATGGTCATTTTGATCTTGAGGAAGAGCCAGGTGTCTCACAGAGCCAGATTCCATGAATAAGATACCATGTTTCCGCAATCTGCCCTTTCACTGGGTGGCACTCAGCAGGGGCCTTCATGTTTCTGATCACACCCCTAAGGTCCTCATAACAGAGCCTCCAGAACTGCTTCAGAAGGTGGCAAGCACAATGAGGTAGGTATGCTTGAAGCAAGAAAGGGGTATTTTGAGAGGGATTCGTGTGTTGTGCCTTTTGTTGTAATAAATCTTTAAAACTGAAAACACAGTACATTTGATCCTTCTTGTATGACTGCTGAATTTGTGGGCTAGTCATAGATGATGCTGCAGATGCCAGAGGCAGACACAGTAATCTCGACAGAAGCCAGGAGCCCTCTGAGCCCCTGCCCAGCAGGTGACAATAAAGATGGCGCTTCCCTTCTCACTGGGACTGCAGCACCACTGGCCCGTGTTGGTAGTGGCTGCCTGCCCAGCCGTCATGCCTCCTGTTGGCTTTCTGTAACTGTCTGTGGAATGGAAGGCCAATCCTTTATGAAATTCTTGGCCTGTGGAGAAGACTTTGCCCTGGAGAGGGACCCTGCAATGGGCATATTCAAGTTGCAGAGGCAGGGCCAGTTCAGTTAAACAAACACAGATTGTGCTCTGGCTGAGGGTTGGGGGAGGTGTGACAGATATGGATGGATAAGACAACCCTTGAATAGAAGACTCAGTATCCAGGGCAGAGAGGGACCCAACCGAGTAGAAGGTGTGAAGTGCTGTGGGAGGGATAAAATAGAAGCACTAAGTATTCCAGAAAAGGGGGCTACAGAACAAAATTTTGTCTCAAAAGAAGGAGGGATTGAATACTAGTTGAGGTAGGGCCAAAGAGAGAGTGGGGAGCCCAGGCCTCCTAAGGGACTGTCGTCCTATCACTGTCATCCATATGAAGAAGCTAAGTAGTTGTTTTGCTCGTTTTTTTTTTTTTTGTATGTGTGTGCCTTTGCCCTGAGCTATAACTACAGCCTGTATTTTAAGACAAGACCTCCCCAAATTGCCTAGGCTGAGCTCAAACTTGTAATCCTCCTGTCTCAGCCTCCCAGATTGCTGGGATTACAGGTGTGCGCCACTGTGCTCTGTTGGTGCTGAGTAGAGTGGAAGGATGGTGATCAAGTACCTGGGGCTGTTGAGTGGAGGCTAGAGTGGGAGGGCACTGAAATTGAAAATGGGGGAGGTTTTGTTTTAACTTTCTGTTACAGAAGTTTTAACAGTTTGCACAGAAGTACGGAGAATGATAGGGTGAGCTCCATGTGACCGTTACCTGCTTCCCAGGAGCCGAGTCACAGCCACTCCTCTTTGTCTCGCCCATTGCTTTTTCTGGAGTATTTGACAGCAGTCTTGAGACTTACTGAGCTCCTAGGTTCTTCAGCATGCGTCTCTAATGAGGACTTTCTTTTAACTCTGTCCTCCATGGCGGGATCTCCCTGATGAAATCAGTACGATTTGTCCTTTCCGTCCTCATGCCCTGCATTTCCAAGGGTGTCCTGTTACGGTTTTGTTCCACATCAGGATCCAAACACAGGTCACACGTGGCATTGGGTTGACACCTTTTCAAGTCTCTTGAGATAGTCCAATGGGGAGAGCATTGGAAGTTTTTCCTGTAGATGAAAAATTACTCAGCGAAGTGAGGAGGGAAGTTAAGAAGGGTACCTATGTGCCTTTGCTGAAACCTCCCTCAGAACAGTGAGGCCAGGAAGAGCAGGTGAGGACAGAGACACTTCGCCTTTCCCTGTGACTTGTGGGCCCTCACCTGCCTGCAGCTGCCTTCACCCAGAGAGGAGGAAGCAGAGACATAGGCACCCACAAGGCCTCACCTGCACCTCATGGGGAAAACAGATGGTGAGGCCAGTGGGGACCACCCGCAAAGTTGCTGCAGAGCTCCCACCTGTGAAAGACTCAGTTGAGGGAGGGGGAGAGAGTGAGGCCCAGAGTGACCGTCCTGGGTAGGAAAGAACAGGGGGCACCCCTGGCTTTCCGTGGAGTACAAGGCTAGGGGAGCAGCACAGGTGGAGGCAGGAAAGTTGCAGTCTCTTGGAAATTTCTGCAGGAAGCCTGGCATTTAGAGAGCATGGTCCAGGGCTGCCTTGCCTGCCAAGCCGAGCTCACTTTCCGTCCCTGAGGGGTGGCTGTTGCTGCTGTTTCCTGCTCTGGGGATGAGGATGTGGACCTAGTACAGCACCCTAGATTTTCTTTTCCATCTTGTCTTTTTTTCTTTGTGTAGCTGGGGATTGAATCCAGGCCTTTGCACTGAGCTACATCCCTGGTTCTTGCTAAGTCACTGAGGTTCCCAGGCTAGGTTTGAACTCATAACCCTCCTGCTTCAGCCTCCCAGAGTTCTGGGATTACAGACTTGCTCCACTAGACCCTGCTAGACTTTTTCAAAAGCCCGTATCTGCCTGAACAAGACCTGACTCGGCCACAGCTTTCTGCCTTCTTGCCTCCTTTTCTGACATCTTTCCAGAATGGCAAAGCCACTCCCAGGAGCTGGGTCATAGTTGTCAGACCCCTGTGTCACCAAGGGACCCTGAGGCTAGAAAGGCAACATCACTGTTTTCAGGGAAGGCACATAGCTCCATCATATCCCAAATTTCATGAAAAGCATGACACTTTCCTTCTGGGAAAGGATTTCACTGCAGAATTCACATCACTCAGACTTTCCTGGCTGGGATGGCAGTGCCTGCCTTTGTGGGGTCTCATAGCAACGGGGAGCCCCATTGATTAGAAAAGGCCAGGGGACAGGTCCTCATCCCTGCCTCTCTCTCTGGGCTTCTGCTGTTTGTGTGGCACAGAGATGGGGCCTCAGAAGTGATGGCGTCACTTCCCATTGGTAGCCCTAGGAATGGTCCTGCCTGGCTGGCATTTCAGCCGGGCCTTCTGCTTTGTGGCCAGCACCATTCAGCCTGTCCCCCTTGTCCACATATTTGCCTTCCAGCCTTGGGCATTAGCCATTTTTCTCCTGGATGGGAGTGTCCACCGGTATGTGACAAAAAGTGGTTCCTTCCCTCCCCAAATCTATCAACCCTGCTTCCTCCATCTCTCCCAGTGAGGAGCAGGTGCTCTTGGCCAAAGATAGGCTCGAAAGTCACCCAGGGGTGATGAATCACAGATGTTAGTGAAGTTAGAGGTAGAACTGGCTTAGGGGTTGAGGCAGCAGCACACCAATCACCTTGGGAAGGAGGTAGTGGGACATGGGTGGTATGGGGGAGGGGACTCACAAACAAATGCATATAAAATGTCAGGGGGTAACTGTCCACAGTGAGGAAGCAGAGCATGGGCACAGGGGTTCATGAGGAGCAACTCAGATGCTGTTTTATTTAAGATAGCCAAAGAAGGCTTCCCTGAGGAGGTGATGTTTGAATAAAGATCTGAACCAGGTTAAAAAAAAAAAGACTGGGAAGACTGGGAATAAGCTCAGTGTGAGTGCACTGGATTCAGTTCATAGTACCACAAGATGAGAGAGAGAGAGAGAGAGAGAGAGAGAGAGAAGAGGAGAAGAGAAGAGAAGAGAAGAGAAGAGAAGAGAAGAGAAGAGAAGAGAAGAGAAGAGAAGAGAAGGAACAAGGGCAGAGACCCAGAGTCCTTGGGTTCAGGGACCAGCAAGCAGGACTGTGGATGGAAACCAAAGAGATAGGGCCAGGGGTCAGTGGGTGGGAAGCCCAGATTGCAGAAGAGTCCCCAGGAGCCCTTTGGTAGCCTGGGCAGTGCTGGGAGGCTGTGGGAATGCTGGCGCAGATGGAGAGGAAGGTCTCTGGCACAGGTGGTATGCCCTCTGCCTGGTTTTGTGTCTCGCTTCCATTTGGGACCTAGACACAGGGTTGGGCCTGCAGATGCAACAGATGGGGTGTGACAGGTGGTTAGGAAACAGGTCGGGAGAGTTGGGCATGGCCTGATTGTTTTCCATTCCCTCCTCCTACCCTCCTGCCTTTCACTGTCTTTCTACCCCGCTTTCTCTTTTCTCCTCACTTTTTCCCCAAACCACCATGTTCCTGAGTGGGATGGGATCGGCCCTGGCTTCTGCATCTCCCACCCATTCAGGGTTGCAGACTCTGCTCTGCACCCTGACCTACAAGGAACTCTGTGTCTCATCCAGGGAGGGCCAGAGAGTCATGGTGTCCTGACCCCCTTTCATGGTGGTGTGATGAAGCTGATCGAGGTGGCCAGGACCTCTCATTGGTGGGTGAACAGTCCTAGGACCTGGGACTTCATTCTGCTTCGTTTTCTCCGTAGCTCAGGGAAATGGTTCAGTCATGCAGCTGTTAAGCGCCCCCCTCCCCCCCATCGTTGTTGGATCAGGGCAAAGAAGAGTGTCCTGGCATTATCAGAGACATGAAGGAAGTTTCTGAGTCTTCGAGTTGGCAGCCAGCAGTGGGACATCTCTGTTGCAAAGCTGCAGAGACAAGGGTCACAGCACCATCAAGGGACACACAGGGGCTTTGGTCATGTTGCAGACTGAGACATTGTTTTGGAGGAGGTTATACTCAAATGGGCTTTGGAACACTTGGAGTCCTTCCAAGAGGATAAGTTGGTGGCCCTGGGTTGAGCCTTCTGCCACATCTGGAGTGGTATGGGCTAGTGTTATATGTTGGCTACCTTCTGGTGCCTGACACAGGTGTGGAATTTCAACACTTGAGGGGGCTGAGGCAGAAGGTTTACTGCAAGTTGAAGCCCAGCCTGGACAATCTAGTGAGATTTTGTCTCAAAATTAAGAAATAAAAGGGCTAGCTATATGGTTCAGTGTGAAAGCCCTGGATTCAGTCCCATTACTGCACACGCACTCACGCACACATGGAGCATGAGGTTGGAGGAGAGGAGCAGGACCTGGCACGGAGGTGTCCAGAGTTGCATAGGACTTGAGAGATTGTCCTGCCTGTTTCTTGAGGTCACGGCATGCTTTGAGAATCCATAGAAACTACTGACTTTCCACATAAAGAACACATTTCTACACATAACACACTAAGTTAGGTTTTATTGAGACATAAGTCATGTATCATAAAATTCATCATTTCAAAATGTACCATACAGTGGTTTTTAGTGTATTTAGAAGGATGTACAACCATCAGCACTTTTTTTTTTTTGAGACAAGGTCTCACTCTGAAGTGCAAGCTGGTCCTGAACTCACTATGTATCCCAGACTGCCCTCAATCTAAGGCAATCTTCCTGTCTCAGCCTCCCAAGTGCTAGGATTATAGGTGTGTACCACCACACCTGGCTTACGTGGTGTTGGTGAATCAAACTCAGGGACTTGTACTTGCTAGGCAAGTGCTCTAACCACTGTGCTATTCCTCCAGCCCCCTGTAACTTTCTATTTCAAAATACTTTTATCACCCCAAAGAAAGCCTGTAATTCTTTCACGGTCATTTCCCTCCCACTCCGGTCCCCTATTCCCACAATTTAGTCTACTCCTTGTCTCTATGGATTTCCCTATTCTGGATATTTTACATAAATAGAATCTAATAATACAAGGGCTGATAAAAATATAAAATAGAGTGTGTGTTTAAATTTAAAAATTATTACAGTAAAAGGCACGTTGCATTAATATCCCTCAAAATACTACTTGCTTTGGAAACAGTTGTTCTTGCCAGAAGCCCTCATGGGTATTCATAAGGTGTGATAAAAAACCATGAACACTGTCACCGGGTGCCATCCAGTGGAAAGGCAGGCTTATCAGCTGCGGCAGTGTGTCCTTGTGCACGTTATTCACCGGATCTGACACAACACAGCTACCTTTTGGCTCTTCCTTAAAACCAAAATGACCGTGAAAGGGAAATGTTTTGAACTGATTCAGGACACTGAGGCAGCTCTGAAAGCACAAGTAGACATGAAAGAAGACTCCAGAACTGCTTCAGAGAATGGCATGACCATGGGAATACGTTCCAGATGAGGAGGAGTGTTTTGAGGGGGATCCGCAGCCGTGTGCCTTGTGCTGTAATGATCTTTAAACACTCACCATACGTTTGATCACACCTCATATGTGGCCTTCTGTGTCTACGTCCTTCTGGGTGATTTCATTGCTCATTCATGGTTGGTCAGTATTCTTTGGTTTTTATGAATAACATGCAGTTATACAGACAGACAGTGTTCTGTTTATCCATTCGTTGGTTGATGTGCATTTGGGTCGTGTCCACTTGTGTTTCTTAGGAATCGTGTTGCTATGACCCTCCATGTGCAAGTTTGCACACCAACATTTTCAAACCTCAGATCTATCCAGAAAAAGACCTTGAAAAGCCTTGTTTCTCAAAAGGGAGGGTTTTATTTATGGATAAGGCAGGAAGACTAACTATAATTAATGACTATTTATTGAGTGATGCTAGTTTAAACTCATTATATACCTACATCATTTAACAATCCTGTAGGATGATGTTATCCCCATATTACAGATAGGAAAACTGAGAGTCAGAGAAGCCATGTCAGGCTTCTTGGAGAAGTCAGGATTTAAACTAAGCCTTGGTTGCCAGGCAGTGAAGCGCGGCGATAACATCTGTCCCTATTGAATCCCCATCAAAATCAGAATTCCTGTTGCCTTTGGTGAGGGGGAAGCAGGGAGAGGACGGGGGGTTGAACTCACCGCCTTCACACTGACCTGTATCCCAGCCCTTCTTTTTTTATTTTTATTTTTATTTTGAGGAAGGTCTCATTAAGTCACTAGGTTTCTCAAGGTGTGCTTGAACTTGACATCCTGCTTCGGTGTCCTAGAGGCCTGGCTTATTCATTTGTTTTCTAAAGAAGTTGTAATGTCCCATTTGCAAACAAAGCATCTGTTTTGCACAGAGCTACTATACATGCAGAGAGGGACATCTCAGACTTTTGTCAAATGACCCTGCCCCAGAAATGGCACATGATTGGAGCTCCTGCCTCCTGGTCTTCCCCTTGTGGGGAAGCCTAGTCTCCAGCTGTGCCGGCATGGGTGTCTGGCCATGGGACTAACAGTTCAGGTACATCAAGGCCATCTTCTGAGCAGCTGACACATCGGTGGCTGTGGCCCTCATCACAGGCTCCTACTGCATGCCCTGCTTTGCAGGAAGGTGCAGGCCAGGCTCAGGACAGCATGTGGCTGGCCTCTGGTTGTGCGGGGAGTTGGGTGGGTGCCATCTGAAGCCCTATACCACCTCCACACTCTGCTTCTGTCCTTTGTCTCTCAGCCGGTGGACAGCCAGCAAGTCATGGTGCGCCGGGAGTCGGTGGTCAACCTGGAGAATTTCAAGAAGCAGTATGTGCGCCGGAGGTGGAAGGTGCGTGGGGGCCAGGCTGCAGGTCAGGGGCCAGGGTGAGATCTCTGTGTGTACACTCACCAGCTGTGGCTTCTCTCTCCCTCCCCAGCTATCCTTCAGCATTGTCTCCTTGTGCAACCACCTCACACGCTCCCTGATGAAGAAGGTGCACCTGCGGCCCAGTGCAGACCTGGTGTGTACCTGCCGGGCCCTTTCCCTGGGTGGGACAAGGGGTTGCCTAGAGCTGGGAGTGCAGGAGCCTCCCTCCCCCAAGGCGGGTGGGTGTTAATTGTTCCCAGTCTACTTGCTGACCATGTCCTCTGCGCTAGAGGCTGGCATGGGAACACTGAGGTGTGTATTTGGGGGACCTGTGGGTAGTTTCAGGATCAGTGCTCCCATGGGTCAGTAGGAGCTTTTGAGAGATCTCATGTCCTTTCCTGGGGGGTTGTCAAAGGGGCGCTGCCACTTCCTCACCCCAACCTCCTTTAGCCCCTTGCTCAGGATTTGCATCCCTTTGGGGGACCCTGAGAATTGAGGATTATAGATAAAATTTGAGACAAACTTTGTATCTGACTGTATATTTTCTTTTTAATGCTTCCATTTCTGTTTTGCTTTGGATTGTTATTAACAATAATATTTAGATGATATCTTACACTTGTTAGTTTTATGTACAGTTAAAATGAGAGGTTTATAATGAAATAATTCGGTCAAGAAAGAGTGCAGCCTCTACAGGAGGGTTGTTGTGTGTTCAAGGGTAGAAGTGCAGCATCTAGAGCCAGACTGCCAGGATTCAAATCTGCCACTTACTGACAATGTTACCTTGGGGATGTGATGTAGCCTGTTGGTGCCAAAATGTCATCCTTTGTAAAATGGGGTTAATAGCTCCACCGCATAGAGCAGTCATGACATTTCAACGAACCCCTTGTCCTTCGAGCCTGGCATGTAAGGGCTCAGTTCACGTTAGCAGTTATTGTTGTTGCTTCAGATCCTCCTTAAGACTTTAAATGCAGTGTTACGTTTGTATTTCAGTTGGCAGGAATTCCCTGGATGGCCCCTGTTCACTGCTGTCAGAACTGCTGAGAGGAGTGTGGGAGTAGGCACAGGTCAGGACAGGAATAAAGAGGCTGGAAAGCCCCTGTCTGAGCTGATGGGCTATTGTGTGGGTGACCTCAGGATGCCCAGCACTTGGCTGTCCCAGGACCCAGCATAGCCCTGTGCTCCCTTCCCTGCCCTGTATGTCTTGGGCTCCTCTCTCTTCAGCTTGAGCTCTTGTTTAGCCTAACCCTTGCCATGATTTGGGGATTTAAGGCTTAGAAGTCTATGCAGCTTTGGCCAAGCTATGGGCCTTTCCTGGCTACCTTTTTCATCTGCTATAAAGGATCCTGGAGTGCTCTCCCTCTGAGAATCCCTATTAATCACAGGCAGACTTCATCCAGCCTACTTATTTATTGTTTGGTTCTGACTCACGCTAAAATGTTGCTATTCAGCAGCGCTTGAGTTATTTTTATTGTTATAGCCAGGCTTGGTCCAGGATATATTTGGCTAACGCTGATCTTGACCTTAGATTTCCAGCTGGCTCAGGCCCACCTGGAAGTCCATATGACAGGCAGCAGGCTGAGCCTCTTGTCCCCTTGCCCTGCTTTGATGTGATCCTTAAGGAGAGAGGACCAGAGAGTAATTGAAAAGAATGTAGTAATCCCAGCGCTTGGGTGACTGGGCAGGAGGATTACAAATTCAAGCCCAGCCTGGGCAACTTAGTGATTTAGTGAGACCTTGTCTCAAAAGAAAAAAAAAGAGGGATATAAATTTTTTTCCTAAATTTATTCTTATAAAAGCATTTAGAAATGTTCTCTTTTTACTTAGACACTTAATGCCAACAGCTTATAATGGCTCACCTTGTAAGTGGAAAAGAACTGGGTCCCAGACATACATACATAGTTTTGTCTTTAAAAAAGGGGGAGGGACTTCATATTTAGAAAGTGTTAAAATTGAACATCTAAGAACAGATTTTTAAACGACTCACTTAAGTCTGCATTAATTCTTTTTTTGTTAAATGTAATAATTGGGATGGCTTGGTATGACCTGAGTGGAAAGACATTGCGATCTCCAGACATGACTGAGATGTGGGTCAGCCAGGTAGGAGCTAGTGAGATGCATTGTGTACTTTTGCTGTTTCACATAGACGTGATTTTTGTTTTGACCATTTGCCCTGTCCTCATGTCTGCTTTCCCTGAGTCCTTACCTGCTTTCTTGCCCCCTGGGAAGGAGGGCCTCAAGGCTGTTTGTCCTGCTACATTTCAGGTCCTCCTCTTGCCTCTGGTCTCTGGAGGGAGCGACAGGCTTCCCTCATCCCTGTCTCCCTGACCTAGAGGCTCCTGGCCCATGTAGAAGGTGAACTCAAAAATCATGGAGAATATTAAAAGATTCATAGGTTTATTTCAGCAAAAAGCACCTTGCCACTAATCCCGCCTCACTTCAGTTACAGCCCATCATCCTGGCCACTTTCTGAAGCAGTTCTGGAAGTCCTCTGGGAGCAGCTCTAGTTACACTGTTGTGGCTGCCTCAAAGTTCTGAATCAGTTAAAAATGTTTACTTTTCATGGTCACTTTGACCATGCTCTTTGGGAAGAGCAAGAAGCCACTTGATGCCAGACCCATTCACTGACGTGGTGAGAACACACCATTGCATTATATGAGGTTGCCTCTGTGTTGGGCGGCTCTCGGCAGCAGCTTTCACTGAGGTTTTGATCACACCTGGGAGACATACAAGGAGACTTCTTAGAACTGCTTCAGAAAGTGGGAGGCATGATGGGATAAGTTTGAAGCAAAGGCAAGTGTTTTAATGGGGTTCATGGCAATGTGTCTTTTCTTTTAATCAGTTTTTAAAATCTGCATCCACACTGTATTTACTAGTGAGCCCTTGTCATCTCACCCCAGCTATCTAGCACAGCCCTATCTCTGGCATCCCGTGACTCTCTTGGGGTCTTTTTCCCGCAGAGGAACTGCGAGAGTGACACTGAAGAGGAGATTGCCAAGAGGAAGGCCCTATACCCCCGGAGGAGGAGCAGCACTTCCTAAGGGCCTGGCTTGCCATGGCCACCAGGAGGACCCAGCCCCTCAGGCCCCCTCTGAAGCACAGACTCTGCTGTCCTGCATTCCTGAGTGCTTAGCGGAAAGAGGCCTGCAGGATTCAGAGGGGTTTGCAGCAGGCCACAAGACCCTGGAGCTGTGGCTGACTCCTGTGGAAGAGGCTCCCATGTCCTTAAAGCTCTTCATTCTTCATAAACCTGGCTTTTGTCCATCTGCCAACCTCAGGACCTGGGGTAGGGTGTGGACCTGGGAGCACCACCTTCATCATGAGGTGACGGTGAGGCTGAGGCTTGGAAGCTCTCCTCACAGGAGAGAGCTTGGAACCAACCTAGTCTGACATAACACCGAGATAGAGGCTTCCCCTCCAGGAATAAAGTGAGTGAGTGAACAGAATCCTGGAGTGTGAGGGACCAGTCCTGTGACCTCCCAGAGCCCTCGTGGGGTCAGGACGTCAGATTGACCAACATGTGAGACCTTCTAGAGCATCCCTTTGCCAGCCCACTGTGTTTTAATAGTTCATTTATATTAAAATTCTGTTTTACCTGACACTTGCCTCCTTTTAGAGCTCCTCCAACTGGATTCCTTGGGGACCAAGTGCCTGTGACTCTGGGCAGCACCTGGGGTGGGGGATGCTGAGAGGACAGAACCACAGAAGGGGATTCTGACTAGTCCTTCTTGCCAGCCTGGTGCCTGCCTTCTGGAACCATCCCTGACAGTGGCCAGCCCAGATACTTACAATGAATGCCAGTGTCCCCTCCAACATCATGCCGTCACTCCTGCCACTGTAGGCTGTGTCGTGTCTCATTCACATATCGAAGCCCTACCTTTAGCACCACAGAATATCATTGTCACTGGAAATAGGATCATCAAACAAATAATTAAAATAAGGCCACAGAGGTGGCTCTCACCTGAATGGTTTCCTTGTAAGAAGGGGTGTTTTGTTGAGCACTGTGGTACATGTTACTCAGGAAGCGGAGACAGGAGTTTTAGTTGAGCCCAGGAGTTCAAGGTCAATCTGAAAAAAACCCAAGACCCTGGCTCAAAAATGAACAAGAAGGAAGAGGAGGAAAGAGGAAGAGGAGAAAGAACAAAGGGAAGATTAAAGGAGTGACCGCAGGAAGACCTGGGGAAAATGGTCATGGAAATGCTGAGGAGAGAGTCCCCCAAACCAGCTCTAAGTACACTTTAACCTCAGACTTGTCCTCCAGAATTGTGAGAAAATAAATTTCTGTTGTTCAAGCCACCCAGTCCATGGTACGTTGTCAAGGCAGGCCTGGAAAGCTGTACACTTGCCAGTTATTGCCAAGGTAGGGGCAGGGACATTTTTAACTACGTAGCTGAAGGATGGCAAAGACCTGCAGAAAGAAAGGTGAGGAAAAGATGGATTACGGTGATCCCTGAGAGAAGATGGCACACAAGCCTCAATGACACAGAAACCCAGGCCGGAAGAAGGGGGTGTGAGCCTGAACTGAAAAACCCACAGAAGTCGGAGTGAAAAATTCAGAGTAAGGCCTTGAGACTAAACAAACTCGTGAGAAGGAAAGGAAGAGAAGCCCAGGAAGGCGAGCGAGGGAACTGGGCTGAGGCAACGAGCTAGGAAGTAAATCAGGGGAGGGAGAAATGAAAGTTACAAAGAAAGGGGTGGGGGCAGAAAGTTAATCCAGTTCCAAAAAAGTTCCCAGTGGCCAAGCATGGATGATACATTCGAGGCCAGCCGAGGCAATTTAGCAATCTAAGAACAAAAAATACAAAGGGCTGGAGCTGAATATCCATGGTAGAGTGCCTGCCTGGCATGCATGAAGCCCTGGTTTAGCCTCCATCAAAAAAAAAAAAAAAAAAAAAGCACTAGGGGAATGAGACTAGCTTGCTACAGAAAGCTCTACAGTTGGCCTGCATGAGTCTTCAGCTTCCTTCAGTGACAACGCGGAACCAGCCCCATGCCTCACTTAGCCATAGTTGAGAACTCCCACTGTGTTCAGGGCCCGGGACTGGTGAGGGGCTCTTGGGTATGTAAGTCATCACCAAATGTTCTGAAACAGGCTCAGTGGGAGATGCTAGGGTGGTGGAAGGAGAGCCGGGAATGGCTGAGACAACCCCTGCTACACTTCTGTTCATGATCGCAGGCTTACCCTGGTGCAGCTTGTCTGGCCCACCACTGCATCTTCCAGAAGAGGAAACTGAAACCTCAAGAGAGGATATGACCACTTCTGCTTCACACAGCAAATTTTGAAAAACTTGTGAAATGTCTGGCAAAAGCCCAGACATCCTGATTCCTAGGAGAGTGCTCACTTCTTCCCCTTGATAAATTAGGCTGGACATCTCAGGAAATGATGGATCATTAACTCTGTCTCATTTTTAACGAGCTGTCATCTACCCTTTACTATTGTCTACTTTGTTGTTCTTGGGAGTGGAAGAAATGGCCATACTTGCTTCTGCCCATCTGTTCACAGTAAGAGAACACTGTCCCAGGTGGGGGTAGCTCAGCAGACAAACCCATGGCTTCTAGGCAGTCAGGAAACTACTATGTGGGCTTCCCCAGGACTGTGGTACTGCTCTAGATGCTGAGGATAGGACAAAACAGGAAAGACATAAAGCCTGGCTATATGGCTTAAATCTAAATTGTCCCCTAAAAGCTTCATGTGTTTAGAAGGTGATTAGATCGTGGGAGTACCATGCTCATCAGTGGGTTCATCCCCTGATGATTTCATTTGCTGTGAAGTGGTGGGACCTGGTTGGAGGGATGGATCCCTTAGGGCATGACCTGGGAGGGTGCGTTCATGCCCTGCTCCTGCCTTCTGTGTCTTTTTCTTGACCACCTTGCAGTAAGCAGCCTTCTTCCACACCAGGCCCTGCACCATTACCTTGAAGCCAGCTGACCATGTATCATGGACTGAGACCTCTGAAACTGTGAGCTAAATTAAACGTCTTAGGGCTGGAGGAATAGCTCAACAGTTAAAGTGCTTGCCTAGCAAGCTCTAAGTACCCGAGTTCATATACTCTAGCAGCACATAAACTGGGTGTGGTGGCGCATACCTATAATCCCAGCACTCAGGAGGCTGAGGCAGGCTGATTGTCCTGAGTCCAAAGCCAGTCTGGCCTACATCAGGATTTCAGAACCAGCCTGGACTACAAAGTGAGACCCTGTCTCAATAAATAAATAAATACATATATAAGTAAGTAAATAAATAAAACTTTTCTTCTTTTAAATTGTGGATTTTAGGTATTGTATTTTAGTGACAGGAAAGTGAGTAGGACACTGTCCTAAAGGGATCTACTTCATTGTGCCCACTGACAGTGCCTCATAGCCTTCTCAGCCAGGTTTTAAAAAGTCTTATTGTTAACTAAGTCCCCTTAGCCAGCTCACTAGTGTTTGGTGACACCTGCTGAGTTCCCAGAATTCCTCGGGAAGCACAGGGTTATGAGGTGGACAGAGGAGAGCCCTAGAGGATACATGTCCTTTGAATATGCGTTGGCAGGCCAGAAGCCAGGCGCCCATGTCCTCCACAAACAGGCCCCAATCCCTGAGGCCTCTGTCTTGGCAGATGGCTGCTACCATTCAGGTGTGAGGTTCGGCGGGACAGCCCAAGCAAGCCAGCTGTGTCCTGTTATTTCTGAAAAAGGGTACGTTGGCCAGCTGACACTTCAAGTCTAAAAAAGGGCACACTGTGCTCAGAGGCAAATGGACTTTTCCAGAGATGAAAACTGTACTGCTAAAATGCAGTTCTTTGAAGGGTTGGGCAAGGGGAGTGGTCCTGCCCCAGGGTGTATTCCTTTGTGTTTGCAGTATGATGCATCAATATTTCACAAACAC
Organism: Ctenodactylus gundi; assembly: GCA_004027205.1. Classification (NCBI taxonomy): domain Eukaryota; kingdom Metazoa; phylum Chordata; class Mammalia; order Rodentia; family Ctenodactylidae; genus Ctenodactylus; species Ctenodactylus gundi. The sequence goes on from PVKB01000790.1 coordinate 152,785, forward strand.
ATAAATATTTTAGTGATGCTGTGTTTTAATGTCACTCTCCCTAGCTTTCCTGACTCCACGTCTTAGATTGCATCTTCCTTTTCCGCTGGTATATTCATTTGCTGAAAACCCTCTTGAAGTAGATGAAGGCCATGCTGTAAGAGGTGCACCATGAACTCACTGAGAAAGAAAAGACAAGCCCCATGTTCCAGGGACGTCAGAGTGAGTGCACGAGGATGGAGCTAAGCCGAGGACCAAGGTACTGAAAGGAGCTGTATTGGCACAGACGTGTAGAACTTTCTTTCTACCTGGTCCCAGCCTTCACATCATCCTGGTGGTATTGTTCACTGCTGCTACACCCCAAAGAATATCTTCCTACGTGTGCTGTCAAGCGAGTCCCTCTAAGCAAAACTTAGCAGACATAGGGATGGGGACAATCAGTCAGAGAGCTCTCCACAATGGCTAATTGGCCTTTCAGGGAGCAGAAACAGTTGGTGATCTCCTATTAATAGTTTCTCTCTTGATTCCACTAAATTCCCTTTTCTCTCCCCCTCCACCCATGAGCAGTTCATAATATGTAGTTATGCATAGATTCTATTTGTTTCTTTACCTATTGAATAAAATCCATGTTCCCAGTTTTTAACCTAGAAAACAGCTAATTAGGTTTTCTTTGGGGAGAAATAATTTTGTAAGTATTTTTCCCCTGTAAATCAGTGATCCTCCACCCTCAAGTTAAAGGAAAAGTAAAAGGAAAGAAATTAAGTTTGTAGTAATTTTCTATTGTTCTGCAGTAGAAACATTCTGCCTGTGTTTCCCACAGTTCTCTTCCTAACTTTGATTTGTTTTTGAGACAGAGTCTTACTCTAGTCCATGCTGGGCCTGACCTCACTCTGTAGTCCAGGTTGGCCTTGGACTCATAGCAATCCTCCTGTCTCAGCCTCCAAAGTGCTGGGATTATCGGTGTGTGCCACCACTCCGAGCTTATGTGGTGCTGGGGAATCAAACTTAAGGCCTTGCCATTGCTAGACAAATGCTTTAACTATACTTTCTGCTTGATACTATTTTTTAGAGCTTAAAATCTATACCATATATTTAGAAATCCATGCAGATGTGATAGCACTATATTTTAGACGTGAGGCAATGAGTACATAAAATTGAGAGTGAGGCTTTCATCAGGGGATGAGATGGGGCGGACAGGGAGCGTGCTGTGGCCAGCAGTGAGTTCACTCACAGCGGGCTCACAGCAGTTCAGTTTGTTATGCTCCTTAACGTACACGTTACTTGCCTATGCGTTTGTGTGCATCGAACATGACATTAAATGTAAGAAAGGGAGTCTGGACGTGGTGGTAGGTATCTGTAATCCTGGTACTGTGAGAGGCTCAGGCAGGAGGATCACAAGTTCAAGCCCTGCCAGGCAACTTAGCAAGACCTTGTCTCAAAAATAAATGAATAAATATATAGAAAGGGCTACAGGTGTAGCTCACTGTGTGAGACCTGGATATTATTATTAGCAATACTGCTAATAATAATAATAACAGAAAAGTAGATAAAAATTGAATGCTGGTGGTCACCAATTGCTAGAGCGGCCTCTGTTGGGGATGGGACGTGGTGGCTATGTGGTGACTACCCTCAAGTGTGCTTTTCCCCTCCTGACTTGATGGTGGACTTTTCCATGTGTCTTTTACTGGCACCTTGATCAGATGTTACCATACCACACTATGACAATACCTGAGTTGAGATTGCTCCTACCTTTCTTTATTTTTTTTTTTTAAACAGGTCTCTTTATGTAATCCAGGCTGCCCTTGAACTTACTATGTTGCCCAGACTGGCCTCAAACTCATGATCCTTCTGCCTCAAATTTCCCGCTTTAAAGAGAAGGGATAGAAATTACTGCTACCCTCCCAGCCTTACCTCCTCAGACCTGGTCTCCCCTTGAAGAGGATGAGGATACGAGTCTGAGAATATGGGCCTGAGGACAACTTCTGAGGCTGACGAGGCTGAGTTGCCCATTCTTCCTCCAGGTGCCTTCATGTCTCTTTGGCTGAAGCCCAGAGGCTTGAACAGGGTTTTAAAACTCACCCAGGCCATTCCTCTGCTTCCTGATGGTTTTACACGGGGTCTGTCCCATATTAAAGTTGAGCCCAGCAGATCCAGTATCATCCCTTAGTTCTGCTTCTTGCAGAAGCTCCTACACACAACCAGAGAGCCTGGACTAAGTCCTGCCACTTTCCGATATTGAACCTTTGCCTTGTCAGTCCACCTTGGTGGCCTCGACCCACCCCCTCTCCCCCCGTGAAATAGTGATGAGCTTTGCCAACTACAAAGGCCTTGGCCAACATAAAGGACTTTTTATTTAAATAATTTAGTTATACACTGAGACTGTAGGTGTGAAGAGCAACTCTGAGACATATAGAAGTGAAATGACCATGACCAATACTGGGACACTGGTCATCTGGGAGGAGGGCTCCAGGAGACCAGTGTGTCTCTTTCCTTTTCCTCAGATGCTTGATTAAGCCCACTTAGCAACAGTTTATGAAATGCAGGAAAAACCAAGAGGTGTCTTCCTGACTACGCTGGTGCTGGAGGTTCTCAGACAGGGACCCCTCAGCTGCCTTCTTCTTTCAACGCTTGAAGGGAGGGGATGCTGCAAGGAGGCCAGGCAGAGAGAGCCCTAGCTGGAAGCAGTGTGCAAGAGTACAGTTTACTGCGGCTCTAACAACGTACGTGTGTGTGTGTGTGTGTGTGTGTGTGTGTTGTGTGTGTGTTGCTAAATTGCTCAGGCCTGGCTCTGACATTGCAATCCTCCTGCCTCAGCCTTCCAGAGTGCTGGGATTACAGACCTGGGCCACTGAGCCCAGATTAACAGCCTTTTAAAGGAGAAAATGTGGGACTTGGGCTATCTGTCCCCACTCTGGTTTCGTATTCTTGGTGTTATATTACTTGGCAAGGAATCCCTTGCCAAGATTTCATGAACCAGGTGGCTTAAGCAGCAGACTCTTTTAGGTCCAGAAGCTAGAAGTTCAAGATCAACTTACAGTGGGGCTGACTTTTCCTGAGGACTGTGCTTGGCTTGTAGTTGCCTGGTTTCTCCCTGTGCCTTTACCTGGTCCTCCTTTTGTGTGGATCTATGTCCTAGTCTCCTATCCTTTTGAAGTCATTACTCATATTGGACTAGGGCCCACAATATGATCTTACTTTATTTTCATCCCTAAAAAGCTTCTGTCTCTAAATACAGTCACCTGTGGAGGCACTGGGGTTTAGGACTTCAACATAAAAATTTAGGAGCAGGTGGACACAATTCAGCCCATAACAGATACTTAAATTCTCTTGAGTTTTCTGATACCTGTTCCCTCTGCTGGACCACAAGCTTCAGAAGGGCAGGATTGTCTCTGTTGTTTCTGTCCTGGGCCCCTGAGTGCTCAGTGTATATTTGTAGGATGAACTATTTCATGAATTGTCTTTCCTTGATGCAGTCAAAGTGGCACAGAGAGCTGCAGGGCCTCAGCTAGCCAGACACCAGACAGAGCTATAGACCAGGCTCGGGCAGGCAGTGTGCCCACCTGGTGCCGCTTTCGCCGGTGTGAAGCACCTGCCACGGAGAGGCCAAGTGGCATGCTTAGAGGGTGCCTGGGCTGTGTAGAGGATTACTACAGCAGTGGCGTGCCGTCTGGTCTTCAAGAATGGTAAGCTTTGGCTAAGAGGAGGGGAAGCAGCTGTGTGTACATGTTCTGATCGTCTTTATGCCTGTCCACAGCTTGACTTTGGCATGCTGCCAAGTAAGCAAAAGAATGAAAATTCTTGCTGGTGTGGTGGTGCATACCTGTAATCCCAGCACTCAGGAGGCTGAGGCAGGAGGATCATGAGTTGAAGGCTAGCCTGGTATACATAGTGAGACACTATCTCAAAAAAAGAATAAAAAAGAAAAAGAAGAAGAAAATTCCTTCCCAGGGTTAACTGTTGTGAGTTAGTGCTGTACTATTGTCTTCTCCCGGGCACTGGTCTGCATCTGTCTCTGTGCGTCTGGTGGTTTCTGGTTGTCTCCTCTGTGCCTGCCTGGGTATGAATCTGTCTCTCTGTGGTTATGTGGATGTGTGGGAGTTATCTCACTGAGTGTGTCTAGTTGTAAGTCAGCCTGTTTCTGTACTTGTGCATCAGGTTACATATGGCTGCATTGTCAGTGGCCTTGGCCTCAGCAGCGTCAGTCACAAAACTGTTAGGCCCTGCCGGACCTCCGAGGCTGCCTGCTTCTGTTCCAGGAACTGCAGTCAGGAGAGCTGAGTCATGAGGCTGTGTGCTGGGTGGCTCACAGTGGGACTTATCTCCTTTCACACACATAGGGGAGGAAACTTCAGCTGGCTGACCCTGCATTCCTTCAGAAGGTTGTGACCTCAGCTGGCCCAGGAGCAGGAAACAGGAAGGCTCAGGAGACCTCAGCAGAAGTCAAACTGCAACCTGGGTGTTCCCCAGCGGGTCCCCTGGGTCCTAGGTTTTTCAGGTCTTTCCAATAACCAAGCTGTCGGCTTTGAGAGTGATGAGGTGCTACCTGGGGCAGGGAGAGCAGGATAGATTTTCTTATAGGTGAGGTTAGGCCTCACTGAACTCTATTCACTGCTGACCCTGGAAAGCCCCACAGGCCCTAAGAATCCAAACCCGAGAGGCCTTCACTTCCCTCCCCAGCCAGTCAACCAAGTAAGAAATCTGAACACCGTAGTGCTGTCAAGTGAGTCTTTCAAACTAGCCTGTCTTTATTGCTTATTCGTTTTGTATTTTTGAGACAAGATCTGCCTTTATAGCTCAGGCTGGCTTTGAACTTAGGATCTTCCTGTCTCAGCCTCCTGCGTGAGGGAGAATTGCTTACTTGATTTAAACAGTGACATTTTCCTCAGGATGTTAAGGTCAGGAAGCCCCGCTCGGGCCTCTTGGTTAGGGTGGATTTCCCGGGCTGCTTTTCAAGTGCAGGTGGGAGAGGACAGGAGAGCCTGAACCTGCTGCTGTGCGCCTGCCTGTCAACAGTGTGACACTGTGGGTGGGGAGCTGGTTGGGGCAGGACATGGGAGGTAGACACACACACCTGCAGCCATCAGAACACACTGGGCTATAGCGGGTGGCAGCCCTGTTCCCGAGGAGTAGGGCAGGGTGGGGCAGGGGAGAGTGGCACCACAGCTTTAGACCCTCAGCCTATGCCAGACAGGTTGCTTCTTCTGGCCTTGTGAACTACACGCCAGATGAGTGACATGTGAGGGTGTCAGAGGAAGGTTGGTCTCCTGGACAGGTGATAGGACAGCCGGGAGCCTGCCTAGGGTGAGAGTGACTCTGGTCACTCCTGGTGTTCGGGCACTAAAGGCCACCGATACAGTTTCATGCTTGCCCTGTGGTCAACTGTTTCTCCAAAGGCCCCGCCAGCTCCTGGGCTTGGAAGGCCTCAAATGCAGACCGTGGGTGTGGTGGGGGCTTGAATTCTCTTAGGATAAGAGGACCCCAAGAAGAAAGTTGGGATGTGCAGTACTTGGCCTAACCGAGAGTTGCTTTCTGTTTTGTGTTTGTACTGTGGATTGAACCTAGAGCCTTCACACTGGGCTACCATTCCCAGGCCCTTTTTAATTTTTATTTGAAAACAGAGTCTCACTAGGTTACCTAGACTGGGCTTGAATTTGTAATTCTCCTGCCTTAGTCTCCAAAGTAATGGGATTACAGATGTGTGCCACCACGTCCAGCCTAATCAGGAGCTTTTGAAAGTGTCAACAGTGATGACAGGCAGCTCATAGTTTCCTGGCAGGACCCTTTTGAGCTGGTGTCAAACTGTTGGTGATGTTACAAGTTCCATCTAGGTTGAGCTCAAATCTACCTCCTCAGAGATTCAGCCTGGTTCTTTCTTCCTGCTGGGATCAGATCTTCTCAATAAATCTATGACAAAAAAAAAAAAAAAAAAGGAAAATGACAGTCCTCCAGGGACCTACAGTCCAGAAATAGGTTGGATAGAAGCTAAGCTGAGAGCTGAGGAAGGCTCAGGTAGACATCTAGACAGTTGGTGTTAAAGATGAGAACCCCATGACTGCTTTGTCTGTGAAGGAACTGTAGAGTCCAGGCCAGGACCAGCTGGATGGATAAAAGTGGTAAAGACTAAGGCATCTCCTGAAGGGTGAGTGTCCTGGTAGGGTGAGCCTGGAGTGTAATGGGGGCTGGACGCCAGTGGGGCTTGGACCCAGGCTTGGTCTCTATTCAGTGAACATTCAAAGGTTTTGTGAAACTATCAGCTGTGGTTACATTGGGGACTCTCATACAGGAACTTGGTGGAGGTGTAATGCTGTCTGCTACAGAGGAAGCTGGGGCTGGGGAAGCTTTACCAAACTCCCCCCTCCCTGGGAAATTCTGCTGTGCTGCTTTAAAAACAACCCCAAGAGCTGAGGGAGAGTTAGACAGGGTGGGGCCATTAAGGTGCCTGAATGAAGTAGATAAAGCCTGACCCAGGGAGGGAAGGGAAGGACCAGTCAAATTTGGGTCCCAGTTAGCTCCTCTCTCCTTTAGCTTCATGGATGAAGGCAAGCTACTTGCCTGTCTTGGGGCTCCACTTTGCATCTTCCAAAAGAAATTACATTAAGGGCAGTGGGAGATCTTGCCAACAACACTCCCAATTAGAGCAACCAACTGTCCTGAGATTTCCTAAAATGTGAACTTTTAGTGCTAAAATTTACCCAGAGAGTCCAGGGAAAACCTAGACTGTGGGTCATTACACCACAACACAGTCTCCAAGAAAGAAGCGCTGCTCAGGGTGTGTATGGCAGGAGGGGATGGAACCACATTGCCCTGGGTCCCAACGCTCACTCTCGAGCACTTTGGTTGCAGTCAGGCTCGTCCATCCCTCTTGCCACCTTACCTGGTGCTCATCAGCCTTAGCAGAGCCCCTCCACCTGCCTTGCTGGGCCTGGCCCAGCCCTGGAAGCCAGCAGGAAAGGAGGAGGAGCCCAGACCAGGGGCAAGGGCACAGGGACAGCTTCCTGGCTGTGTTGCTAGTCGAGTGCCTTGGTCACATGAAATCCAATATGGCTGATGCCTCTCTAACCTGCTGATGCTGCTGAGGCTGAAAATACCTCTGGCCAAGGCGCCTGCTTGGCTCCTCTGGACTAGGAATCAGAGAGCAATAATGGTGTTTTCACTGGGCTCTGCTTGCCATAAGCAGGGCCCTCTGGGGGAGGTTTGGGGCCTCCCACCTTCCCTTCAGGCAGAATATTTTTGTATAAGGGCCTTGATTTTCTTTATTACCCAACTTCCCTGATGGCTAGGGAAGGACGGAGTGACTTCTCTATGTTTGCTGAAGCATGAGTGCCAGACAGAAAGGTTATCATGGACTCTTTCCCGGAGAAGTAAGGATGGGCTGGGTGAATAGCCTAGCACACACAAGGTCCTGAGTTTGATTTTCCAACACCATGTAAGCCAGGTGTGCTGCTTAAACCTATAGTCCCAGCACTTAGGAGGCTAGCCAGGATGCTTACTATGAGTTCAAAGCTACATAGTGAGCTACATAGTGAGTTCAGGACCAACGTGAACTACAGAATGAGATTGTTTCAAAAAGAAGAGAGAGAGAGAGAGAGAAAGAGAGAGAGAGAAGAAAAAAGAAAAGTAGAAAGCTTTTTTCTGAAGACATGGATGAGGGGGTGTGGCTCAGTGGTAGAGTGCTGGCATGTGCTGGGCTCCATTCCCAGTGCCACCCCCCCCCCATTCCAGTGAACCTCTCTTTATGTCCTGTTGGTCTGCATGCTTATCCATAGACCAAAAATGGAGGGTAGAAGTTGGATGTGCCTGAGATCCAGCATCTTAGAGCCCGGGATAGAGTTAGCTTCCCACATAGCCGGCCAGGGGTTGCCAAGATGACGAGAATGAATGGCTGTTGGGTGGGGGTGCTCCCTATTCCCTGCATATCCACTCCTGCATATCCATGCATTCAGGGTCACCTCAAGAGCAAACTCTCAGGTCCCACTAAGGCTCTCCACTCCCAGCACCCCAACACCTGCCCAGGAGCTGGTCCTTTTCTCTGGATAGAGGTTTTGAATCCAGGCAGGAAATCCCATGGTCTCAGGGTTCGAACTGCAGTTCTAGGGCCTTCTTGGCTGAGTGAATTTGAGCTTAAGGAAACGAGCCTCAGCTTTCCTTCCCTCTTGTTTGTTCTGTTTTGAGACAGGGTCTCATGCTATAGTACAGGTGGCCTCAAACTCACAGTAATCCTCCTGCCTCAGCCCCCTGAATGCTAGGATTATAGGTGTGCACCTCTACACCCAGCTTACGTGGTGCTGGGGAATTGAACGCAGGGCCTTGAGCTTTCTAGGCAAGTGCTTTAACTGCTGTGCTGTTCCTCCAACCCCTTCCTTCCTTCTTATAAAATGGGCATGACAGCTTGTTCCTTGCAGGGTTTCTGTGAAGACTAAATCAGATGAATTAATGCAGGCAAAGCGCTCAGGGAGCTGTGCTCAGAAAGCAGTGGCTGCTGGAACAACTGAGCTTTTACTGGCAGTGTATGGTAGAAGGATGGAAATAGAGAACTGAGGGGGCTGGAGCGAAAAGGAAAAGAGAGACCCCTGCAGTGTTTCCACCCCCAACAACCAAGCGAGGAACTGTGGCAGACACACCCTCTCCACACAGCAGGCTGGGGTACCGCCTCAGGCCCTATACACCCTGCAAGCTGTGGTTGGTTAGGAAGTCTCACTGCCCAGCCACAAGGCATGTCTGTTTCTCTATGTCTGTCTCATTTAGCCAGGACCCCGCGCTCCCTCCATGACCCCCGCCAAGCACAAAGCAGCTGTGCCTGAGGGCTGCAGCACCTGACCCCTTCCTGCGTGCCTGTGGCTTCTGTGGCGTGTGTAGGAGAAGCAATAATGATCACGGTCCTCGCTTAGGCTCTGGCCATGGCCCAAGTGCCCACACATCCTGTCTTTCATTCTCACAGAAACTGTAAGAACAAGCTACTCTTTTACCAGTGAGGAAACCAAGGCTCAGAGAGGTGAATGACTTTTCTACAGCTGCACAGCTAGCAAAGTAACGGGAGACTGAGTACAAGTCCAGTTGTATCTGGCTCCACTGCCTAAGTTCTTTCCATCATGCAGTGGGCCTCAGAAGGCTCAAGGTTCAGGTCAGAGATGTCCGTTAGCTCAGGTGAGATGAGGGTAATGACCTCCACTTGCTGGTCTTTATTTTCCTCACCTGTGAATTAGGTGATATATAAGGGTCAGGTGAAGACTGCTCTCCTGGCATCTGATTCTGTACAAGGCCTCTACTGCCATGGGTTCATAGGGCAGAACTGTGACTCAGGTGATCTGAGTTTCCCAGTTACCTCTAGTGATGCTTTCTCTCTGGGCAGCTGTGTCTTAATGCCAGGGAGTCTTGGACTGACTCTCCCATGGGTATTCAGCCCAGTCCCCTAAATATCCTAGTCCCCCTACCTCAAGAAATTTTCAGTCTACTGAATTATTTTCTGCTATAGTTTGGATCTGCTATAGTTATGTTCCTCAAAGGCCCATATTTTAAACAGTTGGACCCCAGCCTGTGGCACTGTTAGGAGGTGATGTACCTTTAGGAGGCAGAGCCTACTGGAAGAAAGTTAGGGCACTGGAGTGTGTCCTTAAGGGGGTGGGTAATGGGATGGCACCTCCTGTTCCTCTCTCTCTGCTTCCTGGCTGCCATGAGCAACTTCCTCCGCCATGCTTTCCTACCAGGAGGTCATCCAGAAACAACAGGGCCAAACAACCATGGGCTGAAACCTGGGAATGAACCTTTCTTGCTTATCATAAGTTGATGAGCTCAGATATTCTGTCACAGTGATGCAAAGCTGACCGACAAATCTCCCTTGAGTTCTGTGATCTTTGAGAAGACCTATGAGGGAAGCTGAGGTAGTAATCTGAAGCAAGTGATGAGGAACAGATGGGCTTCTGGTGGCTTCTTTTGTGGTAATGGGGATTTGAACCACCAGGACCTCTGCATGCTAAGCAAGTACTCTACCACTGAGCTACACCCCCAGCCCTCCTAGTTATCAGGAGCTTTTAGAAAGTGTCATAACTTAAAGGAGCTGGAGGCCAATTGAATAACTTTGTCAGTACATCTCTGAGCATCCCACCCTGAACACTCCCTGTGGGTTGTGTTCCATCCGATTCTCACTCAGACTCCCTTTCCCTGGGTGTGCACCAGGCCACAATCCCACTGGATGGGCCACCGAGGCCTCAAACAGGTGCAAGGCATCTATCTGATCCTGCTGTTGGCAACAGCAGCCGCTTTCTGAGACCTTTACTACCTCAGCCAGGCCAGAACTTCACTCCTTGGTACCTGAAGAAGACACAAGAACATAGAACAAGATAGGAAGAGGGTATAGACATGCCAGAAGCACATAGATGTTTCTCCCTTGGTCTCTCTCCCCAATGCTTGAGTCCTCCTGGAAGCTAGGTTACCCTCTTGGTCCACAGACATAGTTATCAAGAAGTAGCGAACAGGAAGAGGATTAGTATTTTTCAGGCATTGCTCTACATTGAAGTGCAGACTATGAGTTAGACCTAACCCCACTTGGCAGGTGTGAAAACTGAGGATCTGAGAAGTTAAGCTGGATGAGACAACAAGGATAGTACATAGTGGAGGCAGGGATTGAGCCTGGTCTGAACTCTAAAATCCTTGTCCTGGACTCCTGTGGGCTGCCTCTGGGGACGCCTTGGGACAGAGGCTTTAGAGCTCTAGGAGCTGTTCCTTATGCCATCAGGACCAACACAGAAAGCCTTGGAAGCCAACACATATGCCCTAGGGTCAGCCCATCTAGCCTTTGGGCTCAGAGGCTCCTCGTCGTGGTCAGCATCTTCCAGGCATCTCCACGGATTTTTTCAGAGGGATACTTGTCTGACAGTGGCCACCAGGTGGCGCTGTGGGGGCTGGTCCCTTGACTAGGGTCCAAGGCTCAGGAGATTGTTCAGATGTCTGACAGGCCCAATTCCCCTAACCTAAGAGGTTCCTGGGGAACTCTTCAAAATGCAGGCCCAATTCCTGAGAGTCTGGTTTAAAATTCTGGGTAGGGCCCTGTGGGCTTATTTTTAAATCATCATGATTTTTGAATTTCTAAAGTATAATTTACGTGGTTAAAAAATGTAAAAATATGAAAAGGCAGTCTGGGGAGTATAACTCAGTGGCGTAGTGCATGTCTAGCATGGGCAAGGCCCCGGGTTTTATCCGAGGCACTAAAAAGGAATGAAGGGCTGAAGGAATGGCACAGCAGTTAAAGCACTTGCCTTGAAAGCACGAGGCCCTGAGTTCAATTCCCTAGCACCACATTAAGCTGGGCATGGTGGCACATACCTGTAATCCCAGCACTCGGGAAGCTGAGCAAGGTGGATTGTTCTGAGTCCAAGGGCAGCCTGGGCTACACCAAGTTCAGGACCATCTTGGGCTACAGAGTGAGACCCTGTCTCAAAAACAGAGAGAGAGAGAGAGAGAGAGAGAGAGAGAGAGAGAGAGAGAGGAATGAAAGAATCTGGGGAAAGAAGATGGAAGGAGAAGGGGAAAGAAGAAAAAGCAGGCATGAATAAAAGGTATCTAGGAAAAAGGCTTTTCCGCTCCCTAGTAACTATTCACTGTTATTAACTAGTGAATCTTTCTAGATATTATGTTATTATGTTTATGCACCTAATATGCTATATAATCTTTCACATATGATTATATAGTGATATATATTATACATGATAGTATGTAGTATAAAATTGTATTCCTTCCCCTTTTAAACAAATGGCTGCTTTTTAAACTGATTTTTAAAATTTTGTTACACTGAATTTCAGAACTATATGTCTAAACCTAAATGTCAGAAGATGAACATTGCCATCTTCCATAAAATAAGACTAGTTTCCTTTAAAGTGATAATGTGACTGATTTGAGACATATTTATTTGGTCATATGCAAATAAGCTATAAAACATTTAATAAAATGATCACACTTGATTAAAGTAACAAATAAGAGCAATGTATTATTTTTTTTTCAGTCTCGGGGACTGAACCTAGGGGATTGCATTCATCTCCAGATGATTTTTGTTTTTGTGAGCAAAGATCTCTCTAAGTTGTCCCGCTGCCCTTGGGTTTAAGGCCCTCTTGCCCCAGCCTCCCCAAGCAGGTGAGACAACAGGTGCCACCATGCCAGAATAAACAAGATTCTTTTGCTTCCGATCAGCACATCAGTAAAAAAGGTACAAAAATTATACAATTATGTGCTAATATCTGTTGAGTTGGGTAGAATGTGAATATTTTAGCTACTACTTTAAAAATTGACTGGATTTTTGAATAATTAATCTCAAATTGTGGCTGTAGGAATGTTCCTAGCCCACATCTGTCTGCTTATCTTGACCTTTCTCCATATGGAGAAACCCTTGCAGGGTATCCTGATTCTTGCTTGCACACAGCTGTCCAAACACCATTTGTCCCTGTGTTGATCCCATCCAACTTTTCAAGTGGTCCAGCCCCTGTGACTTCATGGAAGCCACAGTAGCGTGGTGGTGGTGGTGGTTGTGGCAGACTCTTCAGATTTTGCTCAGATCCATGGCCTTCCAGAGATGTGGCTGTTGCAATCACTGCAACATGCTGAAATATTAACAGTGGCACTGAATGTGGTATTGCACAAAAAAATCATACATACAGATGTACAAGTTGATATTGCTGTTCCAAATATGCTCAAGTTCAGAGTGTTTCAGATTTGGGATTTTTTTCAGATTTTGAAATATTTGCATCTACATAATGAGACATCTTGGGAATGGGGCCCAAATTGGAATAGAAGATTCATTTATATCCCAGTTACATCTCATACATATTGCCTGAAGGTTGTTTTATACAGCATTTTTAGTGTGCCTGTATTTTTGACAGTAATGAGCTACCTGAGGTCAACTATAGAGTTTTACATTTGGAGGTCAGGTCAGAGCTCAAAACACTTGAGAGTTTTGATGCTTTTGGGTTTTGGATTTTTAGATTAAAGATGTTCAATCTATCTATCTATCTATCTATCTATCTATCTATCTATATATATATGAGTCCAACTTTTTTTTAGTGTGGTACTGGGAATCAAGCCCAGGGCCTGCACATCTTCAGCTCTATCCCCAGTCTTTTTTTTTTTTTTAACAAGGGACTCCTGTACAGTAAATGTGTCATGCAGATCAGTACCTGCATCCCCAGAGCATTTTTTACTTTTAATTTTGAGATGAGATGGTCTTGCTAAATCACTAAATAGCCCAGTCTAAGCTCAAACTTGCCATCATCCTGCCTCAACCTCCCAGAGTGCTGGACTATAGGTCTGCACCACAAGGCCCAGCTCCAACTAAATTTTTTCTCTCAAATCAGCACCCATTTGCTAACTGTCCTGCAGGCTGCTCCAGGCCAGGTATTGGGGAACATGCTGGAAAAGTCAAGAAGGCCACCCTCATGGGGTGGGGCCAAGGACATTAGCAGAAAAAAAAAATGCTGTTCAGTGGATAGTAACTGGAGATGAAGGAATTCAGTATGAAAGGAGATATGGTGGAGTGAGGCTTCCCGGCAGAGCAGTAGAGCCTCAGCATCCTCTTAAATTTTGTTGGGTTGTCGGGCCTCCAGGTGTGTTGTGGCAGCTCAGGTCCCCTCCCAGGGCCACTCTCTAGTGAGGACACCCTGCTCTACTGATGCTGGGAACAAAGCTGTGGAGACTTTGGTCCTTGGGATAGGGCCTGGGAGCAGCCTTAAAGCTGCTTCTCTTGCAGCTTTTGGGACTTGTGGAAGTATGGGCCCTGGGGAGCCCAGCATGTCTGCGGGGCTGTTCCTGGCCCAGGAGCAGAGCTAAGAACCCTCCTGAGTCATCATGCCACCTTGAGAGGCAGCTTTGGCAACAGGAAGCGACTCTGAGGGAGGGAGGCTATGCCCTGCAGCTCAGCTCCCTGTGGCTTTAGCCTGTAGGTGTCCTCACCGCCAAGGGTTAGTTAGGCCGCCAGCTGCTTCCTGGTGCCCACAAGGAGATCAGAGATGTGGGGCTGGGAGAAACCTGGGCTCCAGTCCTGGTTCTTCCACTAATTCTCGGGCAAGCTTGCTAACACTTACTCCCTGCTATGTACCCGACACTGTGTAAAAGTTTATACATTTATTTTCCCCTAAGAAGCACATTCATTATTTTCCATGTGAGGAAACAAGGCCCATGGTGGCTCCCTAAATTGCCCATTTGGAACTTGAGTCTAGTCTCTTGGCTGCAAGGCAGTGCTTCCTCCGCCCCCTGGCCTCGATTCCCAGGCCTCCTGTCTATCCCTCTGCCTGTGAGGAGTCTTGCAGCCTACCCACACTCCTGCCCACCCAGGGCTTATTGTCACTGCATCAGCAATACCACGCTACTGGCATCCCCCACTCTGTGTTCCTTGTGGTCGGGTTTGCATCAAGGCTTCTGAATCTGGGGGGCTGGCTCCGCAATGACCCCACAGGTGTCCTCAGATGTTTCCTTACTTCCCCCCAAATTGATCCAAACCCCGTGCAACCATGGGGCCATTCTAGAGCCAACCCCCAGGTTTGGAAGCCTTGATGCAAACCCAGCCATAAGGAACACAGAATGTTTTTTTTTTTTTGGGGGGGGGGTGTTTGTGTTTTCATGTTTTTTTTTTTTTTTTTGCAGTACCTGGGATTGAACCCACTCTACCACTGAACTATAGCCCCAGCCCTTTATTTATTATTTATTTATTTATTTATTTATTTATTATTTTAAAGCAGGATCTTGCTCTCGGGGTCTTGATGTGTTCCCCAGGCTCTGTACAGGTATGTAGCAGTGAGCCCATCTTGTGAACTCTTGTTTTTTCTTTCTCCCTTCTCCTCCTGTCCTCTCCTGTCCTCCTCTTTCTGTATTCTCTCTTTTTCTTTTTTCTTTTTCTTTTTTCTTTTTCTTTCACTGGCTAGGGCTACAAAATCACCCCAGAGAGGAAAGTTCAAAGGGCTTTCTCAAGGGAAAACCAGGATCACAGGACTCTCTGCCGCTGGAGCTAGTCTTCAGATGCTCAGAGGGTCAGCCCATCACCACAGGACCTCTCCAAAGCCAGGCTCCTTTTCCCCACTGCTGCCCTTTAACTTGAAGAGTGAGGGGCAACATGGCCTGTCTCCTCTGCTCGGCCACGAGGATGCAGCCTGCCAGGACTCCAAGAGTGACCTCGCCTTCCAGTTTTGCCCCTATCCCCTCTGTGACTTCACCGTCCTCGCAACAGCCCTGTGTGTGGCAGAATAAAGGGTTATGGGCACACACTTAGTTCCGTGGCCATTTGAAAGCCGAGACAGCTAAAGCCACATGAGTGCTAGGAGTGCTAGGGGGTGTCCATCTCCGAGTCCTGGCTCTGCTCAGGGGGTAACGGAGGATGCAGACCTGTTCGTGTGTGTGCTGCCCCTTCCTCTGTTTCCACTGAGTTCTCTCGTTAATGCTGTCTGAGGTCAGGAGGGCAGCCTGGCCCCATGGCTTTTCTGGTTTCCTGCCAGGAACCTGCACCCAGATTAGCTTATCTGCGGGAACTGAAGCTCCCCTTTGCTCCATCCCTGCTAACAAGAATGTTGCAGTTGAAACTGGAGACCTATGGGCAAGAGAAAGTTTTCCCAGGGATGGGGGGTAGAGCTTGGTGGTAGAGCCTTTGACTAGGCATACATGAACCCTGGTTCCTTCCCCAGCACTGGAAAATGAATGAATGAATAAGAAAATATTTCCCAACCTGCCTCCCCACTTCCCCAGGCAGATAGGATAAGGCCCAGGAGCCTGCTGCAGAGGCTGGACACCAGCCCTGGACCACCACCTTTGTTGCAGCCTGGGGATCAGGGAAACCATACACTGTGTTCCAGATAAGATAAAGGTTTCACTTTGTTCTTGTTAGGGAAGAAGCAGACTTACCAGGTGACAAAATGCTAATGAGGCCCCCAGAGAGAGCCTGCCTGGTGGAAAGAGCACTGAACTTGAAGTCACATTGAGCTCTACCAATTCCCAGAGGTGTGACCTTGGACAGATCAGGTTGCCTCTCTGGGCCTCCCTTGTGGGGCTGGCAGGAGGAACCATGAGGGGATGCTGCAGGACTTAAAGTAGAAAGACAGAAGCACTCTGGGAGGCTGAGGCACGAGGATTTAGAGTTCAAGCTCAACCTGGGCAATTTAGCAACTTAGTAAGACTTAGTGGGGATGTAGCTCAGTATGAAGGCCCTGGATTCAATCCTTAGTACTTTAAAAACAAATAATCTTTATGACATCTTGATACAAAAACTAGGTTATGAAAAGTATTCTCGTAGGCCATCATTGCTGTGAAATACCAAACTCTAGCTAAGAGCCATATACTACGATGCTAGCGGTGCTTCCTCCAGGAGATGGGTTCATGAATGTCCCGTTTTCCCCTTTGCCTGTCTGTATTTTTTCATTTTTCTCTAGTGAGTATGTAATGTCTTTATCAACTGTTGCCACTTAATGCTGCACAACCAACCAGCTCACAGACTCAGTCAATTACAATACAAAGATTTGTTCTCACGCGCCCAAGTCTTCAGATCAGCTGCAGTTTAGTGACCTAGGTTGGGCATGGTAGGGCAGCAGGACCGGCTCTGTCTCCGGAGGCAGATCTACTGAGCCTGGCTCCTCATTCTAAGACAGGATCTGTATGTCTTCATTCTGGGCTTTGGCTTGTTGAACTTGTTTCTCCTCCCAGATTACCAGAGTCCAAGAAATAAACCAGAATGTACAAAAATGTATGAGGTCTCCACTCACCTGTTTTGGTAACAGTTCATTGGCTAAAGCAAGCCATCCTGTCCAACCCACCATCAGTGGGCCAGACAGTAGGAGGGGAAGGGAGTGGCTATATGCTGATAAGTAACCCAGTGTGTTACTTGTGTAATAAAACGAACATGTGCATCATGAGATGTGTTCATATTATCCATTAGCAAATAGCTGACAGGGAGTCATGGTCTAGTCTTGTTATAGGAAAGAACTAACATTAAAGGTATAAGAAGCTGACTCCTCTTTTTTCATCTTTCCTGTAAGTTGAAGGTAACCAGACACAGTCTACAGTTTCACAAAGAAAGATAAAAAATGAGTACCATGAGCTCATGGGCGGTTATCACCAAAGGCCAGACCTTCACCAGTTTCGTCTGGGACTAGTTCCAGTTGACTTCTTTTCTCTTAGCCTCTCTCGGTTCAGTCAGTCATTTCAGCATATATTTATGAGCACCTACTGAGTCGTTGTCGAGGTCATCATTGTCACCACTGTCATCACCTTCTTCCTCCTGTCCTTGTACTGTGGATTGAGCTCAGGGCCTTCTCAGTGAACTGTGTCCCCCATCCTTTTTCATTGTTTTTATTTTGAGGCAGGGTTTCACTAGGTTGCTGAGTTGCCCAGACTGGGCTCAACTTTACAGTTCTCCTGCCTCAGCCTCCCAGAGTGCTGGGTTACAGACATACACTGCTGTGCTCAGCTGGTATGTGCTGGTGCTATTCTAGCCATGAGGCTACACTGGTAAGCATGGAAGCCTTCTCCCATGGGGTGTAGAATCTAGTGGGGAGATGAGGTGGGTGTGGGGCAAAATGCCAGTGAACCAGGTAATATTTGTTAAAGCAAATGAAGGGTGCCACATTAGGAAGTAACAGGGCATGAGATGGCTATGGTGGATGGCGAGATCAGGAAGTCTTCCTTGAAGAGAAGAGGTGCCATTGGAAGGTCTTGGAAGATGCCCCTTGAGAACTGATGTTTATATCTGGGCTCTCCAGACCCTGGGTCTGAGTCTTACCAATATTTTCATAGTCAGACTGGTCCTGACTCACTCTATAGCCCAGGCTGGCCTTGAACACAGCAATCCTGTTGCCTCAGCCTTCGAAATGCTGGGATTATAGTCATTCACCACCACACCTGGCTATGTGGTGCTGGAGATCTGAACCCAGGGCCTTGGGCTTGCTAGTCAAGTGCTCTAACCACTTAGCTACACCCTCAGCTCTGCCTTAGCTGTCTTTCTAGGCCCAACCCAGCTTCCCATTTATTCTTGAACCTCTGGTAGTCCTCAACAGAGAGGAGACCCAGAAAATCTTACTAGATAAAGCCAACTAGTTATTGATCTCCTATTGTGTGCCATGCTAGCAGACATTTGGTGAATATTGTCTGTGAACCAAATCAATAGGCATTGATTGAGAATCTTTTTGAGGGCAATACAATAGTCATTTTTAGAGTGCCTACTGTGTATCCACCCTAATTAGTGTTTATTTACTGTCTACCTAGATCTTAGGGGATCACAAAGGTAATTACTGTTTTCTAAAAACTCAAAGTCAAGTTTTGGAGGCAAAGGTTACGCAAATACAGACCACTAGATAGGAAAGGCATAACTCAATACTCTAAGTACTGTGTTGTATGGAACTGCCCTCTGGGGTGAGCCTATAGGTCATTATGGAAAAGGGTGGCCACAGAAGGCGCTAAGAAGTAGGTGAGGCTTGACTTGGCTTCCAAGGATACATGGACTTTGGCAGCACAGATAGATAGGTCCTGGGTGGCATGGCCTGGGTGTTGAGTATTTGTGTGGACAGTACCATTCTGGGCATGTAGTATTTGGGCTGAGAGTCGTCTTCTCTCTGGTGTCTTAGCTACTTTATGACCTAGTTTGTTCTGGGACACAGAGGGATTGATTGGCAGTCCATAATTACCTTAGTCACTGTTGGGTTGTTGGGCTATAATACCTGACGTCTACAACTTGAAGGAGGGCTGATTCATTTTAGCTCATAGTTTCAGAGGTATCAGTTCATGCACAGTCAGCTGACTGTAATACAGAAACTTCCTGGTGGAGGAAAGCTGTTCATCAAATGGCAGTGGAAAGCAGTGAGAAGAGGGAGCTGTGTCTTCCTGGCCACACCGTCGTCATCAGCCATCAGCCCCTCCTTACAACCAGGCTTCGCCTACAGACAGCTTATGATTAATCCACTGATAAGGGTAGCACTCCTGTGCTCCAGCTGTTATTCCAAATACTTAAGACTTTTGAGGGACATTAAAAATTTTAATTTGTGATACTGGCGATTGAGCTCAAGGCCTCCATACTGACCTACATTCCAGCTCTTTTTAACTTCTTTATTTTGAGGCAAGGTCTTGCTAAATTGCCCAGCCTGGGTTTGAACTTGCAGTCCAACTGCCCTAGACTCCCAGAGTGGTGGGATTACAAGTGTGCACTATTAGTTGGATGAGGAGGCATGCACCTGTAACCCCAGCACTCAGGAGGCAGAGGCAGGAGAATTACTGTAAATTTGAGGCTATCCTGGGCTACATAATGAATTCGGGACCAGCTGGGACATCACAGTGACACTGTCTAAAAAAGAAAAAGTGTGTGCATTCTAGATGTTAGCTATAACAAGTGATTAAAGGCACCACACCATCTGGCTAAGGTCAAAACCAGTGAGTCTGGCAAAAGGTATTTGGATACTTTAAATACTGTAGCTGAACAAGGCCATAAAATCCATGGAGCTGGCGTCAAGCTGTCCAGGTGCAGCACTTTTCCAGGCCAGGTGTCCCCACATCGCCTTACTCAGGTGTCCTTACAAGTAATCACACTTACTTCCTAGCAGCCCCAGCTCTGTGGTATTCATCAGACTCAAGCTATGGGCTTAATGATCTCTGAATAGATTTCTGAGAAGAAGAATTACAGATCATTCTTTGGTCAGCTTTATGGCTAGTAATACCTTCTACTTTTCAGAAATTAGTCACAAGCAAAAAGGGCCCCTTTAAAGATAATCATTTTTTATACTATCAGATTTATCCACATGTGCTCTGTATAGCCTGGATCTTGGGAAGAAAGAGGAGTCAGGGTTCCTCTTATGAAACGTGAGTCAGCTAGTGGGAAGAGTCCACTTACACAGCTTTTGAGGAATCGTGTTCTCTCTGCCATCCGGGGGCGGCTACACCATCTGGAGAATTACTTCCTACTGCACTTGTTCTCAGGTTATGAAGACTGTGCGGAGCTCATGCAACTTCAAACACTGTGACTGCAGAAGGAATTGTTCCAACGTGGGATAAAATAAGAGCTGTATCGAAGAAGCCATGTAAAACGAGCTTGAAGGACTCACTCAGAGGGGGAACTGCATGCACCCATACCATCTTCCCCGCAGGAGTCCAGGGAGGGTGAGAAGCACCAGGCAGGCAGTTCTCTGAGGTGTCACAACCAGCTGCTCCTGCTGGAAGGAAGTGAGGGAGCAGCAGACAGAAGATCAGGTGCTTGGTCACGTGCATGGTAAGGAAAGATGGGCTGCCGGGCGTGGTGGCATAGATCTATAATCCCAGCACTTGGGAGGCTGAGGCAGGAGGACCACGGTATCAAGATCAACCTGGGCTACAGAGTGAGTTCAAGTCCAGCCTGACACTGTGAAAAAAAAGAGAAAGAGAGAGAACATACAAGCCCCACCACCAGCTAGTGCCAGATGCTTCCATCTCTGCCGTGGCTGGTGGCATATGGTGCAGTGGAGTGATTAAGGACTGGTCAATGCCTGGGTCTTCCAAGAAGACCAGGGCAGAATTAGTTGTGCAGAGGATCGATATGTAAATACCTATGTGCAGAAAAGGTAGTGTGTTGGGGAGGCTGGGAGAACAATGTGGTTCTGAGCCTGGCCGGAGAGATGGAGGGTGGGGCATCTCACAAGTACTAAGAAAGGACAGACACATCCGCGGGTCCTCGGATCCTCGAGCCAAAGCCACCCTTCAGGGGAGTCCCCAGCTCCCGAATCTGCCTCAGCCTCGCCTCAGGGAGCCTCCTGTGGGAAGAGGGGCCGCTGGGCAGGCCCCTGAAGCAAGTTATCTCACCTCTCTGAACCTCGTTTTCTTCAGCTGGGAAATAAGGTTGTTGAGAGGATTAAATAAAATAGCGTACTTAAAGTGTTTGGAATGGAGAAGTGCTCAGAAGACACTCAGTGGATGCACCTTCCCTCCTTCCTCTGTCACACCCCACGCCGAGGCAGGTTCAGTTCACTCTCCCAGCCCTTCCTCCCACCCCCAAACAAACACGAAGGAGGAGGCAGGCTTGTGCACCCCAAAGACCATGGCATGAAGGCCTATGGTTTGGTAGCTAGCCCTGAACCTTTATCAGAGGACGTGGGCTCCACTTCTGGAGTGGAGGGGAAAGAAGACACCAGAAGGATAGGTGACATTTTATCTAGGGAGACCTACAGCACAGTAGGGGGAATGAGCCAGAGCCCTTGGGAACACCCTGGGGAGGATCCTTATTCACACTGTGCTCCTGAATACTTTGGCTGGGGTTTACACCACTGCCCACTGTTTTGATTTGGTTTGTTTATTTAGGTCCTGGGGATCAAACCCAGGGCTTTTACACTAAGCTACTTCCCCAGCCCCTTGTAAAATAATATATATTTGAAACAGGGTCTTGATGAGTTGCTAAATTGCCACAACTGGGCTCAAACTTGTGATCCTCCTGCCTCAGCCTCCTAGAGTGCTGAGATTATAGGCTTGTACCACTGGGCCTGGCTTTACCCACTGGTTTGACACCACCGTGTGCCATTCTCTGAGGGCCCTTAGCTCCTGCACACTGATGCTTGTCTCTGAACCCTGCCCCACCTGGTAAGCCCAGGCTGGGCTCTGCTGCCTCTTGGCCCTGCAGGGTCCTTCCCTACCCTTGCCCTCCTAGTGATACCTCCACCCTGTCCTTCTTAGATGTCCCCCCTCGGAAGCCTTGCCTGACCCTCACTACTGGCTCCAGTACCTAAGCACTTTACCTCATCCTCTGGACCTCTGTCTCTGCATCTGAACAGTGAGTATGACAGAGTTACTGTCACCATAGCTAATCCCAGAATAGGGCACAAGTTAAAGAAGATTGCAAGGTGCCTATAAAGGTTGTATAAGCAAGTGTCACAGCTAATGGTGGTTTGCTGACACGGTCAGTGGCCATGTAATACTGTGTGGCAGGGTGTGGCAGCTCCCATTGTAGTGACATGGGAGAGTCTCTGCTGCTCTGGGGCAGCGTGTTTCTGAACTGACCCTTGTCCTCTCTGGGCCTCAGTTTCCTTCTTTGTACAGTTGGGACAGCCTTCAGTGGCCCTCCTGGCTCTGCTCAGGTGGCTCCAAGGCTCTGGGTCCTGGGCTCTGCAGGCACCATGGCCTGGCCGGAGAGGCCCTGCCCAGTTGTGTTCCTGGCTACTGGCTTGTCAGGCTGGACAGCTCCCCGGCTGTTTCTGGGCCAGCAGAGGCTCCTAGTACTCAGCATCTGGACAGCACCTCAGGCTGGGAGAGCAGAGGCCCAGAGAGCTGACCTCAGTCCGGGGCCCAGGGATAGGGGTGGGTAGGTTGTAGGAGAAGGATATGTTCCCTCCCAGAAGAGAAAGTGGGCACTAGGGCCCTAGCAGCCAAGGGTTTCAGATATGGGCAGACTCTGACCCCTTAGTGAAAGAGCTTAGACACTGCAACCTTGCGGATCTGTCTAGAATCTTTATGACCAAGGATGTCCTGCCCACGGAGCGAGAGGAGCACCTGCCGTGATGGAGAAGGGGTTGGCAAGGCTGAGGCAAGCAAGAAGAGGGAGGAGGAGGGTGATGATGGTGATGGCGATGGAGAGTAAGTTGGTTCTAGCGCGATTTTCTTCTTGTCTGTAAAGCATTTAACCCCTCCGTATACAACTCAGACCTGTTACAGAAGAAAATTGGAATGGAAGGCTGTGTATGATTTGTTTTTATACTATACAGCATCTTTTCCTGTAGAGCTAACACAGTACTGGGTATACCTTTAGACAGCCATGCGCTGGTGGTATTTTCAGAAGCCACTAACCTTGCCTGGTATGGTATGGGGACTGTAGATTGGCATGGAAATTTAAAGCAGGTTCTTGTTGGTGCACAGCCCAAGTGAGTTATAGATGGGATGGGAGCTTTTCCATTTGCAGCTGTCTCTGATGCAGCTTGTAGGAAATATTAGTAATTGTTGGTCTGCTAACTGAATACTTCTCTGTAATTGCAAAAAAGTTGCAATTGTTTTGCTGACATTCTGAGTGCTTCAAAATAAATGCAATTTTCTTTATTAAAAAAGAGAAAGAGAGAGTGAGGGAGAAAAGTAGAGGGAGAGAGAGAGAGAGAGAGAGAGAGAGAGAGAGAGAGAGACAGAGAGAGACAGAGAGAGAGAGAGGGAGAAAGCTGGGCATAGTGGCACAAACCTGTAATCCCAGTACTTGGGAGGCTGGGGCAGGAAAATTGTCATGAGCCTGGACTACACAGCAAGACCCTGTCTCAGAGAGAGAGAGAGAGAGAGAGAGAGAGAGAGAGAGAGAGAGAGAGGAATGACTTGCCGCTGGCCACTTAAGGTCCTAATCACAGCAGACTGGCTGCCTCTTATGCCCTTGGCTCCCTTCACCTCTGCCCACAGGGCTGTGCTGTCCCCACACTTTCAAAGCAGAGAATACTAAGAGAGTTTCACCTTGGTAGAAGAGAGGCCATAGAAGGATGTTGACAGGGTGGGGTATTTTATTCATTCTTCTAACACAGATCAGTGAGAAGTGACTAAACAAGGATAGTTGGTCTCAGTCTAGGGACCTAAAGGCGATGATCATTTATGTTGTGCCAGGATATATGCAAGCCCAGGACCACCATACTCCTACTTTGAAGAAGGGGGAATGAAAAAGGCATAATTAAATGGGACCCTTGTCTTATAGAAGAAAATCCAAGGAAGTAAGAAGGAGAAAATCTTACCAGTTAGAGCTCATGTCTGAACTTGAGGCAGGAAAAGAAAAAAAAAAGTTATCACCTCAACCTCTGCTCCTAGCTAGGTGTGATGGCTCGTGCCTGTAATCCCAGTGCTCTGGGAGGCTGAGACAGGAGAGTTGAAAGTTCAAGTCCAGCCTGGGCAAGTTAATGACTTAATGAGACCCTGCTTCACAACAGAAAATAAATTAAAATTGGCTGAGAATGTAACTCAGTGAAAATGTCCTGGATTCATTCAATCTTCAGTATCAATAAATAAATAAATAAATAAATAAATAAATAAATAAAATAAGCTAAAGATGTTTTATATAGTGACAGCATCAGGTTTGAAACTATATCCTTGGAAGGAGACATAGTGAGGTAGGGACATAGAGGCCCCAGCTTTGGCTCTTGGCCTGTCCCACAGCTGCTCAGACCAGTTGTTCGTCTTTACTTCTTTACCTGAACACAGGAGATGCTTCCCCTCCCTCGGGTTGGGGCAAGCACATTAAGTGAAGTGGTGTGGACGGAGACCTTTCCAGGGCAAGCTGCAGCTCCTGGAAACAAATTGTTATTTTAGAGCCTGAAGACCTAGGTTCATATCTACCAATACTGAGGTCCTGAGCAAGACAAGAGTCCCAGCTTGTTTATGGGGATAATTGTCTTACTCTTTGCCTTAGCTTTTTTGAAATCATCAAGAGTCAAAGTACAAATATTGTATGATCCTGCTTACGTGAAGTGCCTAGAATAGTCAAATTCGTGGAGAAAGGAAAGCAGTGGCTGCTTGTAGCTAAAAGGAAACTGAATGAAGCCTTATCATTTAAGCAGTACAGAGGTTCAGCTGGGGGTGTCGGAAAGTTTTGAAGGTGCATGCATGTTGATGACGGCTTCACAGTGATACAAATACACTTAATGCCACTGAAATGTACATTTAAAAAGTGTTAAAATGGTAAGCTTTTTCTGTGTATATTCTATCACAATAAAATGTGATTTTTTTTTTTTTTTTTTGTGGTAGTAGGGATTGAACCCAGGGCCTTTCTTTTTTCTTTATTTCTTTAAGACAGGGTCTTGCTAACTCTTTCCAGGCTGGCCTGGAACTTGCAGACCTATCTCAGCCTCCTGTGATATGAGATTACAGGTGTGCACCACTATGTCCGGCTAAGAAGTGATACAACTTGTTTATAATGTAAAGGGACACGCTTTGCCAACTGGAGTGCAGTAGGAAACAAGTGCCTTATATGCAGTGGTTACGCTACTTTTAGAGCAGGAGTGCAGAACTCATAGCCTGAATCTTACATGTAGTGCTGAACAGACTTAATGCTCTCACGTGGGTTTTCAGCAGTATTTTTTATGTCTTGATTGTATGGTGCTCAAGTGTGGACTGCATAGACAATAGAATGCCGAAAGACAGGGGCCAAAATGCAGTGCTAATTCTGGCTTCTGTTTCTGGCACGCACAGCCTAATCAAAATCCTCATGTCAGATATCATATATGTTGTGAAACATGAGAACTCAGATGCAGTGATCACCTGTAATAGTATTACAACCTGCCTTCAGGCATTATCATTAAGCAGACATATCAATTTTCTTATCTATTCAGCTTGGGCTACTAAAAAAAATGAAAGTTTTGTTATTTATAAACATTAACTAGCTGGATCTGGTGGTGCCCTATAACCTTCATACTCTGGGAAGCTGGAGCAGGAAGATTGAAAGTTTGAGCCCAGCCCGGGCAACTTGGTATCTTAGTAATTTAGCAAGACTCTATCTCAAAATAAAAAATAAAACAGGGCTGGGCTTGTAACTCAGTGTGAATGCTCTGAGCTTGGCTCCCAGTACCATAAAAATAAATAAATAAATAAGAAAGGAAGAGAGGGCTTGGGATGTATCTCATTACAAAGAAGATCCTGCATTCAATCCCCAGTGTGGCAGAAAAAAAAAAGTACATTATGTGTTTTATATGCCACCCAAGAGAATTCCTTTTCACTCATTGAGGCCTAGGCAAACCAAAAGGTTGGATACCCATGTGTTAGAGTATCTATCAATATTAGAATCTGCCCTGGGCATGGGTGGTCCATGCCTATAATGCCAATCTGCTGAGGAGGCTGAGGCAGGAAGATTGCAAATTCAAGGCCAGCCTGGGTGATTTAGCAATACCCTGTCTCAAAATAAAATTTATAAAGGGCCAAGGATATAAATCAGAGCACTTGCCTAGGAGGTATAAAACTCTAGGCTTCATCCCCCGTACTGCCAAAAAGAAAAAAATAAAATGAAAGAAATTGTAGGACTCACATTTTCTTTTTTTCTAACAGAACTTGTAGAGCTACTGGACTTTGAAAAAAAGAGCAAATATTCCTGATTCATTATTTTTTAATGTTTCTCACTTTTTTTCTGAATCATTGAATTTTATTCCATAATAAAATAGAACCAAGCCCATGAAAACCAGTGATTGTTACTGTCAGGAAGATGCAGCTGGAGAGCACAACACCCAGAGTTCTTTTTCCCTGTTCACTGGGCCCCTAGCAAGGGGAGGACATGGAGGGGTCTGTCCCAGAGCTGCTCCAGGGGTCTCCATTGTTAAATGCACCAGCCGACCTTTCTGTTATCAATCTCGCAGGAGTCTGGCACCTTGAGTCTCCAGAACTAACTTAGTAAGACCCTTGAAGAAGAGGGCCAAACTGAGGGCCCTAACGACTCTTATCTATTGTGGTGTTCTTTGTATTACAGTGCAGGAGATTTGAACCCAGGTTCTCATTCATAACAGGCAAGTACTCTACTCCTGAGATCGACCTCCAGCTCCCAGCAAGGTACACTGTGAGCCCGGCCTGAAATAGCCTGGAGGTCTTGGTTGCTTTACAGTTTTTTCCCCTCATTTTATTTATATGTATATATGTGATACATAATGTTTACATTGAATTTGAGTATTTTGTGCACATATGTATTGTGTCAAAATTATAAACCCTTCCCCTCTCCCTTTTTGATCCTCCCACACCCTTTGCCCCCATTGGCTGCTTTAATTATAGCACTTATAGTGAAAATTAAGTTATAAACTGTGCGCATAAAGGTTAGTATGTACCAGCAAATAAAAATTAGCTCTGGCAGAAAGTTGGCACAAGTTCAAACAATAGTTCACAAGTAATGACTATGTTTAAGCTTCTCAATACATTCATTCATTTGTATTAGAGGGAGGAACCCAGGGCTTGAAACAGGTCCCCACGCATGCTAAACATATTTTGCCACTGAGCATGTGCTCTACCACTGAAATACACCTCAGACTTCTATTCACAATTTTTTTCAGTACTGGAGATTGAGTTCCGGGAGTGCTGAGCTACATTCTCAGCCATTTTTTCTTTCAATTTTATTTCGGCATAGGATCTTTCTAAGTTGCTGAAGTTGGCCTCAAACTCGTGATCCTGCTGCTCCAGCCTCCCAGATAGTTGAGATTATAGGCATGTGCTACCACACCAGGCCCTATTAACATTTTCAATGGCTTTATTGAGATAAAACTCATGTATAATATGATATACCCACTTAAAGTGTACTATTCAAATCTGGGCATGGTAGTACATGCCTGTAGTCCCAGCACTTGGGAGGCTCAGGCAGTAGCATCACCTGGGCCCAGAAGCTTGAAGCCAGCCTGGGCAACATAGTAAGATTTTGTCTCAACATAAATAAATTGTAGCATTTTATGTCTTTTGGCATATTAACATTAATCTTTTAAAACTGTGATGAGATATATGTAACATAAAATTTGCCATTTTAGCCCCTAAAAAGTAGACAATTCAGTGGCAAAAACTGTCTTTACATGTAATTCCCATAAAGATAACATTTTACAAATGATAAAACTGAGAGTCAGTAAGGTGAATGAATTTACTGTTGTACTTAACTAGAAAGCAGCTAAGTAGTGTTTCACGTTTGTCTTAGTTTTTCATTTCTGTGATTCAATACCCAATATGCACAAATTAGGGGAGGAAAAGTTTATCTTAGCTTGCAGTTCATAGTTCATTCATGGCTGGCTGGCAACAGTGGAAACACATGACAGAGGCAGAGGTAGAGGCAGCTTCTCACGGCATTGCAAACAGGAAGCTGTATCTCTTCAAGTCAAGTCCCCGTGATCTGCCCCTTCTGGGTCACTATCCAGATCCCTCAACTCTGACCTCTCTTCTGTTTCCCTCATTTTGCCCTTCCCATAGAGGCCTGGTTCCCTAGAGTTCAGTCTTTGCTATGAGCTTACTTGCCCTGGAGCCTTCAGATGTCTTCAGAAGTTCAGAACCATCAAGTGCAATCACTGCCAACCCTCTGTCTCCTGCTGGCCAGACCTTTCATCTTAGATCCGCCCCTGTTATCACACAGATGCCTCAAACATGCCTGGTGGGGGCCTGGAGAAATGGCACTGTACTTAGAGTGCCTGCCTACCAAGCACAAGGCCCTGAGTTCGATTCCCAAGTACCATATAAACTGGGCATGGTGACATATGCCTGTAATTCCAACAATCATGAGGCTGAGGCAGGAAGATTTCTGTGAATTCTAGGCCAGCTTGGGCTACATAGGGAGTTCAGGACCAGCCTAACCTACAGAGCAAGACCCTGTCTTAAAACAAAAACATGCCTGATCGAACTCAGTACCTCTTGTTCTACACACCAGCTTCTCTTCCCTCGTGCCCATAACCATGACACACTGCATCATCCACTAGAAGCAGGAAATTGAGTGTCAGCCTATGTTCCTAGCGCTGGGAACTGTGCCTGTCTAATAGGTGCTCAATGAAAATCTATCAAATGAATCTTTGCTCTGTCTCTATCCAAACCATCTTCAGGACTTGTCCACTCTGCCTCTGAGATGGTTTCTCCTATTCTCCTCCTCCCCTCAACAACCTGATGCTACCCAGTGGGATCTGACCTGTTTCTTCCCGGGTGAAGTTTGCCAACCCCCTCCCTGTCCTCCCAACTTGGTGCTCCTGTTCTCCAGGACTTTAACTACTGACTCTGAGTGCTTGTCTAGTGACCACATAGCCCTGAGTTCAATTCCCCAGCACCATATAAGCCAGGAATGGTGGCACAGGCCTATAATCCCAGTACTCTGAAGCAGGAGGATTGCTGTGAGTCCAAGGCCAGCCTGGACTACAGAGACTCTGTCTCAAAAACAAACAAACAAACAAACAAACAAACCCCAGCATGACTTGCCCTTTTCAACTTCTTAAAACTCATCAAAGAGCCCTGTTGATATTAGAGTACACTCCCTGTAACTGAGGAGACAGAGGATTATTGTTTGGTGCGTGCATGCGTGTGTGTGTGTGTGTGTGTGTGTGTGTGTGTGTGTGTGTGTACATACATACTAGGGATCAGTCTCAAGGCCTTCAAACTGAGTTATATCCCCAACCCATTTTATAGTTTTGATTTTGAAACAGGGTCCTCCTGCCCCAACCTCCCAGGATGCTGGGATTACAGGCCTGAGCCACTGGACCCAGCCAGAGGATTTTTTTCTTTTTCAGCTAGTGTCTCACTCTGTAGTCTAGGCTGGTCCTGAACTCACTGTGTAGCCCAGGCTGGCCTCATAGAGGATAGTTTTTAATGTTTCCCTGCTTACACTAGCAGACCAAGGGCCAGAATCCTTGGCTCACTCAGGCCCATACTTTCTCCCCGGGAGGCTGGTGATGAAGTTATCAGAGTCCAGAGAAGTTAGCAAGGACCTTGCTGGGGGTGTGACAAAGTTCCTTGCTGGGGGCATGACTCTCTAGCATCCAGAAGCTCTGTTGGCTCCTTGCAAAGATTCTGGCCTGAGTTAGGGCCCCTTGGCCCCCTGTTCCCTGTCCTCCTCTTCCCCCCTGCTATCTGTGTTCCTCCCACTCAACTGGGAGCTCATGATGGAGCCATGGCCTGGGTGCTGCTTCCAGCTCTGCTGCAAAGCTGGGAGCAAAAAAGGGTGGGAGAGACAGAACTGCAGAAAATCTCCCCCTTTCCTGCCTGGGATCTCTCTTTTCCAACACCCTGAGTCTGCACCCTGATCTATCTGTGGCCCCACTGAGGGTCTCCTGGGGACTTGGCAGAGGGAGCCCTTGGCTACCAGCAAGGAGTGCAGACCTTTGTCAAGGCAAGCGTCAGGGAGAGCAAGCCAGATACACCCTTCAACAGAAGAAAGAGGCTCCTGGCTTTCTGCTGTATCAGACTTGGCTCTTGGTAACTCAGAGCCTGGGGTGAATCTGAAGCAATGGGCAGGGAGGGACACAGGCTGCGTGAAGCTTCTTCAGGAATGCTGGGAACTCAAGGGGCAAGACCCTTGAGAAATGCCTGGGATCCAGGCTCCAAGGTCATTCTAAGTGAAGTGACTCTGGCCCTTTTGGAAAATGCACTGAATCTGGGCAGAAAGGGCTCCCGGGGTCTTGCTGAATTTAGGCAGGGGGAGATGACCAACCATGAGGATCAGTCTAGGGAGGATGCTAAACTTAGGCCCTACAAGATGTCCTGGAAACAGCTTGAACTCCAGTTATAAGAGCTTCTTGTGGACAGCAGTGAACTCCACTTTCAGACAGTTGCAGAGGTCCCAGAACTCTCACTGTGTGCCTGAAACTTCACAGAGGCAGAGTCCATGTGGCTTCTCTTGTCCACACAGAACCTGCAAACAGACAGGGACACCCATAGGAACTCTCTCTGCTTTTTCTGATGCTGCCATATTCTCTGGGTCTCTGAACACAGGGCGCATCCTCAGACCTCTCGGCTCTGGTTTGTACTGCCCTTGCCCACGATCTCCTGTAGCCACATGACTTCTGGAATTCTTCATCCATGACTCTCAGCTTCTGTCTCCAGCCCAGACTTCTCCCCTCGATTCCAGGTTCACTCAGGCCCCACTGCCTGCCTGACACATTCCCGTGGCTGGCTGACTAGCACCTCCACCTCAGCATACCCCAAATCCCATTTCCCATGTTCCCTCCCAAGCCCTTCCTTCCGACAGTCCTCCCTGTCTTCACAAATGTCAGTTACATCCCCCAGTCTTCCGTGTCTAACAACCGACTCATTTTGGATCCCTTCCTTCATACTCCATAGCAGCAGGGCTGGTTGATCTTTTCTTTAAAATATATTCAGAACCCAATCTCTCTCTCTCTCTCTCTCTCTCTCTCTCTCTCTCTCTCTCTCTCTCTCTCTCTTTTCAGGCTGGACCTCACTTCCTAGTCCCAGCTGGTCCTGAACTCACTCTATAGCCCAGGTTAGCCTCAAACAGCAATCCTCCTGCATCAACCTCTGTAGCGCTAGGACTATAGATATGCACCATCATGCCTAGTTTATGGGGTGCTGGGGAATCTAACCCAGGGCCTTGCACTTGCTGGTGAAGTGCTCTAACTGCTGAGTTGTGCTCCTACCCCTCAGAATCCAATCTCAAATAACTGTTGCCATCACCTCTGCCCTCGTCCCTGTTGTCATCAGTGCTCCTGGGTTATTCCTCTTGATTCTTCTAATTTCCCAGCTGTTGATCCAAGTACCCCAGTCGTCATGCCTGCTTTCTTCTACTCATTCTCAGCGCAGTCACCAGAGTGAGCTTCCCACAACATCGCCCACCCAGATAACACTTGTTTGTCCAAAACCCACCAGTGACCCCATGACAGCCTATCACAGAATAAAAAGCAGTAGACCCTCCTTGGCCACCAGTGCCCCAGGCAGTGCCTCTTTCCAAGTCCCTCTCTTTCTTTCCTTACCTTTGTTTTTCCCCTGGGATACTGCAAATCAAGCCTAGGGCCTTTACACTGGGCTACATCCCAACCCATTTACTATTTTTTATTTTGTGACAGAGTCTTCCTGAGCTACTAAGTTGCCCAGGCTGGATGGAATCAAACCTGCTGTTCTCCTACCTCAGGCTCCCAGTGCTAGGATTTAGGCCTGCCCCATCAAGCCTGTCTTTCCTCATCTCCTGCTGCTCTCCCACATGTCTGCTCCCGCAATCCCTGTCTTCTTGCTGCTTCAGTTGTTATTGTTGGTTTTTTGTGTTGTTGTTGTTGTTTTCATATTTATTTATTTATTTACTTTGAGACAGGTTCTTGCTCTGTAGTCCAGGCTGGTCCTGTACACACTATATAGCCCAGGCTGACCTCAGCCTCCTGAGTGCTAGGATTATAGGTGTGTGCCACCACGCCTAGCTTATATGGTGCTGGGGAATCAAACTAAGGGCCTTGTGTTGGCTAAGCAAGTGTTCTAACCTCTATGCTGTGCCCTCAGCCCCTTATCTCGCTCTTTCTCTCTTTCTCTTTTTAAAGAAACTCTCAGGAGCTGGGCACCATGGTACACTCTGCAGTCTCCACACTGAGGGAGAAGGTAAGAGAGAATGGAGAATTCACTTCAGTTTGAGAAACTGAAGGAAGCGCATCTCTGATAGAAAGAATGAGAGTAGCCCATCAACCAAAGGAAGGGACCAGCTTTTAATGAGTTAGTGTGGTGGGTGAGGGTCTACTTGATCATTATCTCAAATGTTTTAGACAAGTGGTTCTGGAGAAATCCTTACTGCTTGAGGGGAAAGTTTTATCTCCCCAGAATTGCTTTTGTTTGGGGCAGTTGCAGTTTTATGGAAGCCCTGCTGGAATTCAAGGTGACCTGAGGTCTGGAACAGTGTCTGAAGACTCCTGGGTACTTGCTGGGGCACTCATTGGCTGTTGAATGTCCCTGTATGTCTCTTGTTTTTGTGTCCTCAGTCTTGAAGGGAGATGAGATAGGTTATGTAAATTTAGGATTAATCAACCTTGTATTACCAGTTTGTAGAGATTCAACTGTTTAACCTGCCTACTTGCAGCGCTGAGTAGGAATCTGACCCAAGTTTGGGGCAATGAAGGACATAGACACAAAATGAATATTAAACTTACCTATTGGGCATCGGTTGTTGTTTTGTAAAAATAGCTTTTAAGTCTCTGACTGCCTCAGAAGAAAAACACATATTGAAGAAAAAAAAAACCACATATCGTGCTTTTAATGAATAACAGGCTAAGGGCCCAAGTGTGCAGCTGCCCTTTGTCCCTATGGCAATCTGTAACTCACAATGATTTCCCCATGCTGTGATTTTTTTTACCTTTTGCATATTAACAAATTCGTATCTCATTTCTTCTTAAAATATGTATTGTCATTTCACTCCAGTGACCCTTCCGAGGGAAGAGGAAAATGTCATGTTGGCCCTGCAGCACAAAAGGTTTTCTCTATGGTTAAGATTATCTCTGTGAGAAAGATGTCCAAGAGAAGGGTTGCTGGGTTCAAAGTGAGAACAGTGGTCCATTCTGGCAATTTGTTTTCCAGAAGCTCTGCCAGTGCACAGAGAGGGGGTACTGTGGCTGCCACAGAGTGGGGGTTGGGCTGTCATGCTTTGCAGACAGAAGCAGGATGAAAGGATTCCAAAAACTCATGTGTCCCAAGGCCATGACAAAGCAACAGACAGGAAAGATTCTCACTCTGCTGAAAACTGAGATAAAATACAAACACTCTTACACTTTGGGAAATGCAAGTTAGAACAGTGAGATTTATTTTATATTATTATGTTACTAGGAACTTAATCAATGGTCTTTGCACTGAGTTACATCCTCAGCCTATTCTGTTAATTTTATCTTAAGACTGAGGCTAAGTTGCTCAGGTTGGAGTCAAACTTGTGATCTTCCTTCCTCAGACTCCCAAAGTGCTGGGATTACAGACCTGAACCACTAGGCTCCACTGAGATACTCTTTTTTTTTTTTTTTAACTTTCAGATTGGTAAAGCTTGAAAAACACACAGTACTTGTGAGACCAGGGGTACAGATACCCTTATATTCATCTGATAAAAATGGAAATTGTTGCAACCTTGAGGAAATGTAATCTTGCCACAGGAATTAAAATTTAAATGCACATAGCCTTTGATCCAAGAATCCCATGTGTGTGAATCTATTACAAAAAGAAGGCAGCAGGTCTGTGTCAGTTGCTCCTTTTGTATCCGTTGCAGCTGCCTGCCTGAGTTAGGCCCTGTATTTGTCTTTGGCTTGCCTGCTGGAGGCACCATGCTCATATCTGTCTTAAACAGCTAAGCATTCAGTGTGGCTTGTGGCAAAGGCAGCTGTCTCCCTCCGCTCTTTTACACATCCTCCTTTTGATAATGGGTCCTACAGGGCCCAGTTGAAAGCCCATAGCCCAGCCTTCCTCTCAGCCAGGTGTAGCCATACCAATAAGTCCTGGCCAAGAAGATACGGGTGGGAAGGTACCTGCAACCTCCGGGGTTGGAGATTTGTTCATATGGAAAATGTTGCCCTGAGATAACTAATGAATATGTGTTAGACTCTTGAACTTGGGAGTCATAGGATAGCTGCTTTCTGCCATGGGAACAGAGAAACAGGGAGGACATGGTTTTCAGAGAAGAGGATGGAGTACATGCAAAACTAAAGAGGTGAGGCTGTTACTGGCCACTTGATCATATATGGTCTGTTGCTCACACTGAGCCAACCAAAGGAGGCCATTGATTTTTATGGACAACATGAAGGCTTTATTCAAAGCTAGCTCCAAAAAAATGGAGGGGCCGCTTTTGCTTCAAATCACCATCTCACCTGTACAAGTAATGTGTTTTCTAGCAAGGAACAGAGAAGAAGGGGAATGAAGTGAAGCAACACATACCCAGGCTTGTGTTATTGTTCCCAGATATCTTTAGCTCTCTCCCTTTGCTGTGGAAAGAGAACTGGGCCCTGGCTTCCTGGGGCTAACATCTGTGTATTTTGTCCCTTTCTGGGCTGAGGAAAGGACAGGAGCATGCTTATAAGCTTGGTAAGGAAGTTTTGGAAAGTTGCCCATCTCTAAAAGAAAAAAAAAATCTACTTCTAAAGCTCCTTTTGGCCTGGCTTGGTGGTATAGGCCAGTAATCCCATTACTCTCAGAGGCTGAGGAAGGAGGAACATGAGTTTGAGCTCATCTTGGGCAACTTAGTGACTTAGAGAGACCCTGTCTCAAAATAAAAGTTGGTCTGGGGCGGGGATCAGTGTGAAGGTCCTAGGTTCAATCCTCAGTACCTATCTTAGTTACTTTTTTGTTGTTGGGACAGAATACCTGACAGCCATAACTTTAGGGAGGAATGATTTATTTTAGCTCACAGTTTCAGAAAGTCACAGTCCATTCACAGATGGGTAGCTGGAAATGGTGAACACACATGGTGGGGATACAGCTAGAAAGCTCTTCAGAGCGTGGCAGAGGGGGAAGCCAAGTCAGAGAGGAAGGGTGGAGCTAGCACATGCCCCTCCAGGTCAAGCCCTAAGCATCTGCCCCTTCCAGCCAGGCCCCACCTCCCAACTGTACTCCATATTCCTAGGTACACAAGGTTTTGGGGAACACTCCAGCTCTAAACCACAACATGTGAAGTCTGTCATACCACAATAAATAAATATATAAGTTCCGTTTTGCTGAGCTAGTTACAGGGCTCTACTGGGCATGGTGGTGCATCCCAGTAACCTTAGCTACTAGAGACTAAAAAAAAAAAAAAAAAAAAAAAAAAAAAAAAAAAAAAAAAAAAAAAAAAAAAATGGCTGGGGATATAGCTTACTGGCAGAAATCAAAGAGCTTGGATGAATTCCCTGTTTCCAGTTCCCAGTACTAGGGGTGTTGGGGGGAAATGAGTCAGGACTCCTGGGGACCCTATGATGTCCCTGGATGCTCACAAAGCTTCACAATCCTAGCTCTCATGCTTCATGTATGAGGTCACACTACTTCTGTCCTTGCTTTTTTTTTAGATAGACTCCTCCCATTTCCCTTTATCTAGTTGTGTTTCTGTTATTTGCAAGGAAAGCAGGCTTCATTAAGATAGAGCCCTCTAGAATTGCCTTTTGTTTTAGATGTGATAACTGTAAAGGTATGGCAGGAAAATGGAGAAGTTGTGTGTTGCTTTACTTGTTGTGGAAAAATGACAAAGAATAAAAAAGCCACAAGCTGGGCACAGGAAGGGAGGCCTGTCACCCCAGCTCTCTGGAAGGCAGAGGCAGAAGTAACTCAAGTTCAAGCCCAGCCTGTGTAACTCAGCAACCTAGCGAACCCTGTCTCAAAATCAAGACTAAAAAATGGACCTGGGCTGTAGCTCAGTGTGTAGGCCCTGGGTTTCATCCTTGATTATAATAAACAAATGATAGCCTGAGGATTATAGCTCAGTAGTAGTGCAATTGTTGTACTAGAAAAAAAGAAAAGAAAAAAATGTTATTAATAGAAATGGAGAAAATTCAATAGGTTTGACCCACAGGCCATGGCTTG
The DNA here is from genome assembly GCA_004027205.1 of Ctenodactylus gundi. Classification (NCBI taxonomy): domain Eukaryota; kingdom Metazoa; phylum Chordata; class Mammalia; order Rodentia; family Ctenodactylidae; genus Ctenodactylus; species Ctenodactylus gundi. The sequence continues at coordinate 188,623 of PVKB01000790.1, forward strand.
CCAACTCTTGCATTAGAATATCATAATTTAATAACCCTCAGTAAAGTATTAGATATAAACATTAGGCATTAGTAGCTGTTAACTTCATAGAGTGAGAAAATTGGACATTGGGCACCTCCCGAGGACTTGTTAATGCCTCTTATTCTCATGTCACAGGGGTCAAATCTGAGTTTAATCTAGTCTCTGGATACAGGTATAAATTTATAGGAAATACATATGTAATGGACAGGGCAGTGTGAAAATTTAAAAGTTAAGAATTCCTTCCTTCGGTGAGAAACTACTTCTCCAAAGTTCATCAAGCCTGGGACATAACCACCTCCCTCCTCTCCTAAACCCAGACAAATGGACAGGAAATGCATGTACTGTCCCAAGAGGTCCAGGCAGAAAAAGGAGAGAGAGCAGAAGATGGTCCGAGAGACAGAGCAAGCCAGGAGCTTGTCTCACTGTATCCCACCTCCCCCCTGTTCCATGCTATACAAGACCCCTACACACCTGTACCGGCATGCTGGTGCTTTGTGGCAAAGAGGTTCCTCCATCTCCTTGGAGCTAACTTTGAGTATAGCCTTTCCCCTTCCACCCAACCTCCCTTGTTTGTTGAGTTAAAAAGCAGTGAGTGCGCTGGGCTCGTAGCTCGGTGGTAGAGTGTTTGACCTGTGGTTCATTCCTTGGTACCACACTGGGGGGAAGAGCAGCAGGCCCACAGCTGCAGTGAGTTGACTTGAGTGGCCAGGAATGTTACTGGTCTCTCAAAGGCCATAGGTCCAGGTTCGTGTGCTTGCCTGTCTGACCAAATCAAAGGAGGCCGTTTATTATGGGAAATAGAAAAAGATGTATTCAAAGCTGGCTTTGGGGGAGAAGGTGAGAACAACACTTCAGAGTTGCCTATCTCTCCAAGCTGCCCTGGTGTACAAGAGGGCTTTTGATCCAAGTTTACATGTCTGTTCTAAAGGAGATTCGTGGCTGGGGGTGGAGTTATGAGCACTTCTTGAGGGGTCTCTACTTGCTATTATTTGCATATTATGCTCATCTGACATTTACTCCTGTTTTGTTATCTCCCCCTTAAAGCCCCTATTTATGTATTCTGTTTTTGAAGGAAAGAGGACTTATCAGGAAATGTTTAATCCTTTACATGAGGAGTCCCCACCCCCTCTCCTACTCCCCAGCATAGACCAGTACTGGAAGGACCAGGACCTGGGGACAGATGAGCAGGGAGCAGGAGGCCAGCTGGGAGTGAAGCCCCACCTCCTGACCGCAGACTTTTATGCCAATATGGATTGACAGGAGGTGGAGCTTCATGTCCATGCTTCCCTCCTGTGGCTGCTGGCAATTTCGAAGGAATCCTCCAACAACTTACTGCATAACAAGTCACCACCACCCCCCTTGGGAGAATGGTCTTCAACTGAACTGTTCCCTGCTGTCAAAGGGCTGATTTATATCAACTTTACTGCTTTACGCCACATATCCAGATTCCAGGTATTGAAGCTGGGGTGGGCAGATGGAGCACTGTTTCATCTTGAGCAGTCCCAGGAAACCTCTGACACTGAAGTTTCAGTTGCCATCTTGGCCATGACAGTAACCCGTGGCACAGAGAAAGATGTGGAACTGCACCAAGAGTAGGCAAAATCTCGACTGTGGATGGGTGTGCAACTTAAAAGAATTCTTCAACATAATGGCTGTAGGAGTCAAGGGGGATGTAAGGGTTGAAAGAATAAATAGGTACGTGTCAGCTTGGTGAACAGGGGACTCACCACCTGAGGAACACTTAGGTGACTGCTGTAAAGATAAGCTAGCCTGTTCTGGTAGCTCAGGCCTGTAATCATAGCACTCTGGGAACCTGAGGCCAGACAGTTGCAAGTTTGAGCCCACCCTGGGCAAATTAGCAATTTATCTCAAAATCAGTAATTAAAATGGGCTGGGAAGGTAGCTGAGTGGGAAGGCCCTGGGCTTGATCCCAGCACCACAAAAATAAATAAATAAACAAACAAAATAAAAATAAATATGAGAGGCCTCTGATTGGGAAGGGGCCCAGAATGGGAGGGTGGTAAAGTCTCATTTCTTGGTGGTGAAAAGAATTTGCATCTTAGATTGAGCTCTATATTTGTTTTGTGTTTAAAATATTAGTGATTGATTGTTTTTGTGGTACTGGAGATATTGCAGGACCTTTGCACTGAATTACTTTCCAAGACCCTTTTGATTTTTTATTTAGAGACAGGGTCTCACTAAGTCACTAAATTTTCAAGGCTAGAGTCAGTGTTGTGCAAGACAACGTACTGAGCTGGTGTTGCAGCCAGTGAACAGAATTTACTTTGGAAACAAGAATAATAATACTCTTCAGGGGAGATAACAGGTGAGTTCCAAGAAAGAAACTACATGTCAGGCTGGGAAGTTGGGGTCTTTTATAAGGATGTGAGAATGTGAAAAGGGGTCTTGGAAGAAAAGGAGAATATCTGAAGAATCCCCTGTGCCCCTTTGATCTTTCCAGAGTACTTGTATTGTGCCTAAGATGCAGTATCTAACGTTGGAATCTGATAAGAACATTTCCTTCAACCTCACAGAGGGCTTTCTGGCCTCAGCGAGGGAGGCTGTGAGTATCACAGAGAATGTCATGGTTTCATTCAGGGAGGCCTAAGTGTATCACAGAAGGCTTTCTGGCTTCCAGTAGGGAGGTCGACGCATATCAGCTTTTAGACAGGATGAGTGGGAAGAACTCCTGGAGGGGTGTGAGTGGGTCTGTTTCAGAGCCCAGTACTGCTACACTGCCTCATGACCCTTTGGTGTGAACTGTGCAAGACAGCTTCTAACAGATTTTTGCTAGTAGGATTTTAGCCCTCTTATTACCAGTAGGCCGCCATTACACTCATATTTGCAATCCTCCTGCCTCAGCCTCCCAGAGTGCTGAGATTACAGGCATGCACCACTGTGTCCAGCTTGAGTTTTACTGTGTAGTTAAAAACAGTTGTAGGAACAACATAAGCTCAGAGCTGCCAGGTACCGTGACTCCCACATGTGGAGAGCTGCTTGGGAATGAGCCCCCCTTGATGGCTCTGGCAAGGCCCAGAGGGACAAGGTGAGACCTACAGGCCGTGATAATCTTGTTTGATTAGCCACATCCAGATATTTCCAAAGCTTGATCTATCTGAAGAATGAGCCATCAAAGTCCCTTTTCACTTTACTGCTTTGATGTATACACAAAACAATCTACCCATAAATCTGCAGATCCCTGAAAGGCGGGTGAATACTCCTGGAGGAATGTCCGCAGCTGTTCATGCTGGCTGGCACGCACAGGCAAACCTGTTCTTCCTCATTCCCCCAGTGCCCTTGAAAGCGTGGTTTCTAGTCATGGGCTTCATCGTCACTCATTGAGGCTTGGTCCTCTGTGACCTTGTTGGTGCATCAGCCCAGCTTGCTGAGGGCAGAAAGGCAAATACGTCCTGCAAGATAAATAAAAATCTTGCCATGTGGAACAGCGGCCACATTCGTTGGGTTAATCTGAGGCCCAGGAGAAGTAAGGGGCAGCCATGTGCTTCAATGTATAAATTCATCCATCACACGTTGATCGATGGTAGGCACTGAACACGAAAGCTCCAGTCCCAACTCTTGAGAACTCAGGGGTTATACATGCAGAAGTGGGCAGACTAGCTTCTCTCTACCCTTCGTCCTTGTAAAAATCACCACTCTGCTTTAATAAGAAAAGAGTTTACTCTGAGCCAAATATGAATGACCATGGTCTAAGGAATAGGGAGTCAAGTTTTCCTAAATGATACATCCTGCCATGGAAGAGGTAATATCAACTTTTATTACCACAGAACGAAGAACATACATCAATACATTTACCAAATACATTGTTGGTGACATCTTGGCAGGCTCCAGCAAGGTGGGGAAATTTCTTTTATAGGTTTCAGACAATTTTGTTTTTATTTTGTCTTTTGTGTGTTTATGTGATACTGGGGATTGAACCCAGGGCCTTTGACCTTTTTATTTTGGGACAGAGTCTTGTTAAGTTACCCAGCCTGGCCTCTGACTTGTAATCCTCTTGTTTCAGCCTCTCAGAGTTCTGCGGTTACAGGCCTGTGCCACCACACACCATGGCTGGTCCAGATGTTATCTCATAGCATTCTTTGCCTTAGTGCTGGAGGCTGCAAGTCTGCTAAGTTTAATGATACCATCTTTTTACCCACCAATGTCTATATTTTCAGGTTTGTTTGCTCACCACTGACTAAGTCAAAGGAGTCCATTTATTTTGGTTAAAAAAAAGGAAAAAAACGTTATCCAAAACTAGCTCTGAGGAAGGGGAGGGGTCCATTTGGCTCAATTCACCATCTCCCAGTTCACTGGTAGAAAAGGGTCTTTTATAGTAAGGAACAGAGAGGAGGGAAACTGAGAGATAATGCCCCTCTCCTCCCATTTCCAAGGATTTCAGCTTTATATCTCCCTTTCTAGTAGAAAGGAAACCTCTTGGTGCAGCATCTGCACGTTCTGTCACTGGAAAGTGTTGGTTACACACTCATCAGGAAGAAGTCAGGAAAGGCCTCTTATTTCTAAAAGAAAAAGTCCAACTGTACAAGTCCAAAAAGAGAAGTTTACCTAGTTGTCACCACGATGTTAGGTCAGGCACAGCGGCTGAAAGTAGAGACTATTAAAGGAGGCTAAGATACGGTAGCTCAAACTAATTCTGGCTCACAGCCCACGACATTCCATCTCCCTACAATCATGTCCACTGAACCAAGGTCACACCGTTCTGCAGTGTCCTCAGTGGGGATGGGGCTTCTTCAGGTCTTCAGAGATCCTCAGCTTTATACCTTATAGGTTTGTTGTGTGGGCTACAAACTCAGTTGACATAACAGAGCAATAGGAGAGAGACCATATTAAATTACATGCATGCTCACAGGAGTCCCACAGAAGAGGAGACTCAAAGAAGGGCCAGATATTAATCTCACTCACATAGCATTCTAAACTACAGAAAGCAGTCAGGACTTGGGGACCCACTGGACTGTGTGGGAACACAGTCACGGGAGGGGAAAGGGAGGTGAAGAAAGGTAGTCTTGTTGTATGAGTAAAAGTTCCTTAGGTAGCAAAAGTTTGGAGCAGTCCTCTTCCTGTTCCAATTACTTTCATTAAAGGAGATTTCCTGCCAGTCACGGTGGCACACACTTGTAATCCCAGAACTCTGGGAAGCTGAAGCAGGAGAATTGCAAGTTTGAACGTAGGCTGGATGATTTAGCAAGATCCTACCACAAAATAAAAAAAGAAAAAAGACTGGGGGAGTATAGCTCAGGGTGAAGCCCCTGGGTTCAATCCTCAGTACTGCGAAAACAAACAAAAATTGTATTATTTTTATCAATATAAATTTTACAAAAGGACAGAGTCATTACTGTGTCTGTAGTTTCTTAGAATAACCTAGTGGAAATGTGCCTAAGAAATACATATAAGAAGGTGTATCTAGAGTCTTCTACAGACATAATTTGGCTTCTGTGTGTGTGTGTACATCTATGCTGTACAACCTGGGAACTCTTAGAGGCCTCTATGGTGCAAACATCCTTGGTTTGAGCCATCACCTCTTCCAGATTCTGTGATTTCCATCATTTATTTCTTCACATTGTTCAATTCAGAACTTCCAGGATGCCTGATGAATTTGGAATGCAAAAATGTGAGCTAAGTACTCCGGTGCAGGCTTCTAATCCCAGCACTCTGGAAGGCTGAGGCAGGTGGATCATCAGAGCCCAGCCTGGGCAACAAATGCAAGAGCCTGTCTAAAGCCAAAAGAATTCTAAAATGTGTTAACTAAAGGTAGAATGTGGTGTTGCCCCTATGGTGAAGAGCCAGACAGGATGGAGGGGATTTTTTCCCCATGCGTTATCACTTTTATTATTATGTATTTGCGATGTACAATTGTTACATTAAACTTGAGGAATTTGTGCACACACATAGCACATTAGCCTCCCATTCACTTCCTCTCCCTCTTTCCTGCCCTCCAACCCCATATCCTCAAGACCCTTCTTCCTTTCCAGAAATCCATCTCATTTCTTCCTAGCATCGCCCTTGTTTGGCTATATTACTAATTTATAGTTTGAGTTCCTCACGTTAGAGGAACCATGTGATATTTAATCTGCATCTGATTCACTTCTATAAGCATAATGATATCCATTTTCCTACAAATGACTCAAATTTATCTTTCTTTATGGCAGAATAGTGCTCCATTGTGTACAAATACATTTTTTCTTTATCTGTTGATCAGGACAGATACATTTTGATGAGCAGAAGATCCTTGGGGAAAAGCCCTCGGTAGCCTGAAGGTGATGTCTGAGGTAAGGAAAGAGATGACCTGGGAGGAAGAAGGCGGGAAGAGAAGTCGAGTGTGTATTATTTCATTGGCATTCCCGGGTTTTGCTAACCCCTATGCTTTGACTGTCTCCATCAGGAAAGGTCCTCGTTCTGTAGGTTAGACTTTGAAGGGAGAAAAAAACCTCTGTTTGAATCGCAGCCTTGTTACTTACCAGCTGGCGATCAGCACAGTCACCTTCAGATCTTCAGCCTCTTTCTTTAAATACATAATGCACAGAAAAATATACACCTCACTGGCAGTCAAGGGAATGAAAATTATTGTACATAAACAGCTCTCCACAGAGCCACGTGCATTGGTCTTTGTGTTAGTTCCTGTCCTTGGTTGAATACTCCACGGTGTTTGTCAGTATTCAGGTCAAAAAAAAAAGAGGGGCTTCAGATGGTCTTCAAAGTTGCTTTTATCGATTGGCTTGGGTTAGGGGGGAATTTTCTATTCTGTAAGAGAAAAGAATAAAAAACCTACTCACATTCATTCGACATACATAGTCACATTTCTCAATTTATAGTATTTTTCTTACTGGCCTTGATTAGTCCCTACTAAATCAAGCTCTTTTGCTTTCCCAAAGCTTCTAGTGCCTAAGGCAATCATGAAATGCAGGGAGTTCCCTTTTCTGGACAACAGATAATTAAAAATAATGATATATTGAGTGTGGGCTGTGGGCCAGGCAATGAGGCTGTGCTCCTTACATGGGTTCTTTAATCTCTAAATTACCTGTGGGTGAGGATTACCTCAGATTTATAGAGCCTTGTATGTTTGTTTTGATGATTAAATGACATGTTTGAAAAATGCCTGGGGGGAGGGGCGCCAGGAGCTGTAGCTTGGTGGCAGAATGCTTGCCTAGCATGTGCAAGGTTCTGGGTTCAATTTCCATCCCCCAGATTCAATATATGTCAGCTCTCATCACTACTGTTATTTTTTCAGTGAGGAAATAAGGGCTGAGGTTGGTTAAAATATTTCCCTAAAGCCACCCAGCTGAACAGCTGAAGGATTCCAAGTCCCACGATTATTAAAACAAAGTAAGAAATCTGCTGTATTGTGCAACATCTTGATGGAACAAAACATTAACCAGTTCAAACAATGCCATGTAATTTTCAACCCAGTTTTAACCCGATAGTCCAGCAAATGTTATCACAATTTTTGGCAACTTGTTTCCCCCTTTGATGATAAACTTCTTGTACAAATGCCAACTTTAGTCCTTATACATCCCGAACACAGATCTCCCACTTGGTCTCACGTACTGTGGTTGTGTCTGGTGGGCCCTGCCTTTCCCTTGGGCCCATTGGGATTGGTATAAGGATAGGAAATATGCCAAGCCCAACCAGTCAGCATTTTTTCTCCTCTGATTTTTCAGACTCATAGAGTGTTAGTCCCTTTTGCCCAGTGTGGTGAGGCATGACTGTAATCCCAGCTACTCAGAAGGCTGGGGCAGGGAGATTGCAGATTCATGACATACCTAGACAATTTAGGGAGACTTCGCTCAAAAAAATTCTAGGGTATAGCTCAGTGGTGGAGTGCTCCGGGGCTATATTCCCAATAACACAAAAACAAAAAACTGTAGTGGCACACCATTCTAATCTGAGCATTTGGGAGGACGAGGCAGGAAGATTATAGGTTCCTCACCAGCCTAGGCTACAGAGTGAGCTTACCACATAGGGAGATCCTGTCTCAAAAACAAACAAAAGACAAAGATAACTGGGTAAGTACCTCCTTTCTCAGGATGTAAGTGGTAAGATGTAAAACATGGGAGTTCACAGTCCCAGTTCTATGAAGGTGTCACTCTGTGCTGAGAGAGACTTCAGCTGAGCTAGAAAGGCAGGTGCAGGGTAAGTATGGCCGAGGTGAAGTTCCCACGGCCCCACTCTTGATGTGACAGTTCAGCCCTTCTGCGGATTCCCTGAGCGAAACCTGATCTTTCGCTGTTGTCTTAGCCAGCTCAGGCTGGGTTTCTATCACTTGCAGCTGAGTATCCTGGGGGACATAAGCACCCCAAGTGGCATACCGGCTGCTCTCGAGCAGGCTCTGCCTGTGCTGTTCCTTTTGTCTACAACATTGCCTATGCCCACATGCCCAAAGCCAGCCACTCAATCTTTAGGACCCAGCTGCTCATTAACAAGCCCTGATCCAGCCTGCTGCAATTCAACTTTCTGTCTTGGAACAGAAAGTTCCCCCACTCCTGCACCCCAGTTCTTAAAAAGGGATTTTTAAAAATTGTACTTAGAGTTTTCTAACTTGAATTATAATTATTTATATCTAGACTGTATTTTTTTTTCAGTACTAGAGATTGAACATAGGGCCTTTGCAGTGAGCCAAATCCCCAGCCCTTTTTATATTTTTATTTTGAGAGAATCTATAGGTTGCCCAGGCTGGATTTGAAGTTGGAAACCTCCTGGCCCAGCCTCCCAGAGTTCTGGGATTATAGGCCTGCTCACCAGACCCAGCTTCTTGATTTTCCTTCTAGAACACAGATCTGTGCTCTTCATCTCCTTATCTCCGGAGTCTGGCAGGGCTAGGGCTCTGCAATGTGAGTTCTTTCCCTCTATGAGGCCACACTTTACCCTTGAGCTTCCATTTTCTTTTCCCAGCATCAACCATTCCCTGCTGCTGCGTGAGGAAAAGTTCATTTGTGTCCACCCCAGGTAGTTGTGTTTTGGTGAAACAAAGAGCATGTTTTAAAATGTTTACTGCATTATAGACTTAAGGAACAGCTACTAAAGAAAGTTTTTAGTACTGTTTAGAGGATGTTTCACTTAGGAAACAGATTTCAAATAGGAATGCTTGTGAGGCTCACAGTCAGAGAGAAGGAATAATATTTCCAAAAGAACTACATGCCAATCTTTGTGGTTCTATTTTTAATCTCCCTGCCTCTCTTCAAAAGTCTTTGGCAGATCAATTATCCATTAGTGAGACAGGAGGTAATGCATGTGATCGCTCATATGTAAATACATTTAACAAAAATTTGGGGCAACATTTTTTGGCTTGGAGGTTGGTGTTTTGAGAATACATTATTATCAGAATATGTAACTTTTCATAGTCAGCTATGAGCTCCCCTCTCTAATTCTACCACCTGAAGTTCTTTCTTTTTAGCAATCACGTTCTAAATTCTGAGACTATTTTTTTTCTGCACCGGTTTTAGTTTCTTTTTCATTTCAGTGACTCAATGCCTGACATCACAGTTTAAGAGGCAGAAAGATTTAGCTCACAGTTTCAGAAAGTTACAGTCCATTCAGAGATGGGCAGCTGGAAATGGTAGAATCACATGGTACGGCTGGAGTTAGAGCCAGAGCTGGAGCTTGAGACAGAGATTCTCACGTCATGGCGAAACAAAGCCAAGTCTGAGAGGAAGGGAAGAAGTTGCATTTTCCCTTCCAGGTCCTGTCCCAATGAACCACCCCTTCTGGATCCAGCCTCATTGTTCTGCCCCTTCTAGGTTTAAGCACCTAATACACCAGACACCTGTAATCTATAATATACCACACCCCTGTCTTCCATCACACACTTATAATTCACCACATGACCATAATCTATACCTCCAGAACAGGCCCCAATCTCCTAACAGCACATGATTCCATAAATAATCCATAACTTCCAGATACATGAGATTTTTGGGGGACATTCCAGACCCAAATCACAATATTCTGCCCCTGGTTCCCAAAAGATTCATGTCCATCTCCTCATGCAAAATGCATTTATTCCTTCTCTAAGAGTTGCCAAAGTCTTAACAATTTTAGCACTGCTAAAAAAATAAGTCCCAAGTTTAAAGTCTCCTCTGAGATACAAGGCAAATTCTCATCTGTGAGCTCTTACGAAAATCAAAGAAAGGTCAAATACCTCCAAGATACAATGGCGCAGGGTAACCATTGCATTCCAAAAGGGAGACATAGGAGAATAGAAAGTAACCAGATCAAATCAAGTTCTAAACCAGTAGGGCAAGGGTTAACCCCTATAGCTCCATGTTCAGCACCTGGGGTAAAGTGTGGTGGCAGGGAGATGTGAGCTTCAAAGGGCCTGGATGGTCCCACCCCTACAAAATTATTGCTGGCTGCAACTTCCATCTTTCCTTTGGGCTGAATCTGCTATGGTCTGTAGCTTTTCTCAGCTGATAATCCATGTTCTTGGCTTCTCCAAATTTTCAGGGTTTCCATTTCCATTGTACCTTAAGCTTCTGCCTCACAATTTCACACACTGCCTTCCCAGGGGGCACACTGGCTGGTCTCTAAGACCTTCCTCTGAAATCTGGGTGGAGGCCACCACGATCCCACAACTCTTGCATTCTGCATTCCAAGAAAGCCAGGACCACATAGACATTGCTAAGGTTGGTGTTTTGAGAATATATTATTATCAGAATATGTAACTTTTTATAGTCAGCCATGAGTTCCCCTCTCTAATTCTACCACCTGAAGTTCTTCTCAGCAATCACTTTCTAAATTCTCAGACTATTTTTTTCTGCACCTTTAAAAAAAATTCCATATTATGTTGCTTTTTATTGATGGCTGTTTTGTGTGTATAACTTTATCTGCTAAAATTAATTTTAGTTGGTCAATGGGTTTAGCCAATTTCAAAGTTTATGCACTGAGAGAAAACTGAAATGACTGCACTCTGCTTAAAAGATGATGTTCTCAAGAAATATTACAAAATTCACTCTCATAGGTCTATACATAACAAGTGACAAGACACATCCTGCTCCCCGCCAAAGAAGTAAACAAGTTTTAGACTTCCCAATTTTGCTCTTATTTTCAATAAGAAAAATAGAGGGATAGAATCTACTACAGTGATAGAATTCCTGGTTATTTAGCTTGCTGTTTATCTCTGTCTTTAGTATCCAGACCCCAAAATGGGTATAGACATACTCTGTCAAAACTATAGTGACGTCATAACATATTACACATAGTAGGCACTCAACAAAGGTGAGAGGTGACTCACTGGCTGGGGAGGATGAGGTAGAAAGACCACAAGTTTGAGCTCAGTCTGGAAAATTTAGCAACTCAGTGAAATCCTGTCTTAAAGTGAATAAAATGAATAAAAAGTGAGCTGTAGGTATAGCTCACTGTGAAGGCCATGGGTTGGCTCTCAAGTATTACAAGGAAAAAATAAAAAAGACTGACATTTTCTTGGAGTTTCTTTGTAAGATACATAATTACAAATAGAGTGATAACACCTGTCTTAAGCTAGGGATGTAGCTCTGTGGAATCTAGCATGTGTGATACCCACCATAGGGAGAGGGTAGGGACTCTTTTAGACAAATAAATATAAATCTTAAATAAAGCAATATGATATTGTTGTTATGTTTTGGGACTGTCTCTCTTGGGCTCTGATGTGTAGTCTTACCTGGATCAGAAAGACTGGCCCAAGGGACCTACTGGGGACCAAGCCTATGAGGTGCCATTCCTTGTTGTCTTCTGGGGTTTAAACATAAGCTGTTAAGAACGAAATGTTTCTAATTAAGATACCGCTGATTTTCCCCTCCATTAATCCGATCTTTCTTCAAAGCTAATGGGTGTACATAATGACTCCACATCAAAGACTCTTTTCTAGTGGTTTAGGAGATGTGAGGTTTATTAGAACAAAGCACAATTCACAACCCACAACACAGCAATTTGCTGAAGTTATTTTAAAGTTGATTTAGGAATCACTTTACATGAGGTGGCCTGGATCTTTATTTGTGCTGTTCTTCCAAACCCCATCCAAAAAGCCTTTCAGGGCTGAAGATACAGCTGCTCAGTGGTACAGCACTTGCCTGGCATGCACAAGGCTCTGGTTTCAATCCCTGGTACCAAAACTAAACAAACTAAAAAGACCACCGGGGGGAAAAAAAAAGCCATTCAGCTCTCTGGTCCCTTCCTTTCTCCTCCCTTGTACTCCTACCGTTGGTAGTTTCCTCAAATTATTATCTATTTTCTTTTCTTTTTACTCCTCTTATAATATAAGCTCATTAAGGGCTTGGTGTTATTATTATTATTTGTAGTTTTTGATTTTTGTTTTGGTACTGGGGATTGAACCTAGGGCCTTGTGCATGCCACACCAGTGCTATACCACGGAGCTACATCCTTAGTCCTTATTTATTTTTTCTGATACTGGAGAGTGAACCCAGGGCTACTGCACAGAGCTACACATCCTCAGCCCTTTTAATTTTTTATTTTGAGGGAGAGTCTTGCTAAGTTGCAAGAGCTGGGCTCAAACTTGGAATCTTCCTGTTTCAGCCTTCCAGTGTGCTGGGACCATAGTTAGGTTCTACCACTTACCCTCAAACTGAAAAAAATGGATTGGTAATGTAGCTTAGTGTGAAAGCCCTGGGCTCAATCCCTAGTATTACACACACACACACACACACACACACGCGCGCGCGCGCGCGCGTGCACGTGCACGCACACACAGTGCTTTCCTCTCTGACCTTCCTGACAGTGTGGAGGCAGGCAGGCAACCTATTTATTACTCTCATTTAGAGATGTGGACACCACTCATGAAGGCTGGGTAGCCTGAGGGCCATGAGGCTGCAGTTTCAGGAGACACCAGGACTCCTGTGGGTGGGTTCCTGCTGGGAGCTCTTCTCTGTTTTCAGAGCTGTTTGTCTCCTGAGATGAGTGTCAAGTGCAAAACAAACCTAATCCTCAAGTCCTTCTGACCCCTCCTTGCTGGCTTCTATACTTCTCTTCTGGATCCTTCACTTTCAATTTAGCAACAGTTTTTATTTAGAAGCTGTACATTTTTCCAGGTGCAGATGAAAGATACATCTTCGTCTTTTGATTCTCCAGTTCCTCTGCCTGGGACCTCCTGGGCGTGGTGTGTGACTAGAATGTGGCACTGAGGCAGGACAGAATAAATAAAGACAGGAAGAAAGGAGACAAGGATATTGAAATCTTACGATTGTACTTCCAGGAAAACTGCGGCTTCCAGACACAAAGTTACTTAAGGTTGCAATCCTTTGTCACCCCAGGACTGCTTTTCCCTTCTAAGCCTCTCATTCCTAAATTCCTAAGAGTTTTAAAGACATAATAAGTCTGTAAATTGGGACTGTGCTTTTCTCTCAATAGTATAAACTCACACATTCCAGACTTTTACCCCCAACGAAACAGTACAATAAATTGGGTGCCATATCTTTAAACTTCAAACATATGCACCTCATTTCTGTTTTAATCTAGACAACTAGTGGGCATCCTGATGGCCATTAGGAATATACATACTAGATCATTTGTCTTGACATCCCAAGGCCACATGAATACTCCAAATTCAGACTAGTGTACCTCAACCTCAAGCATCTACACTCTTTTGAGTGTGTATGTCAGTCAAGAGCCTACTTCTGTGGAAAGGGAGAGTAGAGGTCCCTATCTCTTCTCGGGCTCCTCCTTTCATGCTGATGAGATGAGATGGAGAGGACAGCCAGGAATTAGGGGGTGGAAGATGTAACTATGGAGTGGCCCAGAATGTGGTGCTCATAGGACTCTCAGGGTAAGGGTCTGTGATGAGGCCTTAGCCATGAGATCCTTCTGTTCATTCTTGTCTCCAAATTTTTCTGGAGGAGAGATTTGAAGGAGAGTGGGAGAAAATGAAGTGACACACTTGGGAAAAAGATGCTGACAACAAGACCCCAGTAGATGTGAAGTGTGGAAGAAAAATGTGGTCAAGGTGAGTGTGATGAGTTGTAGGGGCTCTCTTGCCGTCATTAACTATATTTAGTAATTCAGCTGCTGGACCTAGTTGTGTGTAGTTCTTTGCACACAGCCCTGAGGGGGGCAGGTAAGGAGAGGGGGAAAGAAAGGAATCTCAACTGGCCTTTAAATCCCTGTGTCTTTTCTTGAAAGAAAGTGAATAAAGCATTACAGTTTTGTAAACTCAAGAAAAACAGAATGCCATAGATATTCATGAATGGCATAGATGAGAAATCGCCAATAAGTTAAAATAAGGACGACGAGGGGCTGAGGGTGTAGCTCACTGGTAGATCCAGTGCTGCATGTGAGAGTTATAATCCTTAGCACATCCACACACAAAAGAAATGAAGGTCAGGAGCAATGGTGCCCACCTGTAACCTCAGTTACTCAGTAGGCTGAAGCAGAAGAATAACAAGTTTAAGTCCAGCTTGGGCAACTGAGGCACTTTCTCAAAACCAGGTAAGTAACTAAGGGCTGGAGTCTAGCTCAGTGGTACAGTGCTTACTTAGCATGCACAAGGCCTGGGTTCGATACCTAGTACTAGTAAGGAAGAAAGAAAAAAAGAAAGGAAGAAAGAAGAGGACGACAAGCTTGGTGGTCATGAGTCAGCTTCACACAAACATCTAGATCATAAACCACCCTCAACAATGACATTGCATATATTTTATCCCTCACATCTAGCTCATCAGGAACAGATACACATTTTATAAACAGAAACTTAAAATTACACACATACTAAGACCCCTTTGTTTTTTCGAATGAGATGGGACCTTCTATGTTGCTCAAGCTGGTCTTGAACTTTTGTGCGGAAGCAGTCCCCTGCCTCAACCTGCACTGCAGGTGTGCCCTTGGAAGCCAGTACATACCAGTAAATTAATATTTTCTTCTTCTGGTGGTACTGGGGGTTGAATCCTAGGCTTTTGTATTGAGCTACATCCTTTTTTTTTTCTTGGTCGTAGTTTATTTTGAGAGAGGATTTCACTAAGTTGCTAAATTGCCCATGCTGGGGTTGCACTTTTGATCCTCCTGTCTCAGCCTCCCAGAATGCTGGTTATTATCAGTGTGTGACACCTGGCCTTGATGAGTACTTAATGTCTACTAGCAACTTCACATGTATTTTATTCCTCAGCGGAACCCTGTACTAATAACAAATATCATAATTTGAGGTTCAGAGGCATCAAGCAACTTGCCTAAGATCACTGGTTGGTAAGTGGAATTCCAGAATATTGCAGAATTTTCACCAGTGTCTGACAGTAAAGCACATGGCTCTTAACTGGAGCCAAATGGCCTCATTTGTCACAGTCATGTTCCACTTAACCATGGGCAAGTGCTCCCTCTTCTGCCTATACCACTTTTTTTTTTGTTGTTGTTGTTGTTTTAACATTAGGGACACATACAGGGCTTGTATATTATCTGTGTATTTCTCTTTCGTCTCTGGAGGGTAGAGAAAGGCTCCATATTTTGTCCCCATATCCTCAGTTTCACAGGCATTTAGCGCTCAAAGGACTAATACAGAGGGATACCGTGAAGGTGGCTACACGGGGCGGGGGGGTGGGGGGGTTGAGGCCAGGAGTAAAAACAGGTGCAGAGGAACTCATTCAATGGTTTAATGACTGGACCACGCCAGGCGCTGTGGATATGATGATCACGCCACTCTGTGTCTTTCCTTCACCGTGGAGTTGGGGTCATGACCGAGGAGGTGACTCACCACGGACGTTTATTTCCTTCCTAGGAAAAAACCCCAGGAGTCTGGCGTCTGTGTGTAGGGTTCCGCAGTCCTGCTGTGCACAAGACACCAATAACAAAAGTAGGTCAAGTGGAACGCTTCCACTGGATTGAACTTGAGCGGCCAGAGGGCGAGGTCGGGCTGTGATGGGAGATACAGAGCGCCGAGCGCCCGGCGCCCGGTGGAAATAAAGGGGTGTGGCTGTCGGGCTTTGCTGCTAGCTTTTCCACGTGTCCCTCCGTCCCTTGGCATCTGGACGCCGGGCTCTGTCCGCTCATTACGGGAAAACGAGATGCGCTGTTAGCCCACCCTCCCCGCCACCCTTTGCGAACGGCTCCCAATTTGTTGAGTTCCATTCTTGGGGACCGCCGGCACACCCTGGGATCCGTCAGGGCTGAGCGGCGGCGGTGCCGCAAACCACCCTGCTTTCTGCCGGACACCCAGGTTCCTTACCGCTAACCCCAGGTCACGGCCTCGCCCACGCCCCTTCCCCGTTTCTGCCCCGCCCACTCGCCTCCTGCGCGCGGCCTGGGGGCGGGACGATGACTCCGACAGCGCGAGACTTCCGACCAAATCCCGCGAGACTCGCCTGCCTTCGCGGCTGCCGCCTCTTACGTCTTTCCTTTTGACAAGTCGCCGCTGCTGCAGCAAAAATAAAGGACGCGGCCACCACCGTCGCTGTCGAGCCGGGCTCGGGGGCACGCCGGATCCGCACCCCACCCCCGCTAGCTCCACAGCCGCCTACGGTAACGCCTCCTCTTTAGCTCTCTGGATCGCCTTGGGTGCGCTCGGCCACCGGGCGAGGCCGCCTGGAGCCGTTCCGGGCGCTGCCGAGCGGGGCTGCCGGGGTCCCGGGTGGGCTGCAGGCGGAGGCCTGGGGGAACCCTCCTGTTGCGGTGGGGACCTGGCTCCAGAGGCTTCCTGCCGCCCAGGATCCTCCGCGAGCCGACCCCCGGAGAGGCCAGGAGACCCGCCCCTACAGCGGCAGCTGCGGGGTGTACCTGCTTCGCGGCCCCCCCGGGGTCGTGTCTCTGACCTTCTCCCCTACCCCTTTATCCGCTAACGAGCGCCCCTCCCCCGCCCGGGACCCGGACTTGGGGGCGGCAGCTCGCCTGTCCTCGGACCCCCAGAGAGCTTTGACCCCGGTCCTCCTGTCGCCGGCCGACTTCGGAGGTGTGGAGGTTGGGTCGCCTCTGCCTTTGGGTGGGGGCAGCTCGCTGTGGGGTCAACTTTTCTTTCAATCTCTTGCCCCATAACATAACCGTTTATAACGCCTTGGATACCAGAATAGGAGGTGAGGTTCATTGTGTAGTCTCCAGGGTGAGATGAGGATGTTAATGATGAAAGGAGCTGTCCAGGGAACATGGTGAAATCTTTTCTGTGATGGGTGGCAGGCTCCTGGAAGGCACGATTATAGGAGCTGGTACTACCTCTCATAGCCGGTTATGTAAAACACATGTTATCTATCCAAAGCTGTGACACACAAGGACTAAATATGCCTTAGTGTAAAAAAAAAGTCTATAATTGTTTGAGGTTATGGGTAATCAAATAATAAGAATCACACTTGGGTGTATTAACTAAATTTCGTAACAGGCATTTTTTTTGGCTCCTCTTTTCATGAGACTTTCCTATTCTCTGTATGTTCCAAAACGGATTTATTTCACTTGAATCATTACTTTGGGCTGTTTAATTAAAACACATTACCTGTTCATTATTGTCATTTCTTTCCCTTTCATTGGGCCTTCTTCCAGAATTAATGTTTTAATAAATGGAACATCCAACATATTTTTCTACTTGCATCTAATACATAGATTTTTTTTTTTTTTTTTACTGTTCTGTTTGTGGGGGTTGCTCATAAAGGGGCAGTGGGTTTAGAAAGCCAAGTGACAGTAATCATAGTGGGATAGAACTTGCCTTAAGGTTTTATAAAGTTGATTTCCATTGGTTATGTTTAGATCAAAATTATGAAACATTATTTCATAGTGGGTTTTTTGTGTGTTATTAGACTGAGCTTGGGTTGTGGCTTTGATGATGTTTCCATAGCTTCTGTTTACACAAGCAAAACTGAGTGTCCTAGGTGCCTGTGTTATGCATATATGTACATGGATACCCATATGTGTTCTGTATCTGTTCATATTTGTTACATTGAGAAAAGATAGCATTAGATAGGACAAAGAACATTCAGTCATAATATTACCCCCAAATCACATGACAGGATTGTATGGCAGAATGAGAACTAGGGAGCTTGAAAATCTGGATGCTTTTAAAAATAGGATAGATTGTCATCTGTCTGGGGTTGTCATTGGACTGGGTAAAGCCTCTTATAATTCTAAAATTTTATGATTTTGCTTCCCCTAAGGTTCTTATCTTTGTCTCTTGAATTTCCAGTCATGACAGTTTGCATGTGACACTTACCCATTCATTTGCTGGTCATGTATTCCACTCCCAAGCAGACGTCCTGGTGGTGCATGGAGGAGAAAGCAAATATGAATGCGTCACTTAATCTGTTCACTAATATACACATCTCCTGAAAATATGTGATTTAGTGGAGTTTCTGAGAATGAGTTGCTGATTGGGCTGTATTGTTAGTAGAGGATGAACATAATAAATAATAATATAAATCTAATGTCCCAAACAGTTTTTTCCCAAGAGTAAGACTGAATCCCTCCTTACTATTTTTTTAAAAAAAATAATTGGAGGGGAGAGAGGATGGAATACATTGAACAGCAGATCTTTTAAGCGCAGACTTTGGGTTGGTGTAGTTCAGTGGTAGGACTCTTGCTAACATGTGCAAGGTCTTTGGATCAATATTCAGCATCACAAAAATGTCATAATTTCAGAAGTTAAAATGACAATAATGATGGCATTGTGGTTTAGAGGGTAGAGATAAGCGCATGTTAGGATAAAAGACTTGCAAAACAAAACTTGAATTTGATAGGTAGACAACTTTATAAGTAACACACTTTGTTTGAAATAATTTATTATAGTGCTGGGGGTTGAACCCAGGGCAGAGCTCATGCTGTACAAGTGTTCTTCTGCCATTGAACTATGTCCCCAGCTCAAAGTTTTTAAATTGTGAACAAAACTTAGGTTTAACATATGTGAAATGGGCTGTTCCAGGCACATTCTGCAGATTATCATGGAATTGAGAGAAGAATATTGCATAACCCATTTAAAAAGGAACTTGTGGCAAGTGGTGGCACATGCCTATAATCGCAGCACTCGGAGGCTGAGGCAGAGGTTTGCAAATTTAAGCCCAGCCTGAACAACTATGTGACTTAGCGAATCGTGTCTCCAACCAACCAACCAACCAACCAAAGGGAAAAAAAAAAAAAAAAAAAAAACTGGAAGAAGGGCTAGGAATGTGTTCCAGTATGAAGACCCTCAGTTCAATTCCAAGTACCACAAAGGAGTTTGCAAATCAGTACTTTTATTTTAACTGAAAAAGTATAGTAAGGGAGCATAAAATAGGTACTTTGCTTATTATGTGCCAGATCTGGTTTTTATGACTTTAGTTTGTTCTTTTGTTGCTTACTGGGCTGTCTGAATTAATGGGAATATTAAATTCCAAATGAGATCCCTGAGCAAGGAAATAGGACAATTGAATTAGGTGACTGGTTGATAGATTTTATTTACTTTTAATGGTTTTAGTTGAAACTTACAGAAAAGTTGCAAAGATAATAAAGAGATCTTACATATATTTCATTCCACATTCATGAGTGTCAGCATCTTATATAACCATAAGTATAATTATCAAATCTAGGCAATTAGGATTGGCATAATAATGTGAATAACAGATTTTGTATTAATTTTGCCAGTTTCCCCCCGATGCTGCTCCACCTCACCCCTGTTCCAGGACCTAATTAAAACCTCATGTTGTGTTCATTTGTGTCTTCTTAACCCTCTGACTGATTACCTTGTCTTTAGGACCTTAATGTTTTTTATGAGTAATGAATAGTTATTTTGTAAAGTTCCTCTAATTTTGTGTTTGTTTCATATTGTCTCCTGATTGGGCTAAGATTGTTTTGTGTTTCACAAGAAAAATACAGAAGTGATATTATGCCCTTCTCTGAGCATCATTTTAGAGGTCCGCAGTACGAAAATGTTCTTGATAAGGATATTTAACGTTGATCACTTTGTTAAGGGGACTTCTACTGGGTTCTCCTAAGTGAAATTACTGCTTCTCCTTTAGTAATTTGTAAATGCCCGTGCGCACGTGTGCATACTCACAAACACACACACATACATATAGGTAAAAATATATACATATCATGACGTATGTGTATTTTTTGGGAAGAGAGGCTTTGAAACTAAATATAATAATAGTTTTTCTCCCATTAATTTCATTTGTTTGTTTATTTAGTTTCCTGAGGCAGGGTCTTGCTATGTAGTCCAGGCTGGTCCTGAACTCACTGTGTAGCCTACACTGGCCTTGGATTCATGATACTTACCCTTCCTCAGTCACTTGAGTGCTGGGATGTGCCACCAGGCCTGGCTTTATGTGTTCATGGGGAAATCAAACTCAGGGCCTTGTGCTTGCAAGGCTTATTTATTTACTTTTAAACATTATGCTGAGCAAGGACTCTACCCCTGGGCCACATCCCCAACTCTCTCCCTTATTTTTAACAGCCTTTGGTGGATCTGCAGCAGTTGTAGTTGTAGTGTTTGTCTAGTAGTAATTTTGAATTTTTCCCATTGCTGGCTTTTATTAATTGGAGTTTTTCTATAAATGAGATGTAGACACACACATCTTTTCTTCCTCATTTATTTGTTTATATTAGTGTGTGCCCAAGGGTATGTATTTTATCGTTCAGGTTATCATCCAATACTGCTTTATTTTGTTGTCTGTGTCATTGCTCCTAGACCTTCAAATGACAGCACTAAGAATTACAGATATGGGCAGCCCTCCTTATCCACATGCATGAATTCAGACAACCATGGATTGAAAATACTAAAAAACAAATTGCACCTGTATTGAGCATTTGCAGACTTGTTCTTAGTCACTTGTCCCTAAACAGTATAACAATGGTTAGTATCATTTATGTTGCATTAGATATTAGAAGTGATCTAGAGACCATCTACATGGTGTGATCCAAAAAATGCGGTGCATATTTAAGTTTAAAAATGTTATCATAGTTGGGGCTGGAAGTGTAGCTCAGAAGTGTAGCTCAAGTGCTCAGAGAGCGCTTGCCTGACAAGCGCTGGGTCCTGGGTTTGATTCCCCAGCACCACATAGCCTGGGTGTGGTGACACACAGCATACTTGCAGACGATAATGAATAAATAGAAAGTAAGAGCCTGCACCACTGGGCCTGGTTCAAAGAAAATCTAAAAAATTATTATAATGGAAGATACATTGTGCTTAACCTCCCTCAAAAGTGCTTCCTGTCTTTGCACACACTTATCCCGTTGTCTTGCCGCTTCCCAAAGTGATCCTAGAAGTCCTCTTTTGTGTCTTTAGTTGTGCTGTCAGGGCTGCTTCAGTGTCCTGAATTGAATCAAAACTTTGACCTTTCTTTGTCATTTTGACTTTGACAGAAGAGCCAGAAGTCACAGTGTCAGATGTGGTGAATAACGTGGAGGAGGACACACAGTCATGTTTTTGTGAGTCTGTGTTTCCCTTGAATGGCTCAGCAGTAGCATGCACTGTATTTTTGGTTATACCAGTAAAAGACTCTCACGTGGGGACTTCAGAACCACTTCAAAAAGTGATTAGAATATTGAGATTTGTTCAAAGTAAGGGGGTATGTTAATCTTTAACAGGATTGTTGGTAATGTGTCTTTCCCTGTAATAAATTTTTTATAATTTGAACTTTAACTATACATTTTAGTTACAACTCATATACAGAATATGGTAGGATGTGGAGAAGTCGTATGCAAATATTATGCCATTTTATATAAGGTACTTGAGAATGATGGATATTATCTTTCAGGAGAAAGGAGATCTTGGAACTGAGGGATAACTGTGTATTTCTTTTATAGACCATGAATTTCTGCTGATTCTTTTCTAATCCAACATCTAAGGCGCCCCCCACCCCCTCGTGGAGATTCAGCCCATGGCCCCACACTGCGTGATACGCTCTCTACCACTGGGCAAGATTGCCAGCCTTATTTTAAAGGTTCTGCTAAGTTTCTCAGGCTGGCCTCTAAGCCGTGACTCTTCCACCCAGCCTCCCAAGTAGCTGGGATTAACAGACATGTACTACCATGCCTGGCTATGGTATACTCACTCATTAGTTCACTTCTGGAATACACATTTGATAATTAACAAATTGCTAATGCCTTATGAAATATATACTTACTAAAAGTCCTTGAGAAAGCTCAGCAGATAGAACCAAGAGAACAAGAACTTAGGCAATAAAGAAAAAAGAAAGTGGGATTGAAAAGCCTCACGAAAGAAGTCCATGGATCCTGCCTTGTCACATGCTGATGAAATCTGTAAAAAACAGAACAGTTTCAAGCAAGAAAAAAAGAGTCAAATAATTGGATAATTGTTTATTTTAGAATGAGAATGTGTTTTTCTGAAATATATAAAAATAGTAGAAGAGATGTTGGGAATGAAGTCACCTTTTCACCTAAAAAACCTTTCTTACCATAGGAAAATATCATTCCATCCATACTTGTACCTGATTGTGGATGGTTGATAGACTTGTACTGTATATTTTCACAGATGAATAATAATTAAATTACCTGAATTATAAGATTTATAAAATTTTTATATTTTATGAATGAATTCTTACTAAGAGAAAGTTACTAGGGACAATTTGAAACTATATATGTGTGTGTGTGTGTGTGTGTGTGTGTGTGTGTGTATATATATATATATATACCGATTCTCACACACACACACACACACACACACATACATCAATTTCTCTGGAAGCAGGAGGCAGATTTAGGTATCTATTACATTATTTTTCTAGCTGTAAAGGATGGAAGCCAAGAACTTTCTTTATCAGTTTGTTTATGGAATTTATAAATAAAAGTACAAAATATTAAAAATATACTTGCTAAGTAGACTATTTGTGTATAGTCTTTGTCTTTAGCCTTACACTAGACATTCAAAAAAATTCTGACCAGGCATGTAGGTTAGCCACTTTTCCCCCATCCCTTTATTACGGTTATTTATTCATGTGGGAGAAGATTCCTTTGTTATTGTTTCTCTTCTATTTTGAGTGCACCTCAATTCTGATTGATTGAACAAATTATTATTAGTTTTTGAGACAGGGTCTCGCTCTGTAGCCCAGGCTGCTCCTCAACTTACTATGGAGCACAGGCTGGCTTTGTATTTTTGGCAATTCTTTTGCTTCAGCCCCTCAATTGCTGGGATTACAGGTGCGTGCCACCATGTCCAGTTTATGAGGTGCTGGGGAGTTGAACCCAGGGCCTGCGCTTGCTAGGCAAGTACTTGAACTGCTGTGCCATTCCTCTTGCCCTCACAAATTATTATTATTATTTGGTATGTGAAATAGTGGAGTTAACAAACAAACATCACTGCTACTAAACTCTACTAAATGAAAAACCTATAGTGCTGGGGAATCAAACCCAAAGTCTTATGCTTACAAGGCAAGTGCTTTAACTGCTGTATTATTCCTCCAGCTTCCCCACCTCCATAGTTTTTTATGTTGAGAATTCACATACCATAAAACTAATTTTTAATATATTTATTTTAATTTTTTTCGTAGATTGGGTTTTACTGTATTGCTCAGATTGGCCTTGAAATCCTGGGCTTGAGTGATGCTCTTGTCTCGGCCTCCTAGAATCTGGGACTACTGGCACAGGTCATTTTATGATGAAAGTTACCCATTTGAAGTGGTTTTCAGCTTATTGACAGAGTATTGCAACCATTACCACAGTTTAATTCTAGAACATATTGTTGCCTCAAAAAGAAACTCTGCAGCTTTGACAGTCGCATCCCATTTCCTCATTCCAGGTGCTTATTCTGGGTATTTAAAGTTTGTGGAACAATATATAAGACCTTTTGTGCCAGCTTCTTTTAGTTAGCATCATTTTTTCAAGGTTTATCTGTGTTGTGGCATGTGTCAGCACTTCAGATTTTTTAATGGCTGAATGATATCCATTGGACAATTGTACATCTAGAAAAAATTATAATATCCATTGTAAATACACCACGTTTTGTTCATCTGTATGTCAGCTGATGGACATTTGATTTTCCACCTTTTGGCTACTATGAATAATGCCACTCTGAACATTCATGTACAATGGTTTTGGGTTAGGTACATTATTTTATGTTTATTATAAAATTGTGTTTATCATATAAATTTAAGGTGTACAATATGATTTTTTTTTGAGACAGGGTCTTGCTGTGCTGTCCAGGCTGGTTTTTCACTCACTCTGTGGTCTAGGCTGGCCTCAAACTCACAGCAATCCTTTTGCGTCAGCCTCCCAAATGCTGGGACTATAAGCGTGCACCACCACCCTCAGCATTTGTGGTACTCAGGAATTGAAATTTAGGGTCTTGTACTTGCTATGTGAGCACTCTGACTGCTCTTCTAATCCTCCAACCCTAACAACGTGATGTTTTGATATACATATACATATCTCATTTGAAATAGCATCGAATAGTGGCAGAAATAACAGAATAATATAACAGCAAGATAGTTACATCTTATGTTTTTTAACTTGTGTTTTTTTCCATCTAAGGTTCTATGAAAGAATTAATATTTAATGTTCTAAGATGTATGGACATCCAGCTACATAAAGAATTAACTTTTCTACATTGCATCTAGAACGACATTAGCTTGTACCACCCTTGGGAAATTTGAGAAAATAGGCATTCTGTTTGTGTTCTGTGTTTCAGATGATTATCCTCACTTGACAAAGGTACATGAAAATTATAGAGTTAAGTATGTTTTTTTCTCTCTTTTTAAAATTAAAAAAAAATTCTTTTCTGTTCTGGAGATTGAATGAGGGGCCTTTTCCCTGGGCTATATCCCCAGTCCTTTTAAAATGTAATTTTTATATTTTAGTTTTTCTGTCTTTTAACTCTACCATGAATTAGCAAGTGAGTCTTACTCTTCTATCCTCAGTATCCTGATATATAAAACGAGAATAATAATAGTTGTATTTCATAGAGCTGATGCAAAGATTAAATTAAAAATACCTCCTGAATTACTTTTATCTAGTTTTATGACTTTTAAGACTGCTGTTTGATTGACTGCCTGTTTTGATTTCAGCCCAGACCCCCACCCTAGATCCCATTTTACCATAATTTGTCTGCATTTTCTGTCTCTCATTGGCTGTCTAGTAGGTGTCTCAGGCTAAATTTGTATTACCGAAAAGGGTGGTCCCTGGCCTAGTCATTCCCTGTGATCTGCTTTTAGTAAATAGTGCACTGTCAGCTAGTCAGCCCAGTGTCATCTGTGACTCTTTTTTTCTTTATACCCTCAGTAAGTATCTGCAAACTGTATCTTCTCAATACATATGCACATAGATAATGGACTTACACACGTTTTGTAGTGGCTGGGGATTGGACCCAGGGCCTGACCCACTGAGGTGCATCCCTTGCTTCATGTTTCCTCATCTTGCGTTTGTTTCTGTCTTATTTCTGTGTATAAACCATTATGTTCTGTTTAGGTGATTAGCGTTAATAGTCTCTTAGCTGGTTTCCCTGCTGCTCTTTCGCTTCACCTGCTGTTGGCTGTTTCCAGCTTCTTAGCTGGAGAATTTCTGTTGTTGTTGTGATACTGGAGATTGAGCCTGAGACATCACATGCTAAGCAAGTGCTCTACCATTGAGCCACGTTTGCAGGTTACATCTAAGTATTTTTAAAATACATATTTAGATTAAAGTTGTGATTCTAATAGCAGATTGTAATATCATTCAGACCAATATTTTACATAAATTTTTTCTTAATTTCTTAATTTTTCTGTGGTAATACTGAATTGTTTTTGTTTGAGAGCTTTACTTTTTGAAATAAAAAAAGAAAGTCTGGAAGCTTTTGAAAAGACAGATGTAATGTATAGAAGTAGATTATGTATAGATGCATAGCAGCATAGAGAAAATTTGGTATGTCTCCTTTCTCTTGTTCATCTGAAAATGGTTTTAATTACTTCGGGTAATTAAAGTTGCTCTTAGGTATTAAGGATTTCAGAATCCTTGACATACACTATGAAAGGAATGAAATTAGATACAAACTTATATAGTTTTATTTAAAGCAATTGAGGATTGACAGAATGTAACTTTGTTTTGAAAAAATCTGAGGAATTGCTGCACTGTTAAGCTGTTATTGCTTAAATTATTGTTTAAGATGTGTTAGGTCAAAGAAGGACCTGGACGGAACCAAAAATATGACCAACAGCAAGAGAATTTGAAGTTAAACTGTTGCCCCCATGACCTTAAGCCATGGTGAGGCCCCGGGACCCTATGCCTGGGTAGCAGGTCTACGGGTAAGGTCCCCTGGACCTTATACTTGGGTAAGAAGTACAGGTGTAAGGCAGAAGACCCCAACGGTGGGGTGAACAGAGCTTTTATTTAGGGTGGGTGGATTATCCAGCATGAGAGACAGTGATTGGGCAGTTTAGCTGACTGGTAGAGAGAGGATTGGGCAGAAGAGGACAAAGTGGAGTTGTTGGATAGGTTGGGAGAGCAGGAAGGTGGGCTCTGGGCTGAGGGAGATTGCCTCCCCACCTCCGCCCCCCCCCCCCCCCCCCCCACACACACACACCTCGGGAGTCAGAGTTATCATCATCAGTTAGCCAGCCAGCTGCTGAGGCCCACATGCTTGTGTCAGGCCTGAGAAGTCAGGTTACTGTGGCTGGGGAGGAATGAGGGAACAGCTATCTGTAATCCAAGGTCATACGCAGAAAGCCAAGTTCTGTTTGGGAACAGTGGAGAAGTTCCACATGGGAGTTATAGGTCAGGAGCCCCACATGATGTCTTTCAGTTCTGTTCATGTTTTCTTTTTTCACAGTGCTCTCTTGCATTGCCTCCTGGTCACCATTCCCTCCCTCTTCCTGTGCCATCTGTTGGTTTGGCTCCTTGTTTCAGAGTAGGCAGCAGGAAAGGGTTTTTGTACACAAGATAAAACTAGTCCTGTTTGGGAGCTCAGTGAACTAGTGTGCTTGAGTCTTTTGATGATAAACTCAGGAGTACCCAGCACACAGGACGAGAAAGATAGTGATGACTATGCAGTAAGGCCTGAATGTTTTTCTGTGACTATTGCTGTATTTAATCAATAAAAACTGAAAACAGAATTTTTTCCCATAGGAAACTGTAAACTGATGTGGTACTGTTATCAACCTTACAAGTAAGATTAGTTACATAGGAGAATTTAGGATGTGAATTGCTGGTGGAATTCGTGTCAGGTGATTCTTTTCCACCCCCTACTCCTTTTGGCAAGGTGTTTGGGATTGAACCTGTGGCTTACGGCCTCATGCACACTAGGCAAGTACTCTACCACTGAACTATACCCCAAGCCTCTTAGGTGATCTTTCTCTTCTTTCAGTACTGGGCATTGAACCCAAAGCCTTAAGAAGTGATAGCCCCAGCCCTTTTAAAATTTTATTTGGAGAGAAGATCTTTCTAAGGTACCCAGGCATGCCTCACACTCTGTCCTACTGCCTCAGCCTTCCCAGTAGTTTTGGAATTATATGTATGTGCTGTGTGGCTTTCAAATGAGCAAGAGAGAGTGAGAGAGTGTGTGTATGTGATGTGTATGTGTGGTACTGGGGATCGAAAGCCCAAGGCCCTCACACTCAGCTATATCCTTAGCCCATTTTTTATCTTTGGTTTTGAGACCAAGTCATACTCTGTCACTAAGTTGTTAAGTAGCTTGGTGTGAAGACTCTAGTTTCAATAACCAGTAATTAAATTTTAAATATAAAATGTACCCAAAATAGTTGTAAAGGATCATCCCTATTTGAATCCCATATCAAAAAATAATGTCAAGTCATTAAGTTGTCCAGGTGGGTCTTGAATTAGTGAAACTCTCGGAGTGCTATGATTACAGGCCTGTGCTGCTGGGTCTGGCTAAATGATTTCTTATAATACTTTATAATTTTTGATGTTATAAACTTATAGTAATTTGTACTTCATTATGGATTTATCTGTTACAGGAGTATAGAAATTATGGGCAGATCCAGGGAGGAAATTCAATTTCCAGGTAGCATTTAAAAATTATATTTAAACATATTAATACAGAATTAAGGAGAATAGCATAAATAGCTCCCATGTAGTGAACATTGAGCTTTAAGAATTATTAACTCAAAGCATGTTTTATTTCATCTGTGTTTGTATGCCACCCTGTCTTCAGTCTAAATCAAACTCCAGACATAGGTGATTTGTACATTTCAGATGTTTCAGTATTGGGCTCTAAAAGAGTCTGTCTTTTAGAACACATATTATTAAACCACAAAATTTCATAATTTTCTTGTCCTTTTTTTTTTCTTTAGATGTCCTAGGGATTGAACCTAAGTCCTCACACATTAGGCAGGTACTCAACCACTGCCTGTACCTCCAGCCCTGCGGCTCATTCTTAATACTGTTATAGGTTTCATATTTTTTGATATGGGATCCAAATAAGGTCTATATTTTACAATTTTTGGGAACTTTTTTCCTTCCTTGTTTTATATTAAAAGTTAATTACTCTTGGTACTGGTTATTGAAACTGGGGTCTTCACACTAAGCTCTATCCTCAGTCCTTAAAAAAAAACCTTTTTTCGAAAACCAGGTGTTGCTAAGTTGCCCTGGCTTGATTTGAACTGGTAATTCATCTGACTTAGCCTCTCAGAATGCTGACATTACAGGCATGTGCTATCACTCTTGGCTGTTTTTTCACTTTTACTCTTTAGGCTTTTTTTTTTTCTTTATTTTTTTTTCCTCACAGTTGCATTACAAGAAACTAAATTGTTTGCCCTGAGACGTTTCCCATACTCTATTCTGCTGATTTCATCTCCATAATGTCATTTAATGTGTTTTTATGTCTCCTGAATTTTCTGTAAATTGAGATTGTTTTTATTTTAGAAGAGGCTACTTATTCAGAGTGGTGTGTGTTTCCATCAGAAGATAATAAAGTCTTAGTATTCTTTGTGGTTTTAGCAGCTAGCTATTGAGAGTCACTGCTTAAATGTATTAATTTATTAAGAATAAAATAGTATTCTTTATGTATTAGATGGTATTTTTTCAGAAAATCTTTAACTGTGTTTAGGTGACTGTGTTTAGGGTACTACAATGATTTGAGAAGATTCTGTGTAGAATTTTTTTTAAGGAAGAAGTACAATTCATTATAAATACACTTAGAGTGTGGAGTTGATCATTGGATTTATTGTTTTTAAGAGATCAGTGCTCCTGTTAAGAAATTTGGAAAGTACTCTGTGTAGGGTAGCAGTTAGTATTCTTTTCTTTTTTCAAATTTCTTTCGGGAAATTTAATTCTGGCCTTTGCACTGAGCTACATCCTGGTCTCCTTATTTATTTTTTTAATTTATTTTTTAATTTTGGGACAGGATCTTGCTTAATTGCTCAGGCTGGGCCTCAAACTTAGGAATTTTCCTGCCTCTGCGACCTGGTTACTATTCTTCCACACAATCACTGGGATTACATGTGTGCACCAACACCAGATATTAGTTTCTTGAGTGAAATTTGCTTGCCTTAACTTGAGAACAGGCATTGTGTATGAGTCAGATTATCAAAATATTGAATTTATATAGCTTAACATTTTGTATTAAAGAGTATCAAAGGACTGGAGCAGCTGCATTTCCCGGTGTGGCTCCATGGCAGAAAAGTTGCAGGTCAAATAAACTTGGGAAACAATGTGTACTTACTCCTCTCTTGGAATCTCTTGGTACATATTCATATGTAAAGACTCACAGTAGAGAAAACTGCTTAACTAAGTATTTCCAAATTTGTTTGATATTTTATCCTTCTTCTCCATAAAAATCCTGAGGAACTGGTGACCTGAGGAACAGATTTTGGGAAATACTGGATTAGAGGATTTCAACAGAATAAAGAAAACAGTGATGAAGTGTGTATTCTTTACAGTAAAGTGCAGGAATTTTTGTTAGGTAAATGTGACATTTTTCACTGAGAAAAAAACATGTGGCAATAAGAGCATGTGATTTGTTTTTACTTCAACATTAGTATACTTTTAAGAGGCAGCTTTAGAAAGGACTTCAGTCCTTATGTAACATTTACTTCCTCCAGCTACTGTTTTTAGCACATTATATGCAACTTTATATAGTTAGTGTATTGTTGTTATTCCTTTTATAGATGAGGAATCCAAGGCACAAAGAGATTAAATAAATTGTTCAAGGTTATAGGTGGCATAGTGGAGCCAAGAATTGAACCTAGACACCCTGGCTCCAGAATCTGTTTGCATAGCTAGCATGCTATGCCACAAGATTTGGAAGGCAGAGAGCATGAAATATAAATTAGGTTAAGAGGAGGTTTAAAGTCTCTTTGGAAGGAACAGATATGTTTTATTTTAACTTTCAGGCATGCAGAGCCATAAGAGAAGAATGTGGAGGGTTGGTTGTGTCGTAATGAACTTAGAGAACGTGCAGGATTGTGTCCTCGTCAAGGTAGAGAACGCGAGGGTTTGTGTCCTCTTGAAGGTGGAAGATGCAGGGCTTGAGGATTATTACTCTGTACGAGTAGCCATACTTCCCTAAGCGGTAGGTTAGATGCAGGTAGGAGGCTGAGAGGACACTTAGTACCAGAATTACAGATGTATGAATGAGTGATACTGCATTTAACAGGACCCCATCATTTTATAAATGTGATTTGAGATTTACATTGTTTATGGGCTTCTTATAATCAGTGCTTATATTAGTATACTGCATTAAAGTACTTTCTAATAGATTGTCATTTGATCCTTATTACTTAGAAAAATAGGTTTCATATTTTCCACTGCATCGCTGGTTCTTACATTTAAGTTTTCTGTATTTTAAAAGCTATTAATAGTATTTGAACTGGGGTGTATAGCTCTATGGAACAATGCTTGGCTGGCATTTATGAGACACTGGGTTTGATCCCTGTCCTGGCAAAAAGAAAAGCAAGTGCTGCCTGCCTGCCTGCCTGCCTGCCTGCCTGCCTGCCTGCCTGCCTGCCTTCCTTCCTTCCTTCCTTCCTTCCTTCCAGAAGTAGGGATTGAACCCATTACCTTTCCACTGTCCTACCATCGTTAGCCCATTTTTTATTTTTGTCTTGGGTCTAGGCCATGCTATGTTGCTAACTTGCCTAGGCTAGGCTCAGACTTGGAATCAATCTTTCTGCCTCAGGCTTCCAGAGTACTTTAATTGCCAGGCCTAGCGTATTTATATCATGAAGCACGGTCCTATAGCCCAGGCCAGCCTCAAACTCACTGTGAAGCCCAGGCTGGCCTCAAAGTCATGATTCTCCTGCCTTAACTCCCTAAGTACAGGGATCACAAGCATGTACAACCATGACTGGCTGAAATATTACATTCTTAATAGAGGCCTTTGTTAAGTTAATGTTTGATATTTTGCCTCTGTCACAGTAAGAAAAGCACAAGCAAGAACAATGGGCATAGAATCTTAAATATCCTGGCAAATGGGAACATAGAATTCTTTTTTCTCTTTCTCTCAAAGTAATAATGAACATAATAGTAAAGAGTAGCAAATAGCTAAAGAGATATTTGAGATAGGGTTATTTAAGGAGACTGTTGTCACTGGCTGGTGTGGATTCTTGGTTGCATATGAGATGGAAATCAGAAATGGTGCCGTTCTTGAGCTACTTCCTTATTGCTGACAGTTGTTACTGTTATACAACCTCTTCAGAAGGGGACAGTCCTGATATGGGCTTCCTGGATGTTACCAATGAGCACAGGGTTCTTGCTCAATTCCTGCAGAACTCATGATTTGGCAAAGTATAGCTCTTTTGGTGTTAACAGTCCTGAGCTTTGCATGCCTCTGGCTTTCAGCACTTAAGAGTTAGTGGGCCCTGTTGAATGCTCAGAGCCAGTAGCTGCGATCAGGCCTCAACAATTCAGTCACAGTTTAGTGAGACTTTGTCTCTAGAAAGGAAAATGAATGTAGATACAACTTGATGTTCATTTGGGTTCAGTTCTTAGGAATTTAACAAAAAATAGGGCTGGAGGAAAAGCACTTGGGCTGGTTAGAACACTTGCCTAGCAAGCATAAGGCCCTAAGTGTGATTCCCCAGCACCACATAAGACCAGCCTAGATCACAGAGCAAGACCCTTTCTCAAAAAAAAAAGAAAGAAAAAAAATTAGTGTGTCTCTTTTAGAACTCTCTATATGGCCCCTCTCTCTCTCTCTCTCTCTCTCTCTCTCTCTCTCTGTCTCTCTCTCTGTCTCTCTCTCTCTCTCTCTCTCTGTGTGTGTGTGTGTGTGTGTGTGTGTGTGTTTGAGTGTGTGACTGATTATTAGTGCTATGGATTAAGAAGAAAGAAAAAATAGTCGATTGTGTTAGAAAATGGATTTTTGTACTTGAACCATATAGATTCTATAAGAAATCCTGCTTCTTCGTTTATTGACAGCATCTCATATTTTGTGTTGTTAATTGCTGTCTTTATATGAGAAGATTTTTGGGATGGACTTAAATTTAAATATTTTCCATGGATTGTGTTATATATATTTCTTAAAATTTCCTTGGTAGATCTAAGTTAATAGTAAGGCTTATTACTATTACTTTTTCGGTTTTAGTTATTCTGATTCCTTTCCATACGGGTCTCATTTCTATAGTCCAGACTGGTCCTGAACTCGTTATGTAGCCCAGGCTGCCTTTGAATTCATGACACTCTTCCTGCCTCAGCCTCTAGAGTGCTGGGATTATGGGTGTGTACCATTGCACCCACTTTATATGGTGCTAGGGAATCGAACCCAGAGCCTTGTGCTTGCCAGGCAAGTGCTTTAACTGTTGTGCTATTCCTCCAGCTTCGACTTTTACTTTTTGCCCACTATTTATTTTGCAAACAAATGCATAGTAGACAGTGTTTCACATTTGATTTATAACCAGATTTTTTTCATGCAGTAATGAATGTTGCAATTAGCTTTTCATGTCAGTAAATTCTTTTTAAAAAACAGTGCCAGGGATTGAATCCAAGGGCTTTGTGCTAGTGAAGCTAGTGCTTCACCACTGAGCTACATTCTCTGGCTGTCCATGTAAATTTTAAAGTAGACTTGTTTATAGCTTTAAATAAGTTTTTCTGGGATTTTGGTAGGTAGTACCACAAGTTTATAGATCAACTTCGGGGGAGAACTGACGCTTTCATAATATTTAGTCTTTCAATCTAAGAACATGGCTAGCCTCTTCACTTGTTGAGATAATATTTGATTTCTTTCATCAGTAATTTGTAATTTTCAGTACTTAGACACATTTTGCTAAATTTCTACCTAGGTTTTTATTTCATTAGCATTTTTCAAAGAAATTTATCAAAGTATATAGATTCATATAAGTGTACATACAGTAGATGTACAACTAGTCAGTTTCCCAGGAATGGGCTAATCTTCTAACTGCTGTTTTCTGTCAGTACCAAAAGTTTATTAGCCTGGAGGTAGAAAGGGTTCAAGATAGGAAACAGGGAAAACTTCCCAGTTCCTCCTGAAGTGTGACTTCATTGTTTTGTTTGAAAGTGAGTTCTCAAGACAGTGATCATATTCAAAGAAATATGAACACGTCAACATTCCCAAATTAGTTTTGCAGATTGTGTTGTCCCTTCTGTAAGAGATTTGATGTTTTCTAATATAGGATTTAATACATTTTAAGACATAATGATGTGAATTGAATAAAGAAGAGATGGAAAGTGCTGCCTCCCATCCTTTTATGGAGAACCAAGGTATTCCTTGCCTTTTGGCTCCTTCTGTGTTGTTTGTGTAAAGCACATACTTCAGGTAACTTGTATTTTTATCTGAATCTTACCTTCCATTTGAGAAGGAAAGCAGCGTAGTCATTGTGTTTATGGTAACAGTATTTCTCAGTCAGCTTATTTTGAGAAAGAGTTATGAATCTAGCTCTGAGCTTACACTGATGATACCATAATTAAGGAAAGTAATTATGTTGTAAGAAAATTAAAAGTGAAATTTGCTTAATGCAGATACTTCTGGAAGTAAATGTGTTTATCCATAAGGATGAATGTGATTAATATTGAAAATACCATACATATCATTTGACTTCTATACCTACCTTTATTATAAAACATAATCTTCTTTTCTTTTCTTTTCTTTTTACATCATCAGGGTCAGCTGTGTCTGAACCAGCTATTTTTGCCCTCTTTTTCAACTTTGATTTTGAAAATTTCTCAAATTTGTGTAAAGTTGACAAATTGTTCACTGAACACTCCTGTACTTTTCACCTGGATTCGCAGTTTGTAGTGCTTTGCTGCACTTGCTTTTTTTCCTCCTCCCTACGCCTATGCTTTGCCTTCAGTGAAACTACGTTATAGTCCTCAGAGTGCTCCCCAGTCTGCCCTGAGCCTTCGGCATGTGTTTCCCCAAGCACTGTCATCAGGCCTGGTAGCGCAGGCCTGTAATCCCAGTACTCCGAGGCAGGAGGATTGCAAGTTCATGCCCAGCCTGCCAGTTAAATAACTTGGCAAGACCCTGTCTCAAAATAAATTTAAAAATGAACTGGGGGGTAGCTCAGTGGGGAGGCTCTGGGTTCAAATACCCCATACCACAAAGCAAATAAACCCAGAAACCTCCCCCCCTCTTCATCATACCCACAACACCTTTATCACACCTAAGGAGAATACCTTTAATACATTATTACCTAATATGCAGTATTTGGGTTTAAATTTTTCTTTTTGGCCCTGGATCCAGTTATATTTACATAATGCTTTTGGTTTTTATGTCTTTTAAGTCTAAAATAATAATCTGCTTTAAAAATGAATTAACTATCAAAGAATTTAGGTCATTCATCTTATTGGCCTACAATTTGATTTTGGTCTTTGGTTATTTAAGATTTTCTAATCAGATTAAACATTTATTGCATTAACACTATAAAGGAGTTGTGTACTCTTTGCATCATCTAGGTCTACAATTAATGCTGCTTTCTTCCTTCATAGTTGATGCTGTTTGATTGCTTGTTTAAGGTAATGATTACTACCAGATCGCGTGACTGTAAATGTGTACTTTTTCCCATTTTGTAACTAATCAATAATCTAAGGGATGATATTTTGAGGTTATAGAAAATTATCTCTCCTATAACTCCTTACCATTTGTAAAAGATAATCCTTATATGAGAAATTTTTGATTATAAAAGTTCTTAATCAATGTATGCACATAAGAAACCTGCACAGTATAAAAGGGGTCAGAGCAACCGATATGGCACCCTTTCATTTTGTATCTTCTGTTTCCTAGTTTTCTCCATAGTTAATTGTTACCAGTCTTCTCTCTTCTTTTGTGAGGATAAGGGTGCTTCCTCAACCCCACACTTACTCTTTGCTCTGTCATTGAGCTGCAGTCCTCAGCTCTGTTAATCATTGTCTTCTCAGAGATTCTATGCCTTTCTAGTTATGTGTTCATATGTGTCCATGTGTGCATGTTTGCACACAACACACACACACACACACACACACACACACACACACACACACACACACTTCCTTTTTTCTTGTTCCAAAAACGGCTTATGGGGCTTGAGGAGTAGTGTAATGGTTAGAGTACCTGCCTAACAAGTGCAAGGCTGAGTTCTGTTCCTCAGCACTATATAAGCTGGGTATGGTTGCCCATACCGGTAATGTCATCACTTGGGAGGATAAGGCAGGAGGATTGGTATGAATTCAAGGTCAACCTGGGCTACCTAATGAATTAAAGACCAGCCAGAGCAAGACCTTGTCTCAAAAAAAGAAAATGTTTATTTCACAAAGCACAATATGCTCAAGGCCTATCTACGTAACGGGTTCCATCCCCTGGGGTCACTGACTGGTAATAGCAGGAGGTGAATGGTAGGCAAGCCTGCCATCCTCATGTGTGTTTATAGCTGCTCCCCATTGCTTGCCGGACCGGAGCTTTGTCCGCTCTGTCAGATTAGTGGCAGCGTTAGGTTCTAATAGGAGCACAGAATAGATGTAATGTGCTGGGATCATCCTGAAACTATTGTACTACCCACCCCCCATTCATGAAAAAATTGTCTTCCCTGAAATGGGTCCCTGGTGCCTAAAAGGTCAGGGACTGCTTATGTACATTGTAGCACATATCAACATTTTCTTGTTACTTATAACAAAGTAATATTTATATATATATATATATATATATAACATTTCATCAGCTTGCTTGTTGATGGACACTTAGGTTGTTTCTTTTAGCTCTGGCTGTTAGTGCTGCTATGAACGTCAGTATACAAGTTGCTTAATTTAATTCTTTCGAATACATGCCTTGGATTTGTTGCTTACTCTTCATCTCTTTTTCTTTTCTCTCTTTTTTTTTTCTTTCGTTGAGGATTGAACCTAGGAAGTGCTGAGCTGCATCACCAGCCTTATTCATTCATTTATTATTTCAATGTCGGGTCTTTCCAAGTTGCCCAGCCTGTCCTCAGACTTGCAGACTTTCTGCCTCTCTCAAGTACTTGAGATTATAGGCGCAGACCGTGACACCCAGTTTATTCCTTTTAATCTTTTTAACCTAATATATAAAAATTATCATTCCATTTAATACATTGTAGGTAAGAGAGATCTTCATCCGTGTTAATGATTGCCTTGAATTTATTGTAGGTACATAATTTACTTGAACAGTTTTTAATTGATATACTTTAGATTGTTTCTTCTTTTCTAATTTCTTTTTATTTTTGCTGTTCTACAAAAGGCTGTAACATATAGGATCTTAGTTTAAATAAGAGGCTGAGGTATGAAGATTTGCAAGTTTGAACCCAGGCCAGTTAGTGGTTTAGCAAAATTCTTTCACAGAATACAAAAAGTAAAAAGGTACTTGAGATGTAGCTCAGTATAAAGTCCCTGGGTTTAATCTCCAGTACTTCAAGAAAGAAAGAAAAAAGCTATCTCATGCCAGGTGCAATGTTGGCACATGCCTGTAATATCTGCAGCTTGAGAGACTGAGGCAGGAAGCTTCCAAGTTCAAGCCCAACTTGGGCAACTTGCATATTCTTGGCTATAGATGCTAGCAGACTAATAATTCTAAAGTGACAGAGGATTTTTTTTTCTTTTATTTTACTTATATTAGGATGAAAACTACTGGTCTTTTAGAAAATCTGAATTTAGAGAATCTACTTTTGTTGAAGGCTTAGTATCTGGTTCTTGGCTATAGGCCAACTGTAAATAAGGGTAAACGGCAAATGCTGCAATTTCTGTTTGCATTTCTGTATTAATTGTATCCATTACCATAACAGGTTGTTATATTAGACAAATGAACATTTTTTCTTTTGTTCTCAAAGATTCTTTCATTAAAAAGTGTAAGTATGGTCCAAGAGCCTCAAGTTGGTAGCAGCCATTGTTTGAAATCATTACATTGAAAACAGAATCATTAAAAATATAGTAAACTTGCTTATAGCTGTTTGTCATAAAATTTTATATTATAGTAATATAATAATTATTACTTCTTATCAACAAAAGTTAACTGGATTTCAATTGTTTTGCTAACTTCTAAGAAGAACTACAAAAGAAGGATTTAAAAATAACTGTTATTACTTTCCTTTAGGGGACATTTGGTGAACAAGTAAAAACCATTCATAGCAGCAATTAACATTTATTTTTACAGTTTCCAAAGTAATTATGTGTAAGAGACATAGAAATTCCATGATGATAAAAATAATTGAGGGTTAAAGTTATTAAAACAGGATAGGAAATGTAGCTCTGCTGTAGAGTGCAGGATCCTGTGTTCAATTCCTAGCACCCCCCCCCCGCCCCCCCGACACACACGCACTTATTAGAACAGGCTTAATGGAGGCAGGAGCTTATATCTTAATTATTACCTGAGGAAAGGACTAGGTTTGTTAGGTAGTAAGGAAAGAGAAGGTATCACAAAGAAAGCAGTATGAATATGGGTATGAGGTAGGAGTGGGCACATCTTAACTGAGTGATAATTGGAATTAATAGGAATGCCTGCCTGACTAGAGCTGCAATGGCTCAGGAGCATGGGATGGTGACTAGAGACAGTAATTCGTTGTGAGCTCTAAAAGCAGGTTCTAAATCTAGTGCAGGAAATAAATGGACTAGTTATTGAGGTTTAGGTAAGGCTAAGAAGAGCAACAAGGGATT
The DNA here is from genome assembly GCA_004027205.1 of Ctenodactylus gundi. NCBI lineage: Eukaryota > Metazoa > Chordata > Mammalia > Rodentia > Ctenodactylidae > Ctenodactylus > Ctenodactylus gundi. The sequence continues at coordinate 226,486 of PVKB01000790.1, forward strand.
GTGAAATTTGCAAGGCCTTACTTATTAATGGAAACTGTTAGTACCTTTTTACCCCCTTTGGCAGTACCAGGTGTTGAACCCCGTGACTTGGGCATGCTTGATGAATGCTCTGCCATTGAGCTGTATCCCTAGCCCAGAATTCATTAGTATCTTTAAGCCTGAGAAGGCAATAAGAGAGCACTGGAGCTTAATGTGAACTGGCTCAGTAGAAGCAAAGCAGTTGGCTAGAACCTGAGGGTTCTGTGAGGTTAGGAGAAAGCCAGAGAGAGAAATACCCCAATGTCATTTTCTTATCTTCCTATTTCGTTCCAGTGCTTCTCATTTGCCCAGTGCCTCTGAAAGTGAGAAGGGAGCTTAGGCAGTGTAACCCTGCAGAGGTTAGATTCAATGGACAGTAAGCAGGGCATGGAAAGAAAGAGAGTAAGTTTGATTTGGAGAACTTGGGCCAATTGCAGAATGCCCAGCCCAGAACCTAGTTTAGTTTTGTAAAATAAGGAAGGGTTATTGGTATAGTTTGGATGTGGAATGTCTCCCAAAAGCCTCCTGGATCTTGGATCTTGGATCTTGTTGAATAGCTGTGGAACCTTTGCCTATTAAGAGGTGGAGCCTGATTAGAAGGTGAGGGGGTGGTGGACACTGGGTCTTGACCTGGAAGCAGTGGAAAACTGGGCTTGACCTGGAAGAGCAAAACAATGGGACTTCACCTTGAAGGGGCAGATTACTTGGACAGGGATGGATTATAGGGATGTCATGGATTATAGGAATTGATGGATTATAAGTGTGTGATGGATTTATAGGGATGTGATAGATTAGAGGTGTATGATAGATAGTAGATGCGGGGTGGATTATAGGTATATAATGGATTATAAGTGTGTGATGGATTGTGGGAGTGGATTATAGGTATATGATAGATAATAGATGTGTGATGGGTTATTGGGATGTCATGGGTTATAGGGATCTGATGGATTATAGGTATTTTATAGCTAATAGGTGTGTGGTGGATTATAGGTGTGTGATAGATAATAGGTGTGTGTCATGGTTTGGATCTGGAGTGTCCCACGAAAGCTTCATGTTCCTATGGATACTGTGTAGGGTTGGGAGGTGTGGCCTGGCTGGAAGGGACATGGGTTTGACCAGGAGGGGCCTGTGCTGTTTCCACCCTTCCTCTCGGTCAGTCTCTTCTACCATGACATAAAGACCTCTGCTGCTGGAGCTCTAGCTCTGTCCTTGCCTCTGCTCCACCTCTGCCATCTGCTCCCATCATTTACCAGCTGCCCACCTGTGAATGGATTGTTACCTTCTCAAACTGTAAGCTATAATAAATGCTTCCTCCCTAAGTTGTGGATGTCGGGTATTTAGTCGCAGTGATGAGAAAGTAACGAAGACAGTGTGTAATGTATTATAGGTGTGTGATGGGTTTTAAGTATGTGATGTATTATAGATGTGTGATGGATCATAGGTGTGTGGATTATATGTATGTGATAGATAAGGAGTGGGATGGATTGTAGGTATGTGATGCATTATAGGTGTATGATGATGGATGATAGGTGTGTGATGGATTATAGGTATATGGTAGGTTATAGGTGTATAGTAGTTTGGGTGAGTGTAGATTATGGACATGTGGCATATCACTGGGTGTGTGACCCGGAAGGGACAAATCACTGGTCCTTAACCCAAATACTGAGGCTTGACCCATAAGGAACCAATCATTGAGACTGGTCCTGGACGGGGAGCTCCACTACTTCCTCCAGGAATTGGTTTCCTGCCTGTGATACCTGAAGGAGCTGCTCTGCCTCTGTCTCTGGCATGAATGAGTGGAATGGAATGAGTCCTTCTGAAAATGTGAGCTAAAATCTTTCTTCTCTTAAATTGTGGATGTCAGATGTTCTGCCCCACAACTTAAGAGGGGATGAAAGATTTATTTTAGCTCACAGTTTCAGAGGGTGTCAGTCCATTCATGGACAGCTGGCAATGGTGAAAGCACGTGGTGGAGGCAGGCTGGAGGAAGATTGTTCACTGTGTGGCAGACAGGAAGCCACATGAAAGAGGAAGGTAGAGCTAACTTACGCCCTTCTTGGTTGGGTACTAGTGGTTCACTGGTTCTGACCAGGCCCCACATCTCAACACCACATGGTTCCTTAGCTGTTTCACAACATCCAAACACATGAGGCTTTTGGGGAACATTCTAGATCTAAACCATGACACTGACCAAGCATTCAGAAACTTAAGACCAGTATTCTGTGGAGATACTGATCTTGAGTATAGATTTGAGAGGTATTTATGTAGTGATGATGGGCTAAGCATTAGCAGTGAAGAGAAATGGTTGATATAAAACGAGAGAGAAGGGTAGGAGAGAAAGAAGACACTAAGGAGAAATACAAGAAGCCTCAAAATTTTGGGGAATATAGCAGTGTGTAGTCATGAGGAGGCAAGGGTCTGCAAGTCATTAGGGTTTTTTTTTTTTTTTTGGTTGGTTGGTTTCAGTTAGTTTTATTGAAGTGTAATTAGCATAAAATATTTGCCTTTGTTTTTTGTTTTGATACAGGGTCTCACTATCAAGTCCAAGCTGGTCTTGAGCTACATATCCCATGCTAGTCTCAAATTCCTGATCCTCCTGCCTCAGCCTCCTGAGTGCCTAGATTGTAGGCATGTGCCACCACACCCTGCAAAAGTTATCTTAAGTGAGCAGTTTGACAAATCCCTGCTTCCCCAACTGCAGTGCTGGGTATCAAGCCCAAAAACGTGCCTCATACACACCGGGCATACTCACTGCTGCTGGCTTACACCCCAAGGTCTGATTTGACCAATCTTGACTGCTGACCACCATGTAACGATCACCACAACTTGTTGTACAGCCCATGTTAATTATTCCTCAAATTACTCAGTGTTTTTTGTTATGTTTTGTTTTTTGCTGTTAATCTTCTCTCTCTATTCTCTAGGTGTTGGCAGCCACTGTTCCTGCTTTCTATCACTTCAGTTTTGTGTCTTCTAGATTTATTTATTTATTTACTGAGACAGGGTCTCGTTCTGTAGTCCAGGCTGGTCCTGAACTCACTGTGGAGCCCAGGCTGCCCTTGGACTCATGGCAATCCTCCTGCCTCAGCCTGCCTACTGCTGGGATTACAGACGTGCGCCACCAAGCCTGGTTTATGTGGTGCTGGGTAATCAAACTCATGTACTTAGTGCTTGCTAGGCAAGTGCTTTAACTGCTGAGCCATTCCTCCAGTCCCTCTTCTAGAATTTATTATAAATGGAAGCTGTGTTATGGAGTCTTATGTCTTGTTTACTTTAGCATAATGCCTTTGAAAGTCATCTGCGGTGTTGCTTGTTTTAGTTAATTCTTTTATATTACTAATATGGCATTATGGGTGTAAACTGTTCTGTTCATTACTTGAAGACATTCAAATTTCTAGTTGCTGTTTGTTCCATATTCTCATAGGTACTTGGTATTGTCTGTGTCTTTATGTTATTTTGAGGGTTTGTAATAGTATCTCATTGTATTTTTCTGATGATGTTAAGTATCTTTTTATGTGCCTGTTAGGCCATTTTTATATTTTTAGCAAATGGAAGTATCTTGAAATGTTTTGATGATTTTCAAAGTTCACTTTTCTTATTATTGAATTGTAAAAAAATATATATTTTCTCTCTTTTTTGAGACATGATCTTGCTGTGTTGCTCGGGCTGGCCTCAAACACCAGAGCCCAAATCGTCTTCCTGAGTACGTGGGATTGCCAGTGTGTGCTACTGTACCTGACTTATAGGAGTTATTTATTCTTCATGCAAATCTTTATTGGATATATGTTTTATAATTAGTTTCACTTTGGGACTTACATTTTAATATTTTTTTTTTGAAACAGAGTCTTGCCCTATAGTCCAGGCTAGTCCTGAACTCACTATGGAGCCTCGGCTGGCGTCAAACTCATGGCAATCTTTCTGCCAGAGCCTCCTCCCAAGTGCTGGGATTACAGGTGTGCACCACCGTGCCCAGCTTTATGTGGTGCTGGGGAATCGAACTCAGGGTCTTGAGCTTGCTAGGCAAGAGCTTTAACTGCTGGACTATTCTTCCAGTCCCAGTATTTTAATTTTATTAATAGTACTTTTGAAAAATGAGTTTTTAGTTGAGATTAATATATGTTTATCAAAATTTTTTGTTCTGAAGAAATCTTACCTAGGGCCGGAGTAGTGGCACAGTGGTTAAAGCGCTTTCCTAGCAAGCTCGAGGCCGCCCTGAGTTCAATTTTCCCGGCACCACATAGCGCTGTGCATGGTGGCTCATGCCAGCAGTGGGGTCTGAGGCAGGAGGATTGCCATGAGTCCAAGGCCAGCCTGGGCTACAGAGTGAAATCCTGTCTCACCTGTCTCAAAAACAAACAAACAAAAACCTTACCTAACATGGGTTTGCCGAGATTTTTTCCAAAGGATAGTTTTAGCTCTTACATTTAGATCTGTGAACCTTTTTTTTTTTTTTTGTTTTCTTTTTTTGACACAGGTTATTTACTTTATTTTTATTTATTTGTTTGAGACAGAGTCTTGCTCTGTAGTCCAGACTGGGCCCGATTTCACTACATAGCCCAGGTTGGCCTTGAACTCATGGCAGTCCTCTTAAGTAGTGCTGGGAAATTGAACTCAGGTTCTTGTGTTTGCCAGGCAAGCCCTGTGATCACTGAGCTATGCACCCAGCCCCGACAAGAGTCTTGTATGTAGCCTAGATTGGCTTTGAGCTGATGAGCCTCCTTTCCTAGCTTAAAGGCCTGCACCACCAATACCACTATCCTCATGCTAGTACCACATATCTTGATTACTATAGTTTTGTAATAAGCCTCAAAATCAAATAATGTTCTTTTCCAACTTTGTTCTCTGTCCCTATCCTTTGTATTTTGCCCTAGGAATTTCTAGTAAAGACTGTGAAAACTTTTTTTTTCCTTTTTCTTTTGTTACCTGATTGAGATCATTAAAGATTCTGAGTGAATGATTAAAAGGAACATATTTTATCATAGCAACAAATCTCTAAAAATAAATGGAATTGATATTTGGCTCTTTGAAGGCTTCTGAAGGTTTCAACTTATGTATGTATGCGTGTATGTATGTATGTATTTATGTATGTATTTTTGTGACAGGTTTTTACTCTGTAGTGCAGGCTGGTCCTGTACTCACTATGTAGCCCATATTAGCCACAAGCTCACAGCAGCGTTCTTGTCTCAGCCTCCAGGCATGTATACCATGCCCAGCTTATGTGGTACTGGTGAATCAAACCCAAGGCATTATGCTAGTTAGGCAAGTACTTTAATTACTGTGCTATTCCTCCAGCTCAAGGTTGTCAGTTAAAAAAAAAGTGTTAAAGAGCATGATGATGATTAGAAAAAGGCATAATTTTGTGGTTGAAAGGTCAGATATCAGATGCACTTGTGTAAATTTGTGTGTGTGTGTGTGTGTGTGTGTGTGTGTGTGTGTGTGTGTGTGTGTGTGTGTGTGGTGTTGGGGATTGAGCCCAGGGCCTTTGCACTAGGCTATATCCCAATCCCTTTAGAAATTTTCTTTTTCTTTTTCTTTTTTAAAATTTTGAGACAGGGTTTCCAAGTAGCCTGGTCTGGACCTGAATTTTTGATCCTTCTGCCTCAGCCTTCCAGAATGCCTGAGATCAGAGGTCTGTGTTTGCGTTCTTACCTGATATCTGGTAGTGTGACCTAGGGCAAACTAACAAGTTTGTTTGTGCTTGTATCTTGATAAATGGAGATAGTAAGAGTACTGTTTCATAGAAAGAGTTGTTCTGAAGATTAGATGATTATTTCTGCCAGAAAGTGCTCAATGAATGTTACCAGCTGCTACCAGTGCTTTGTTGACCTAGAGAAAATGAGAATGCTTCAGAATTTTGTAACCTCACTTGGAGACTCTTAAGGAGACATTTGTAGGAATTCTCTCTCTCTGTGTCCCTCTGTCTGTGTCTGTCTCTATTTCTCTCTGTCTCTCTCTGTTTCTGTCTGTCTCTGTCTCTGTCTCTCTGTCTCTCTGTCTCTCTCTCTCTCTCTCTCTCTCTCTCTCTCTCTCTCTGTCTCGGCAGGATTATGTTCTAGTGCAGGCTGATCCTGAACTCACTCTTTAGCCTAGACTGACCTTGAAAACACAGCCCTCTTCAGCCTTCTGGGTGCTCGGATTACAGGTGTGCACCACCACATCAGATTTGTGTGGTGCTGGGGAATTGAAGTCAGGGCCTTGTGCTTGCTAGACATGTGCTCTAAATGCTGTGATATTCCTCCAGCCTCATTTGTAGGAATTCTCTCAGATCTTTCAGCTTTTTTCATTTGTTTTGTTTTTAGAAAGGCAGTGCTGATTTTCTTTTTCCTTCCATTTCTTGGTAGTTTTTCTAACCACATTTTTTTGTTGGCAGATTTAGTAATTTATGCATATAATTAAATTTTTATTTGTGCATTAGGCTAAGCGAGGGGGAAAAAGCACAATTGACTTTAAGTGGCAAAGATCATTACAGTCATTTATTTGTTTTGGTGGTGCTAGGGTTTGAATCTGGGGCCTGGCATGATACTGGCTGTACCACTGAGCTACATCCTCAACTCTTTCTAAAAATCTTTATGTTGAGACAGGATCTCAGTTGCCTGGGCTGGCCTGAACGTTGAGATCCTTTTACCTCAGCCTGCTGAGTAGCTGGGATTATAGGCGTGTGCCACCAACTCTGGCTCAGTAATTATAAATTAAAATGCATAACTCAACAAAAGTTTTTTTTTCTTTGCCAGTATTTAGCTGGCTCATCAGGATTGTGAATTGGTAGTTCTAGAAGACAAGGGAACACTCAGTTGATTTTGTTGTAGTTCCTCACCTGCTGAATAAGCACCCCTGCTTCCTACATTATTTTACTAGTTCCCATTATTGCTGTAGCAAGACAATTTGCCAGCAAATTCAGCAGATCTTTCCCCCAACTGTTTTTCCTTTCTAAATAGTGACAAAAGATAAAATTACAGAAAATTTGATTATAGTTTTAATTGGTATTTATTTGTAATCCATGAATCTGATATTACCTTTCTCAGTAGAGTGAATGTTCAGTGAGCCGTGTAGAAGAGATCAGCTTTATGGAGAAAAGGGCTGAAGAGAACAGGAACAGCAAAAAGTGCATTGGTCTTTTCACATTGACACTTTTCTTATGAAGGTTAAAGCAGAGGGGGCTTCCTCACATGTCTGCCAAAACTGTCCTATCAGGGATTTGGCTATTGTGTTTTCTGGTTTCTTGGAAGCTGAGGTAGATATCGTAGTTTTGATTTGGTGATTATAAGCTTTGGCATTAGTGACTTTGTTTTGTTTTGGTCTGTTGGGCTTAGTGTAGGAACTTACTTCAATTTAGTGGCTTCCTTCACATTTTTAAAAACAGTTTGTATGGCTTAATGAGTAAGAGTGCCAAAAGCAGTCAGCCAGCCTATTGAAGCTCCCTGTTAAGGAAACACTTGTCGCGAGAGTGGGGAGAGCTGGACCAAAGTGGGACTTAGATTTCATTTGCCCAGCTATGCAGATGAGCCTTCCCTCCTTCACCTGGAGAAATGCTCTTGATACATGTCCCTATGTATTTTCTTCTATGAACAAGTCCTGTATGTGTGTGTGTGAGGGGCTTTGGGTAGCAAATGATGGATTCTGTTTTAAACATGTTGAATTTGAGATACTTTTGTGACATTTAAGTGGACATATTTTATTAAAGTGGATATTCACATCTAGAGCTCAGGAGAGAGAAATCTGGAGTAAGTCATTAGTGTTTGAGCAGTAAGTAAAAGTCTTGGGAGTGGCTGAGATACAAAAATGTGAATACATTCAGGAAAGGACTGAAAACAGCATTTGCAGGGCATGTCCACCATGGTCCTGTTGCTCTGTCAGTTCAGAGTAAGATAATTCTTGGGTTTAAACTCTTCAATATGGACAATGAACTGCATAGACCCATATTACTCAGCTTAGTTCAGCAAATGTTTATTGAGGCCCTTTAGCAACCTGTCTGCTTTACCTATGCTAATGAGCACTGGGGATTTTAAGAAAGTCAACATGGCCTTTGCCATCATAGACTTTGTAGATAATTGTGAGAGACTGCCAGTACTGTTTTTACTTACATTCTAACACCAAATATGTATTTTGTTTCTCATACCAACAACTTGTCCAACTCTTTGAGTGTCTGCCAGTTGAATTCAGTTTCAGTACTAATTACCCAGGGTTAGCATCAGACTCTACAGGGGTAAGTGCTGTGGAATCCCTCGAGCCGCCTTCCCTTCAGATGCCCCTTGCATCTATTGGATCCCAGGTCACCACATTCCTGTCCCATGGAGCTCTAAATCGGCGGTTCCCATGACTAACTTCCCACAGGTTCAGTGAACTGCTAATGTGGCTCACAGAACTCAGGACAACTGCTTATTAGTTATTACAAGTTTATTATAGAAGGTGCAACTCAAGAACAGCCAAGTAGAAGAGATACAATATATATAGGGAGTTATGCAAGAGGGGTGTGGGGTTTCTCTGCCCGATAGTATCCAACCCTCCAGCTCCTCCCTACGTTCTGTAACTCAGAAGCTCTCAGAACTCTGGCGGGGGTGGGTGTGGGTGGGTGAGGGGTGTGGGGTCTGGGGCTGTGATTCTGTGGGGGAGCACTTGCAAACATGTACCACAATAGAAGAAAAAATGAACTTTGTCTGGGAGTTCCTGTGGAGTCTCAGTTGATTAAGCCACTGGTGATTGGTTATTGCCTCAGGCTTGGTCTTCCCCCCTTCCCCAAGGTCTGAAAGTGCTGGCTAAAATTTCCAGCCTTTAATGATTTGTTTGGTTCTTTTGGCAGCAAGCTTCCACCCTGAAGGGCCATGTAAGGGACCATCAGGAGTTAAGTTGTTAGTGTAAACTTAATGTATTTGAAAGGGGCTTGTGAATAGCAGAAGATGCTTTTATTCCTATCATCAAGAAGTCCTAGGGTTTTAGAAACACTATCAGGAGCCAGGAACAAAAATCAAATACACATTTCTTATTATGCCAAAATGAACATTAAACAGATAACCGCATATTTACTATCTAATTGCAAACTGTGCAAGGTGCTGTGAAAGTACAGTAGTGGCTGCCATATATTTTAAAAGATTTGTTCTTGTGTGGGTGCAGTCAGGGATAGCTTCCCTGAGAAAGTGACTTTTAATTAAAATTATAATTAGGTTGAATTACTGAGTACATAATTGATCTCTGGTGCTGGGCTGTTTTAAATTGAGATCTTGTGACTAAACATTAGCTAACGAATGCAGCCTTCAGGACTGTGTAAGCAAATGTCTGAAATACAGAGGAGCACAGAGCCTCCCAGAAATCAGGGTCACAGGTGGAGCCAAGAAACGAGCTTTTGGAGGCCTGGGAGGAATAAGTGATTTTTGTCTGATGTTGTTTCTTGAATATTAACGTTTTAATTTTTCTGACTTCATTCTAGTACTTAGTGAATTGTGCTTGTCTGCTTGTAGCTGAGTGAGAAGGTCTGTAGATTTGCTGAAGACATTGAGGTTTGAAGATGGTGGTCAGCTGAGTGTGGAGCTTCAAACTTTGTGCACTGTGCACTTTCTTAGAGTTTCTGGGAAAATGAAAAACTCAGTCATGACGTTTCTGTAGGGAACTCTGCTCACATCTGGTATCTTTTAATCTTTTTCATTTTGCTTACTAATTTAATTGTGGGTTTTTACAACAGCTGTTATATGGCAATGTTATAATCATACTTTTTATATTTTTAAGTTATGGTATTGTCACTGTATTGATTACTTAAAAAGAACTGAGACTCTTTATGCCCTGAAACAATTAGGAATTACCTGTCTTATAAAGACATGATAGAATCTCTCTTCAAACAACCAGAGCTCAATTTTATTGTTATGTTTCTTTGAATCTCATTACTGACTTATTATAGGAGTGTTCTTTGTTATCCCAGCTCTCCGACTCTGGGAATATATTAATAAATGGGAATATATTACGTAAAGTTCTTCAAAGCAAGGGAAACAATGGCGGAAAAGGCAGCCTGCACCATAGCAGTAAATTGCTGTGGAATCAATTTTCTTTTAATGCATATTTAATTGATGGTATGTGAAATAATCAGATACTGAGCTCGGTGACTATGCTATTCTTTGTCCCCTCGTTCATCAATTATAGCTCCTCATCAGTTATAGAAATAAAATCCAAACTCATTAGTTTATTTTTTTACCTTCTAAACTCAAAGTTTGTATTTTTTATTTTTTCTAATATTCATATTCTTGTGGCATATTTGTGCTTTTTCCTTTGAGTTCATAATCTGGTGAGCCTGACATGGTATCCTATCATTTTTTGTTTTACTCATTGAAGTCATTCCTTTTGTATTGGGGATTCAACCCGGGGCATTTTTTATAGCTGCGTAATATTTTACCATATAAATAATACTACAGTTCATTCACTTATTGATTGACATTTCAGTTTTCATTTTAGCTGTTAATAGACATAATGATCTTATTAATGTTGATGTACAAGTTTTGTATGAACGTATCTTTTCAGTTCTTTTGGGTATAGACCTAGAAGTGGAATTGTTGGAACGTATGGTGACCCTATTATTAACTTTTAAGGAACCGCTGAGCTTTTATCACAGCTTTCTTTCCATTTTTATTTATATTAAGCATTTAATGTCTTGTCTTTTTTTTCTTATTGATGAGGTTAGCTATTTTCCACTGAGGAATTACCTTTATTATTTCTTTCTTAGAGTTTGTTTTTCTAATTTTGAGTTGTTAATTCATTTAATTCTTACTTAGAGACAAAGTCTTGTATAGTTTTCTGAGTCAACTTTGGCTGTATTCTGTCGATTTTGATTTATGATGCTTTTGCGCAGTTTTCTAGATAATATGCAGTTCTGTTTTCCCTTCCCTTTTCTTTGTCTAAGAAACTATTTAAAACAGATAGCTTCCAAAGACTTCCTGAGTAGAACTTTAATAGCATAGGAAATAGTAGCAAGAATTAATAAATGGGAATATATTACATAAAGTTCCTTCATAGCAAGGGAAACAATGGAGGAAAAGGCAGCCTGCGTCATGGCAGGAAAATGTGTAGAATATATAAAGACCTGAAAAAACATTGAAAAACCAAGTAGCCCGATCAGTGAATGGGCAGATGAGTTGAACAGACACTTCCCAAAAGAAGTACAGATGGTTGATAAGTATATGAAAAATAGTTCTGCATCTTTAGCCATTAGGAAAACTCAACTACTTTGAGATTCTTTCTTATCCCATTTAGAATGGCTGTCATCAAGAATGTAGGAAACAAAATGCTGGCAAGGATACAGGGGGAAAAAAACCCTTCTAAACTGCTGGTAGGAGTGTTAATTACTATAACTACTATTGAAATAAGTATGGAGAGTCATCACAAAAAAAAAGAACTAAAAATACAACTACCATATAACCTAGCTATATTGCCATAGTATCCAAGTACCTGAGAATTTTGGGGAACATTCCAGAACCAAACTACAATAATAACCACAGGAATTGACATACTGTAATGCCCATGTTTACTGTGACAAAATTCACAGTAGCCAAGATATGGAACCAACCTAGATAGATGCCCATCGGTAGAAGGGTGGATGAAATGTGGTGTGTGTGGTATAGACAGTGGAATATTATTCACCTGTGAAGAAGAACAGAATTATACAATTTGCAGGAAAGTAGATAGTACTGGAGATCATGTTAAGCAAAGTAAACCAGACCTGAAGGTATCAATGTAGTAGCTTTTTGGTGGATCTTTGGGGGTGAGTCTGTGTGTGTCCCTGTTGTGTGTGTCTGTGTGTTACTTGCAAACAGTGATAACCTTCCACTTTCCCAGTTTGGATGCTTGCTCACCTGTCCATCAATCTGTCCTTCTGTCCATCTGTCTGTCCATCCTTCCTTTCTTCCTTCCACATGATTGATTGCTGTGGCTAGGACTTCCATAAAGTTTTGAGTAACATTGATGAAAGTGGCCTCCTGTCCCAGCTCTTAGAGAAGAAACTTTCAGGTTCCTTCCCTGCTGCTACTGCTCCTACCTCTTCTAGTGATTATTATTACTGGTGTGTACCACACCTGCCCTGTTTCTATTTTTCTCTCTTTTTCTTATGCCATTGGGTCTTCTTGTCCTTGAGTACTTTATAATGTGTTCTTCATTTCTGAAATAATTTTGCTTTTCACTTTTTTCCTAAGTTGAGTGTGCACTTACCTTCCCTTTCTTTTTTTCTATTTCTGCTTTTAGTTTTTGTGTTTCTGATTCAAAGTTTTTCATGTCATCATGTTTTAGTCTAGTGAATTTTCTTAAGTTGATCTATGTGCCATTTTGTATTCTGATTTTCTCCAGTACCTCTGGATGGACTTGACTTATAGCAAAGTCCAAGTATTTGTCTGGGGTTCTGCTTTTTTTTTTTTTTTTTTTTTTTTTTTTTTTTTTTTTTTTTTTTTTTTTTTTTTTTTTTTTTTTTTTTTTTTTTTTTTTTTTTTTTTGGAGGAAATGGTTGTCTCCACTCGTATGGCTCTTTTTTCCTTTGTAGGACCCCAAACATTCCTCCTTTTTCTATTACTCTTTACCACCATTTAGTTGCCATAAGATCCTTCTCTCCTCCATCTCCCCTTTTTTCACTCTGAATTTTGAGGACTGCTCACTTAAATCATACTTGTCTTTTCAAATTGAACCTGCTTCTTTGATATCCCAGTGCCACTTAAGCTGGGCATGGTGTTGCACGCCTGTAGTTCCAGCACTCGGGTGGCTGAGGCAGGAGGATTGTCTTGTGTTCCAGGCCAGCCTGGGCTACATAGTGAGTTCAGAACAAGCCTGGACTACAGAGCAGGACCCTGTCTAAATAAATAAATAAAAGACATCTGTATACATATTACTAATATTCTTTGGCATGCATATCATTAACTAGAGCTCAGTATTTGTTGAGGTAAAATTACATACAATGAAATCTAAAGATACTAAGTGTACATATTCCTATATAATCCAAGCCACTATTGTGATATATAATATTTCTTTAGGAAGTTACTTCATCCCATGATGAGAGGCAGTCTTTTGGAGGAATTTCTGGGTCATAGGATATGTCTGTTTTCTTTTAAAAGAAACTTCCAGAGACCTTTCCAAAGTGATTGTTCTGTTTTATGTGCCCACAGATAATTCATGAATATGTAATAGTATCTCTTGTTATAGTTGTCATTGTACTGATGAGTAATTTTATTGAGTGCTTTTCTTTTGTTTATTGGCCACTCATATATCATCTGTGAAAGTTTTGTTCACATCTTTTGCCCGTTGACAAAATTAGATTTTCTTTTTATTACTGAGTTTGTAGGAACCCTTTATATATTTTGGATACCATTTCCATGGTATGAGGTTGTTTCCCTTAAAGAACTAAGATTTTTTTTTAACAAGTGCATGTTTTTACTTTTGTATTTTATTTACATCTCTCATCTTGATAATTTTTAGTTCCCTTTCCCCTTCCCATCCTCACAGTCCCCTCCATCTCCTCCATCCCCTTTCCCTCTCCACAAATGTATCTTCTTACTTACTTCCATTTCATTTTTTACTTTTTAAAAAAATGGTTTGGTTTCTTCACGTTAGAGAAGCCATATGGTATTTAACCTCTGTGTCTGATTCATTTTGCTAAGCATAGTGTTCTTAAGGTGCATCTATCTTCCTACAAATGATTCAAATTTGTCTTTCTTTATGGCAGAGTAGTACTCCAGTCTGTAAATATACTACATCTTCTTTATCCATTCATCTGTTATTCTAATATTTGGCTGTTATGAGTTGTGCTGCTATAAACATGGGTATGCATGGGTCACTCTTGTATGATGACTTTAAGTCTTTTGGAAAGATACCTGGAAGAGGTATAGCTTGGCCAAATAAAATCAATTTTCAGTTTTTTAGGGAATCTCCATACTGCTTTCCATAATGGTTGAACCAGTTTATATTCCCACCAACAACGTAGGAGGGTTTTTTCTTTCACTATAACCTTGTCAGCATTTTTTGAAGACTTAAATGCTAGAATATGGAAATAGATGAAATATTTAAAAATATCCCTCCTCATTTGGAGTTTATTAGTTTTGAGAGTAAAACAGCGGAAATAAATATGCAGTATTTCACATAGTGATCTGTGCTGTGGAGAAGCAAAGGTAGGAAGGGAATGCCTAGTTGGCCCAAAGTTATACTTTTTAATAGGGTATCTGAAGAGAATCTTCTTTGGAAAGGTGATCTTTGAGCACAGACCTAAGGTGAGGGATTAGGCAGTGTTGATAATCTGGGAGATTTACAGCTGAGAAATTAGTGAATATTCTGTTGCCAATGAACAGCAAAGAGAACAATGTGTCTGGAGCCACGTGAACAAATAAACAGGAGATGAGGCCAGAGAGGGAGTGAATAGGCCATGTTGAATACTTTAAATTAGATCCTGTTAATCTGAGTCTGAAGGCAAGTCATTGAGGGTATTTAAGCAGAAAGAAATGATCTCATGCACATTTTTATTTATTTTATTTTTCATTTCTAGGGTATTTGTTGTACTTTAAACTTTTTTATTTTATAATTCTATGGCAAAATTTTTTGTCTTTCCATCTGCTTTCCCCATCATCAGCTTTTTGTGACATACTGATTTTAATGACATTGAAGATGTGCCTTATCTCCATTAACTGGACCACTTTTGAATTTGCCTTTTTCTTTTCTTAGTCTGTGGCATGTTATTAACTTCTTGGAGTGCATGATAATTTTTTATTAAGTGTTCAGCATAGTAGAGGTTCTTTCCCCAACAGCCAGTTAGCAAATGTTGGCTTCTTGTTTTGGTAAGGCGTAGACTAATTTGCTTAGCTTCCAGGTGGTAGCCCTTCAGGGCTTCCCATCTAAGAACTTGGCATGTTCACTGTGGTCCCTTTTCTGGCTAGTTATGAGTTGAGTAGCTCCTTAACAAGGCTGACTAACAGATTGCTTTGGTTTTCTAAGGTTTTGTGCTTAAGTTTCTTAGCTCTCTATCATAGACAGCCTTAGAATTCTGCAGGTGTCGTAGAAGATACACTTCTCCATCTCTACCTTCATATTCTAATCCTAGGTTCCCAAGTCCTCAATTATGTTTTCATTAGCTTCTCAGTATAGCCAAAATATTTTGCTGGTTTCCCTGTCCTCAAGCAGTGACCATCTATAGAGGCAGATTCTGGTTCTTAGCCTCCCTCTGTGTACTTGGAATTGACAGACTCTTACAAGGGGGAAGCATCTTTAGAACGTCAGCTTATCTCTACAGTGCCTTCCTCTCTAGTCTTACTTTATTTTCCCTGGTTGCTTCCAGACCCTGTTGATTTTAAATGAATTACAAGAACTGTCTGTTCCCAAAGCAATCCTGAGCAACAAGACCAAAGCAGGAGGCATTACAGTTCCAGACATCAGGCTATACTGTAAAGCCATAGTTGTAAAAACAATTTGGTACTAGCACAAAAATAGACCAGACCAGTGGAACAGAATTGAAGATGCAGAGACAAACCCAAATACCCTCAATTACTTAATCTTTGACAAAGGGGACAAATGCATACAGTGGAAAAAGGACAGCCTGTTCAACAAATGGTGCTGGAAAAACTGGACATCCACATGCAGAAGAGTGAATCTAGCCACACATCTATCACCATGCACCAAAATCAAATCAAAGTGGATCAAAGACTTAAACATTAAAATAAAACACTAAACCTAGAAGACAAAATAGGCAAATTTCTAAAAAACATAGGGGTAGGCAAAGATTTTCTTGACAAGACACCAAGAGCAAAAGAAATTATCCCCATTTTTAACAAATGGGATCTTGTCAAATTAAAAAGTTTCTGCACAGCAAAGGAAACTATCAACATTGTAAAAAGAGATCCAACAGACTGGGAAAAAATATTTACCACCAACATCTCAGATAAGAAGCTTATAACTAGAATATACAGGGAGCTAAAGAAAAGTAAGCAAAATAAAGGATCCTATTGAAAAGTGGGCAAATGAAATGAAGAGACCCAGATCACAACACCTATGGAACTTAAGATGGAAGACAAAGTGAAAGAGGGGAGTATGATGGGGGAGGAGGGAGGGAGGGTTGAGTAGGGGGCGGGACAAAAAGAGAGTGGGAAAGCCCTTGTCAACTTGACAAGATACGTATGTGCACAAAATGCTCAACTCTGTTGTAAACCTTGAATTTTGCACATGTGCATATCAATAAAATGTGGGAAAAAACTGTTCTTTCTAGTTATTCTTGGCTGAAGCATTTGTCTATTCCAAAGCTGCTCTATTCTACTTAGAAGAAATATCTGACTTAAATTTCAGATGTCTACTTGAAATAGTCTGTAGTGGTATAAAGGCAGGGAGAGCCCTCAAGTAGCTTGGCCAGGGAGTTTATTGCTTAGACCAGGATGGGAACAATGGAGGGGAAGGGATAGTTGAATTTTGAATGTATTTTCCCCCATTTTATTGATATGTATAAGTGCAAAATTTAAGGTTTACAATGAAGTTGAGTATTTTGTGCACATACGTATCTTATCTAGGTCCCAAGGACTTTGCTGCTCTCCTTTTGTCCCTTCCCCTACCCACCCCTCCATCCCTCCCCACGCTACCCGCCCTGGTTCACTTTGTTTTTCACTTTAAGTTCCATGAGATAGTTGTGATCTTGGTCTCTCATATCAGAGAGACCATTCGATGTTTCACATTCTGCTTCTGACTTGCTTCACTAAGCATGATGTTCTCAATTTTCTTCCATTTGCCTGCAAAGGCCTCCACACTGTTGGACTTTATAGATGCATAGTATTCCATTGTGTGTAAATACCACCGTTTGTGTACCCATTGGTCTGTTGATGGGTATTTTGGTGACTTTCATATTTTAGCTATTGTTAGTTGTGCAGCTGTGAACATGGGTATACATACATGTAGCTCTGTTACGTGTTGTTTTGACCTCTTTTGGAAATTTTCCCAGGAGGGGTGTCTCTGGATCGAAGGGGATATTTATTCCTAGTCTTTTGAGAGATCTCCATACTGCTTTCCAAAGTGGTTGTATGAATTTACATTTCCACCAACAGTGCAGGAGAGTTCCTTTCTCCCCACAGCCTCACTAGCACTGATTATTATTTGACTTGTTGATATAGGCCGTTCTCTCTGGAGTGAATGGTGTCTTTGCATTGTTTTGATTTGCATTTCTCTTATAACTAGAGATGTTGAGCATCTTTTCATGTATCTGTTGGCCATTTGTACTTCTTCGTGAGTGAACTGCCTGTTCATTTCATTTGCCCACTTTTCAATAGGATCCGTAATTTTGTTGGGCTTACTTTTCTTTAGCTCCCTGTATATTCTAGTTATGAGCTTCCTATCTGAGATGTTGGTGGTGAATATTTTTTCCCAGTCTGTTGGTTCTCATTTTACGATGTTGACAGTTTCCTTTGCTGTGCAGAAACTTTTTAATTTGACAAGATCCCATTTGTTAATAATGGGGATAATTTCTTTGGCTTTTGGTATTTTGTCAAGGAAGTCTTTGCCTACCCCTATGTCTTTTAGATATTTGCCTAATTTGTCTTCTGGGAGGTTCAGTGTTTCACTTTTAATGTCCAGGTCTTTGATCCACTTTGATTTGATTTTGGTGCATGGTGATAGGTGTGTGACTAGTTTCATTCTTCTGCATGTGGATGACTAGTTTTCCCAGCACCATTTGTTGAATAGGCTGTCCTTTTTCCACTTGAATGTATTTTGAAAATAGAATTGACTGATTGAATTTGGAGTGTAAGAGAGGAAGAACTAAGTGAAGACCCCAAAGATTTTGGTCTGGCATCTAGAATGATAGATTGGCTTTGAGATAATGTGGTTGGTTATGGCAGTAGTAATGGATTAAGAGTTTGGATGTGTAGAATTTGAAATGCCTATTAGACATGTATGTGGAGCAGTAGAGTGAGTCATTAAATACATGAGTTCAGGGGTGAACTCTGGGTTGGAGATGAAAATTTGGAGTCATCAGTATGGAGAACCCATATATAACAGTGAGATCGAAATCTGAAAGGAAAAGGTACATCTGCAGAAATCACTATTTTTGAAAATAGTTTTGGATTCATCGAAAAATTACAGAGATGGTAAAGTTCTTATACCCTGCTGCTCATATGTTCTGAATGTTAATATAACCATGATACATTTGTCATAGCTGCAATACTAATGTTTGTATAGTACCATGAGCTCAACTCCAGGCTGCATTTTTATTTCACCAGTTTGAAATCACTAATTGTAATGTAAGATGGAAGTCTAAAAACATGAGTTATGCATATAAGTTTTTGACAATTTTCTTTTCTCCTGTTACAGAGCTAATGGCTGAGAAATAAATCAACATGGCAACTATGGTTCCACCAGTGAAGCTGAAATGGCTTGAACACCTGAACAGCTCCTGGATTACTGAGGACAGTGAATCTATTGCTACAAGAGAGGGAGTTGCTATCCTGTATTCCAAACTAGTCAGCAATAAGGAAGTAGTACCTTTGCCCCAACAAGTTCTGTGTCTCAAAGGACCACAGTTGCCAGACTTTGAACGTGAGTCTCTTTCAAGTGATGAACAAGACCATTATTTGGACGCCCTTCTTAGTAGCCAGCTTGCACTAGCAAAGATGGTGTGCTCAGATTCTCCTTTTGCTGGGGCACTTCGCAAACGACTGCTTGTACTCCAGCGTGTCTTTTATGCACTTTCTAATAAATACCATGATAAAGGCAAAGTGAAACAGCAGCAGCATTCTCCAGAGAGCAGCTCTGGTTCCACAGATGTCCACTCTGTTAGTGAACGTCCCCGGTCAAGCACTGATGCACTTATAGAAATGGGTGTTCGAACTGGCCTAAGTTTATTATTTGCACTTCTGAGACAAAGTTGGATGATGCCTGTGTCAGGACCTGGTCTCAGTCTTTGCAATGATGTCATTCATACTGCAATTGAAGTCGTGAGCTCTCTGCCGCCATTGTCTTTAGCAAATGAAAGCAAGATTCCTCCTATGGGCTTGGATTGCTTGTCGCAAGTAACAACATTTCTTAAAGGAGTAACTATTCCCAATTCTGGGGCAGACACGTTAGGTCGCAGATTGGCTTCTGAGTTGCTGCTTGGCCTAGCAGCTCAGAGAGGCTCCTTGCGGTATCTTCTTGAATGGATAGAGATGGCTTTGGGTGCATCAGCAGTTGTAAACACCATGGAGAAAACCAAACTACTATCAAACCAGGAAGGAATGATCAGCTTTGACTGTTTTATGACTATATTAATGCAGATGAGGCGTTCTTTGGTACGTACAAGAACTTTAAAGTTTGTAGCAATTTTTAGAGAAGTTAACCCAGGTTTTAATGAATTAGGGGTAATAGTGATTTGAAAGTTCTTTTGGTGTTAGGTTAATTAAATATTTTATGTGCTTTGCATGAAGAAACTACTTTTATATGTTGATATATATAGACAGGCCACTTGGTACATAGTTAAAACCACCGAATCAGGAATCAGGTTTATGGATTTAGATTCATAACTTACATGAATTTGGGAAATTTATGTAGCTGCTTGTGTTTTATAAATTGATATGTAAAAAAAAGGGACTTTGGCTAGTGAGTATACAGGTCTTTTGAAAACATCTCCAATTTCATCCTTCCCAATTTTTATTAAGTACCTACTATGTGCCTAGTATTGTTTTAGACTTTGGGTTATTTAGCCCTGGGGATACAGTTTCAGTCTTTATAGACCTAACAGCGTTCTAGGGCAAAGCAGACAATAAATATAAAATTTCAGGTCATAAGAAATTCTAAGAAAAATAGGGAGGGAAGCAGAATAAAGAGTGATAGGTCTAGAGGTTGTAAGGGGAAAGGTGTGCTATTTTAGTTAGTGGCCAGGGAAGGAGTTGTGACATTTGAGTAGAGACCTGAAAAAAGGAAAGTACTGAAGTAAGTCAGTCTGAGAAAAGAGTATGTTGTCAGAGGAAGTGAATTTGCTTGGATGGCATAACCGTGGAGACCATAAAACAAAATATAGAGTAGCTTGGTTAATATCAAGAAGTTGTAAGGCTGAAATGTAGTCACTTTGTGAAAAGCAAGGTTCAGATTTAAATTTTAGAATATTTACTTTGGAATATTAAGATTGGATAATCTGACTTAATTTCATTTAGGTTATATTGATTAGTCCTTTTAGTTTCCTTTATTACCAAATCTCAACTCACAAATTTAGTTACAACAACTAAAAATGCCACATGCAGATAATACCATCTTTCTCATCTCTCTCTCACCTCCAAGCAAGTACAGTGCAAAGCTTTTGGATCGAGAAGAAAGTTTCATAAAAAATAGTTATGTTGGATTTGTTTTTTAAGGGGCATTCAGATTTTCACTTGATTTGTATTCTGCATATGTGAATGAAACTGTAATATTGGGTCATATTTTACAGTTTTTATTTTATTGTACATAAATGAAAAATTTATATGAGTTATAAAAATTTGAATTTCTTAATGTTAAATAAATATAAGGCAAGAAAAGTATGCAGTGTTTTGTTTGGGGTGTGAGCATTTGACGCAGGTCCTGAGATCTTCACTTGAGGGGAAAACTGGAAGTTCAGGATCACAGTGGTCTAAGGAAGTCTAGAGGTAACAGCTAGAATGGGTATTTAGAGCCCATTTTGTGTTATCTTATTCAATAGTTACTTCTCCTTACTTGTACATATGATTTTCTAATTTTGTTTCCTGGTTCCTAATACTTGCTAGTAACATTGTATTTTTATATACTGCTTTCAAATCTGTAATGTCATTTAATGACCTAAGTAATATGTCTACTCATAGTATATGTTAATATTTTTGTGAAAGTTACTTAATTCCTCATTTTACAGACTAGTTTTTGTTGCCTTTGTTACCAAAACATACTAATTTTAGCATAAAATAGTTACATGATGATATACTTGTTCATGGTTTATTTCCTTCTTCCACAAAATGCTAGATACCTTGAGTTAGAGGCCTCTTCCCCAGCTTCCCATGTCTTTATTCTGTATCATTCAGACTAGGAAAAGGGTACCCAAGGAAACTAGACTACTTTTTGTAGGTTAATCTCATTGGGTTTTTTTTTTTGTGGTGTTGGGGATAGAACCCAGGACTTCGTGAGTGCTCAGCAACCACTGAGCTAGCTACACCTTTATTTTTGTTGAGCGTTTTGAAATGGGCCATGAGTGCTTATCTACTGATTGATAGCTTACATTGCTCTACCAACTTAAGAAATCTTTACAGTAAATATATACCTACACGTATAGTGTATTTTATTGTTTATTTCATATTGCATCTTTTTTTTTTGGCTTCTTTCATTTACTGCTCCATAGTAGCTGTAATAAGGAAGGAAGGAAATCACCTTTGTTAGAGTGCCTACAACCTCAGATGCTTCACATATGCTATCTCAGTCTGTGAGGAAGATTTTATTTTAATTACCCTGATCTTGAAGATGAAGCAACCGTATTAGCTTTGATTCACACATCTATTGAGTAACAACGTAATATAACATGCATTCGAGATTAATGCACTTTATTATAGGCCAGGCACAATGTTCAGTAATTCTTACAACTCTGAGTCTATCTGCAAAGTCTGTGATTTTTCTGCAGTTTTATCCTGCTTATATGAAATTGATTTATTTTTTATTTCCTGAATGCCTACCTTAAAATAGATGTAAAATAGAATACATTTATTTTACTGGTGGATTTCCAGTTTTTTCTCCTCTTGGCCTCTCATTCCTGGGCAACATACCAAGCACATTTAGTCATGAGTGTCTTATAAGAGATGATGACAATAAGACTCCAAGTCCAAACCGTGTAATGTGGCTCTTTATTGGGCCATTAAGGCCTCACAAAACTACATTACTTTCCTTTAAATTCTGGATTTATTCTAGGGAAGAATTATGTGTGTGTGATCTAGTTTGGTTCTCTCATCATCACTTCAGGCCCACATTAATTTTTTTGAAGGATTTAAGGCCAGGGCTTTCACTCTGAACTGTATCCCCAGCCCATTTTTCTATTTTTGATTTCAGGACAGGGTCTTGCCAAGGTGCTGAGTTGCCCTGACTGGATTCAAACTTGCAGTCCTCCTGCCTCAGCCTCCCAGAATGCTGGGATTACAGGCCTGTACCTGCACTGGACGCAGCTAGATAGAATGGTTAATTGAATTTTGTATTAGTTACTGTTCTTTGTATGTTAAGTGGTAAGAGTCTGATGTTCTTGGTCTCCAGAACTCAAGTTTCTTACTTTTTACTGTGTAGTCTGAAAACTACGTGACTTGGTTGTCCCTGCCTTGAGTTTCTCTACCCATGAATGACTAGGACAGGATTTGTCTGTGTACTTGGCAAAGGTCTAAGAAAAAGAGGTTCCATCTACAAATTCCATTTATATGTATGACTCAATCGTTGCTATCTCAAATATGTGTTGGAGTAAGCATATATAAGATATTCCTTAACTTATGTTTAAATAAGAGTAGGTGGGGAATAAAGTTACTTATATTACAGTGTAGGAGTATATCTTTACATTCTAAAAAGTAAATCACAGTATAAACCCCTTTTCCTTTGATGCCAATGCATGTTTACTGAGCACTGTGTGCCATATGCTGTTAGATACCAGATGAAAAGAAAAATAAGCTTCTGTAGCATCTAAGCCTTTAGTTGGTTCACAGTTCAGTGAAAGAGGACTAAACACACATTTCAAATTAATGGTAATAGGCTAATGAAGATCTGCATTGGGAAGAGGTGAATGGGATATGAGAAGAGGGCTGGAGAGGAAGAGATAGAAAATGCCTTACTGAAGGAGGGGTTCTGACAGTTGGAACGTAGGAGGAGTTTGCCTGTCCATATGAAGGGTTTGAGTGGGAAGAGTTGGAGTTTATAGCTGGGAGGACCGAAACTCAGAAGGTCACCAAAGTGTGGGAGAGAATGCTCCTGAATGGGTGAGATGGAACGGGATGAGACGCTACAAAATAGACAAGCTCCATGTCCCATGCTGTAGAATTTTGGGACTTAATTCCGTAGACAGTTGGGAGTCATTGTAGCAATTTTAAGTAAAGCCAGATGGTAAAAACATAAGGAAATATGCTTCCCCTACTCTTATGTCCTTGGCTGTATATCTTAGACAGATGTACAGGGAAAAGGGTGTCACATAATTTAAGATGGTAATTATTTAAGAGAAAGATAATTAAATGAATATTTGTGAAACCATGATTTATGTTAACTTGAACTTTGATTTAGTCTGTTGTACTTTATAATGCATATTAGCAATGTATGAAGTTTTATACTTAATGGACTATATTTTCCAGCATTTAATTTATTTAAAAATTCATAGTTTTACCTCTTTTATTGTGCACATATTTACAAAGCACAGTAAGAATTTTGTGTAGAGATGACTTAAATCCTGACTGGAGGCAAAATAGAGTCATCCTTACTGTTGACTTCTTTCAGGGAAGAAATCAATGACAGTCTGTATTACAGAGAGTTTGCAGGATGTTTTTATGAATTTAAGTTTTTTTTGTTGTTGTTTGGTTTTGTTTTATTTTTTCACAGTGCTGGGAATCCAGCCTGGGGCCTTTTGCATTCTAGGCAGGTACTCTACCACTGAACCATACCTGAGCCCTGGCTTAATAGTTTTAAATTCAGCAAGAATTTGTTAAAGACTCCTAGAATTTTCTTTCTCAGTGTGTGTAATATAAATAATAATTATTGCTACCAGTTTTGAGATCTTGTTATAGTTATAAAGTGGACTGAGTATACAATTTCATTTAATCTTCTCAGTCCCATCTAAAGATGAGGAAACTTTAGTCATATGGCCAGTAACTGATGAAGTAACTGGATTTCAACCCAGATCTGTAGTGGAGAATTTATGCTGTTTTCAGCATTTTTAAAAAGATATATAAGATGGATGATGATGGCCCTCCTGCCTAGGAGGTTATAGCAGTTCACTCCTTTTTTCCACTTCTGTTTAAATAATGGAGCTATTGATGACAATTGTGTTTCC
Organism: Ctenodactylus gundi; assembly: GCA_004027205.1. Taxonomy (NCBI): domain Eukaryota; kingdom Metazoa; phylum Chordata; class Mammalia; order Rodentia; family Ctenodactylidae; genus Ctenodactylus; species Ctenodactylus gundi. The sequence continues at coordinate 250,454 of PVKB01000790.1, forward strand.
CCGTAAGTGCTGCACAGCTGATGTGGGAATTTGGAGAGGTCACACCAGTGTATTTGCTGAGACAGCAACACATCGTGTGTCCAAGGATTAGTTATTTTTGTTGAGCTTCTTGTATGATTCCATACCTACAAATGTGGTCCCCTGATGAAGCCTTGATATTCAGAGTGTGTGAGCCTCAGATTTTGTAGGTAAATAAATGCATCTTGAGACCATCATGCTTAGTAAAGTGAGTCAAACTCTGAAGGAAAAATACTACATGGTTTATAAGAAATCCAGAATATGGGCATTTAAAAAACCAAATGAAAGTGATTAGGGGCTGGAAGGTATGAGGGAGGGCTTGGGAGGAACAATAAATGAGGGGAAGGAATTGGAGAGTATTCATGATATATATGTGATTCAAGCTCAATGTAACCATTGTATATCACTCATATATGCTAATAAATATTGGGGGGAAAAACCAAAGTATGAAGCTTAGATACTGGCATGAGCGTCACCTGGGATTTATTAGAAAGGTAGGGTCTTGCTAGATTTGGTATTACACACCTGTGATCCCAGCTACTTGGAAGACTGAAGCAGGAAGATCCCAAGTTTGAGGCCACCTGAACAACTCAGTGAGACCCTCCATTCCATCTCAAAAAATCTAGAGATGTGAGTTGGTAGTAGAATGTCCTTGGGTTTGATCCCCAGTACTCCTTTCGTATTAGTTTGGGTTCTTACAAAAGGCAGAATTTCCAGAAATTATAACAAAAAAAAAGATCTATTTGGAAGGCTTACAAGTCTCAGGACAGAGGTAGTCTAAGATGGCAGCCTGCATGTCTGAGAGCTGGAGGGTATGGCTGCTTCGAAGCAAGGTAGAACCCATTTGGGACTGCAGGACAGCTGGTGAGAGTCTGCCGTGGATCGTGAAGACCAGAGACTGAAGATGGGCAATGGGCAGACAGGCACAAATTGAGATTGGAGCAAATCTGTGATGAAGATCTGTGGCATGTCATCCATAGATAATTGGTGAGAGCTTTCACAGAGGAAGAAGCTGTGACAATCTTCCCTCTTCGTTTTATACAGTTGGAGTTCCTATTTGGGCTTCCCACATCCGGCTGGGTGTTCTTTCCTCATTTGCTGGCCCACAAATCGCTCACACTCTAATCCAGGCTGGTTCTTAATTGCCTAATCTAGGTGTGCTTCTTGTTTGTGTCAAGTGGACATAATCACTCCAATAGTCACACCCTCTTAAATATCCCCACCAAAAAAAAAAAAAAGGAATAGTCAAGTTGCTCCAAAGATGTAAAGTTGTCAAGTTAATGAACCATGTGCTATTGTGATTGGTGAAATCTAATTAATGTTTATTGAAAGCTCTTTGAGAAGTAGAGTACTAGCCACAGCAAGCAGAATAATTAAGAACAGCAATTATTGATGGTGGATGGTGACAGAGACTATGGCAACAGGAAGTTTTCCACTCTGTGATGCTGGAAGCCAGGGATTTGCACATGTTAACAAGTATTTCATCACTAATCTTCACTCCCAGCCCAAACGTTCCATGTTAATTTATAAAGATTTTAGAGAAATGGAAAGTAGAGCCATCTGTAAAGAGAATATTGAACATCTGTGTAGCTTTGCCGGGGTGAGAAGAGTGGTGTGAAGGCCCATCTGTTACCTGGGTGTCATTGCAAGGCCTTTTCTTTATGTACTGCTTGATTGTAGGACTTTCGCACTATATTCCCAGCCAGCCAATTTTTAAAATTTTTGAGAATAGGGTCTCATTAATTTGCTATGTTGCCCTAGGCCAGGCTCAGATCCATTATCCTCCTGCTTCAGCTTCCCAAGGTGCTGGGACCACAGGCCTGCGCCACCACACTAAGCTCCATTGCAGAGGTTTTGAAGACTGAGGGGAATTTCCAGGTGACATAGGTTTTCCCTGAGATAGCTGTGTGCAGAACTCTCCAAAGTGGTTCGTATTTGAGTGATTTGAGGGCACTTGTTTTGTGTATCTTCCCAGTAGATACAAGTTGATGAAAATTTCACTGTTATGAGTTGGGTACACTGGCACATGCCTGTACTTTCAGCTGTTTGGGAGACTGAAGCAGGGAGATTGCTTGAGTCCAGAAGTTTGAGCCTAGTCTAGGCAGCATAGCCAGACCCTGTGTCAAAAATATTTTTTAAAAAGGAAAGCACCACAGTTTTATTTACTTGGAGTAGGGAGAGGGCAGATGAATATGTAGTACAATAAAAATCCTGACAAAAATATTTGACTGCACAACTTTAGTGTATTAGGAAACTTAAAATTCTAGCTAAGCTGGGTGCAGTGCCACATGCCTATAATCTCAGTACTCCGGGAGGCTGAGGCAGAAGAATCTCAAGTTCCAGCCCAGCCTGGGTAATATGACAATTTAGAAAGACTGTCTCAAAATAAAAAAAGCTGGGACTATAGCTCAGTGTGAAGTCAAGAAGTTCAACCTCCAGTACAGCAAAACAATACACAACTGAGGAAGCTTTAGTAATGTAAAAGCTTGAATTAAATACTGTGAACATTTTGTTTCAAGGCATTGATTAGGAATTTATATTTGGTTTGAAATATTTTATTATGGGAATCATGTTAAGTATAAAAGTAGTCTGAGGGCTGGAGGAATATCTCAGTGGTTAGAGCACTAGCCTAGCAAGCTCAAAGCCCTGGATTCGATTCACCAGCACCACATAAACTGGGCATGGTGGAGCATGCTTGTAATCCCAGCACTCAAGAGGCTAAGGCAACAGGATTGCCTGAGTTTGAGGCCAGCCTGGGCTACATACTGCGTTCAGGACCAGTCGAAACTACAAAGCAAGACCCTGTCTCAAAAATAAATAAATAAGAAAGAAATAAAAAGGTAAATTCTCTTTTTAAAAAGTAGTCTGAATTGCTGAATTGGAGAATCTTAGAGTTGGGTGAGATCTTGCAGGTCATCTAAGTCAACTTTTTTCTACTCTGGTATTTTTCTGTTGTTTATCTGTCATGTTATGAAGCCAGCAATAAAAATTTCACAAGTCTAGGATTGATAAGCCATAGAACTTAACATTTGTGGTCAAAAGATTAGAGGACATGGAAGTTTGAGGGACACTGGATACTGAGTTCACATTCTGATTTATTTTATTTATTTATGATTTTTTGACACAGTTTCTTACTCTGTAATCCAGGCTGATCCTGAACTCACTATGTAGATCAGGCTGCCCTTGGATTTATTAATCCTGTGGCCTCAGCCTCCCCACGGTCCCCCAGTGCTGGCATTACAAACATATGCCACCATGCCCACCTTATATGGTGCTAGGGAAAGGAACTCAGGGCCTTGCGCTTACTAGGCAAGCTCCCTAACTTCTGTGCTATTTCTCCAGCCCTGATTTGTCATTTTTTTAAAAAATGAAAATAATGTTTTTTCTCATTGGGCCTTATTGTGGAGAATAGGCATTACATCGCATTAAGAAATGTTGTGATTCCTTAGCTGCACTAGGAGAAAGATGCTTTGTTCATAGTGTAGATGGGTATCTATGTGAATGGACCTGGGGCTTGTGTTGTGCTGAAGCTGAGGGGAAGAACAGAATTTTACTCACAGGACTCGCCAGTAGATCCCTGGGGAAGGTGGGCAAGGCAACCAGGTGAGTAGAGTGTTTCCTGAAACTTCATTTACTGGATCATTGCCCCCCAAAAATGTGTAACTGCAAAATTTCTCCTCTTTGACTATTTCTGGAGCCTCATAATCCTTGGATCTAAACACTGTTTAATAAGATAACCAGAGAGGGATTGGACCTTTATTTACCATTTGTCTATAAGTTGGTTTTATGACTAGTTGTGAGGGACTGGTCTTAATGCACAGAAGCATCTAAGCATTTGCCCAAAGTTGTGGATGCAGCTCAGTGGTAGAGCACTTCCCTGTATATGTGAGACCATGGGTTGGCTCCCCGGCACTGTAGGGAAAAAAATATCAACAGTTCCTTGAATAAGTGTTGTTTCTGTGGAGTATTTAAGTGATTTTAACACATCTGTGTTTCTCATTCCTATACTATATCCCACAATGTTTGATTCTAGGGTTCATCTGCTGATCGGAGTCAGTGGAGAGAACCGACTAGAACTTCTGATGGCTTGTGCTCACTCTATGAGGCAGCATTATGTCTCTTTGAAGAGGTATGTACCCATCGTGGCTTTTGCATTAAAATTTACTTTCTCTTAAAATGCAATAACATGTTTTTATCCTTTAGAAACAATCCATTTGGGCAGACAACCCCCAAAATACAATCTATTTGGTCTTTGGAAAGGCTCCAAAAGAAAATTGCACCAGTAGTTGCCCCTAGAGAATGGAGCCTAAGGTGTTTAGGGCCAGAAATGGGAAGGAGACACATTTTCCAATGTATTTTATTTTGAATTTTGATTATGTACTGGTAACTTCAGTTGAAAAAAGGTATTATTAAGACAAACAGACATACAAGTATATGACTAAATTATTATTCAATAAATACATTTCTAATTAGTACTCAGGTAAAGATGTAGAATTTTGCCAGCCACAGCAAGAACCCTTTCATGCCCTTGTCATAACTTCTTTCCTCCTTCCCAATATAACTATTATCCTGACTTTTTAGACCAATGGCGTCCTTGAAGTTTTGTTATTGTGTCACCCAGGGATGTTACCTGGTCACTGTTTCAGTCTTGCCTATTTTAAAAAAATGTAATTCTTTCATATCTCCTGATATATACATTCTCTCTTCTTTTTACTTCAGTGTATGTGTTCAGTAAGTGCGAGTTTTCCCAGTCTGGATCTTGCTGGCTGTTTACTCCTAATGCAGCTCAGTGGGTTTCTTCCTCATTTCTGTTTCCCAAGAAATGGGCAGCTGGATCCAGAGGCTTCACCATCTCAGATGTGGTTATTCTGGCCTTGCATGTACTTGGTGTTGTGTTCTCCCATTAGGTTTCATCTAGTTGCCTCTGTTTTTGTGGTGTCAACGGCTCTCCATGCCCACTGGTTAGTCTGACTCATTTGTGATTACTTGTTGTGGTAGTCTATTAGTTCTTTTTCTTTTAGTAGAATATTTTTTAAAGAGATGAGTCTCTTATCAACTCTTTGTCGGCTCTGCACCAATTCGTGTAGGAGAGGCAGGATAGATGCTTGATTATTTCCACCTGATTTTATTTACTATTTTTCAGTTTAATAAGTTGGCCCCTTAACTTCCAACCTGGCCACTTAACTTTGTTAAAAAAACTGTCATTCATGTTGATTCACTCAGGCCTGTAGTCTTGTCAGGGTAGTAATCTCTTCTAGGTTGTACCCCAAGTTGTTTTGACATAGACTCATCTTTGGTAACTTTACTGTCTGATACAGCACAGTGTTCCTTGCTGACCACGTACATTTCTTACTCCTGAGAATCAATTATTTATTCAAAAAACTTTGTATTGAAATTAACATTTCTCAATAAAGGATACAATCAGTGTACTAGAGATGTTTACTGCTATTATTGACCTTTGTGTCTTTAGCTTTTTATAGGAGACAAAAGTAGGAAATGTGTGTGTGTGTGTCTGTGTGTGCGCGCGCGCGCGTTTAAAGGATAAATACCTCGTAAGTTTATACTAGTACTTTCAAACTTAGGGCTATTCAATTTTTACCCTTTGGTATATTACATTTATGTCTTCTTCCCTTCCTGCTTTGACTGCTGATTTTCAAGATATAAGCATGATAGAATTAAGAGTATCCTATAATCACTCATTTGTTTTAATCATATCACTCACACACACACACACACACACACACACACACACACACACACACACAGACACATATACATACAATTTTCCTAAAATAAGAAGACATATACTACAGCTGTGTTGTTACTGAGACCATCAAAGTTTTTTATGTTCCCCTTGTTTTCTGTAGTTGTATGTTACTTAGAATATGTAAGTGGTTACATATTCTGTGCCTTTTAATCTTCTTTTGGTAGTAGTTCTACTAGTAACTCCATATTTAACATTCACCACTGGTCTCTAATCTTTTTGTTTTTCTGAAGCCCATTCTGTAATAGATTTCTCAGTAAAAGCTCAGAGGAACAAGATTCTGATAGTTCTTATATGTGGGTAATTTTTGTGTTCTTTATTATTGAAAGGCAGTTTTAGGAAGTGAAATCTTTAGCTTTTTTCTTTCTTTCTTTTTTTCCCTCATTTTATTGATATGTACAAGTGCAAAATTTAAGGTTTACAAGGGAGTTGAGCATTTTGTGCACGTGTGTTTCTTGTCCAAGTGACAAGGGCTTTCCCGCTCTCCTTTTGACCCTCCCTCTACCTTCCTTTCTCTCCCTCCGCCCCCACCCTGTCTCCCTCTTTCACTCTGTCTTTCTTCTGAAGTTCCATGAGATAGTTGTGGTCTGGGTCTCTCATATCAGAGAGACCATTCGATGTTTCACCTTCTGCTTCTGACTCACTTCACTAAGCATGGTGTTCTCAAGTTTCTTCCATTTGCCTGTAAAGACCTCCATGCTGTTGGGCTTTACAGATGTGTAGTATTCCATTGTGTATAAGTACCACCGTTTGTGTATCCACTGGTCTGTTGATGGGTATTTTGGTGACTTCCATGTTCTAGCTATTGGTAGTTGTGCTGCTATGAACATGGGTATACATATATCTCTGTTGTATGTTGTTTTGGCCTCTTTTGGATATATATTCCCAGGAGGGGTGTCGCTGGATCAAAGGGGATATTTATTTCTAGTCTTTTGAGTGTTCTCCACACTGCTTTCCAGAGTGGTTGAACGAATTTACACTCTCACCAGCAGTGCAGGAGGGTTCCTTTCTCCCCACAGCCTCACCAGCACTGATTGCTATTTGACTTGTTGATGTAGGCCATTCTCTCTGGAGTGAGATGGTATCTTAGCATTGTTTTGATTTGCATTTCTCTTATGGCTAGAGATGTTGAGCATCTTTTCATGTATCTATTGGCCCTTTGTACTTCTTCATGAGTAAACTGCCTCTTCATTTCTTTTGCCCATTTTTCAATAGGATCCTTTATTTTGGTGGGCTTAATTTTCTTTCGCTCCCAGTGTATTCTAGTTATGAGTTTCTTATCTGAGGTGTTGGTGGTCAATATTTTTTCCCAGTCTGTTGGTTCTCTTTTTACGATGTTGACAGTTTCCTTTGCTGTGCAGAAACTTTTTAATTTGACAAGATCACATTTGTTGATAATGGGGATAATTTCTTTTGCTCTTGGTGTCTTATCTAGAAAGTCTTTGCCTACCCCAATGTCTTTTAGATATTTGCCTATTTTGTCTTCTAGAAGGTTTAGTGTTTCATTTTAATGTTTAAGTCTTTGATCCACTTTGATTTGATTTTGGTGTATGGTGATAGGTGTGTGACTAGATTCATTCTTCTGCATGTGGATGTCCAGTTCTCCCAGCACCATTTGTTGAACAAGCTGTCTTTTTTCCATTGTATGGATTTGGCCCCTTTGTCGAAGATTAAGTAATTGAGGGTATTTGGGTTTGTTTCTGCATTCTCAGTTCTGTTCCACTGGTCTGTCTATTTTTATGCCAGTACCAAATTGTTTTTACAACTATGGCTTTATAGTATAGCCTGATGTCTGGGATTGTAATGCCTCCTGCTTTGGTCTTGTTGCTCAGGATTGCTTTGGCTATTCACGGTCTCTTTTGGTTCCATATGAATTTAAGAATTGTTGTTTCAAGTTCTTTGAAGAAGCTTGCAGGTATTTTGATAGGAATTGCATTGAATCTATACATCAGTTTAGGTAGTATAGTCATTTTGACTATATTTATTTTGCCTATCCAAGAGCAGTGGATACCTTTCCATTTTCTAATGTCTCCTGTAACTTCTTTCTTCAATGTAGTGTAGTTTTCTTTATATAGGTCCTTCACATCCTTGGTTAGGTATACTCCCAGATATTTAATTTTTTGCTGAGCTATTGAGAATGGAATTGTTTTTCTGAGTTCTTGCTGAATAAGTTCATTGTTAATGTATAGAAATGCTATTGATTTTTTAGTGTTAATTTTGTAGCCTGAGACTTGGGTAAAATTTTTTATTATTACTGGGAGTTTCATGGTGCAGTTTTTTGGGTCTTTCATATAGACAATTGTATCATCTGCAAATAAGGAAAGTTTGACCTCCTCCTTTCCAATGCAGATTCCCTTTATTTCATTTTCTTGTCTGATTGCTATGGCCAGTGTTTCAAGGACTATGTTAATAAAAGTGGTGAGAGTGGGCAGCCTTGTCTTGTTCCTGATTTGAGAGGGAATGATTTCAATTTTTCTCCATTTACTATGATATTTGCAGTAGGCTTGGCATATATGGCTTCTATGAGTTTTAGGTAGGGCCCTTCTATCCCTATTTTTCTCAGTGTTTTTATCATATAGGGGTGCTGGATTTTGTCAAAGGCTTTTTCTGCATCAATAGAAATGATCATGTGGTTTTTGTTTTCGCTTTTGTTGATATGGTGTATTATATTGATTGATTTACGTATGTTGAACCAGCCTTGCATCTCAGGGATGAAGCCCACTTGATCATGGTGTATGATCTTTCTGATTACTTGTTGGATTCTGTTTCCCAGAATCTTATTGAGGATTTTTGCATCTGTATTCATTAAGGATGTTGGTCTATAATTTTCCTTCCTGGTTAAATCTTTGTCTGGTTTTGGGACAAGTGTGATGCTAGCCTCAAGGAATGAGTTTAGTAGCAGTCCTTCACTTTCCACCTTATGGAATAGTTTGAGGAGGATTGGTGTTAGGTCTTCCCAGCTTTTTTCTTTCTTTTATAAAAAAGAAAGGGAAGAGGAACATAGTTGCATCCATACAATGAAAGCATGCCACAAGGAAAGTGCCCACAAAACAGAGCAAACCGCAACTTATTTTCTTCTGGTCCTAGCCATGGAATCCTTGAGTTTTTCGTTGAGCTTCATCCACAGCCCTTTTTTAAATTTATTTTTTAAATCTTGAGACAGGGTCTTGATAAGTTGTTCAAACTGCACATGATTTTGAGATTCTCCTGCCTAAGACTTCCAGAGTACTGGGATGGATTACAGGTGTGCACCTGGTTTCATATATTCCTTCTTGTGTATCTTGACTATATGACTCCATTTTCTTCTGGCATAAAGATTTGCTGTCAAAGTCTAAGATAACCTGACTTTTTAAAATATAAGTTGCATGAGAAGTCCTTTAAAGAAAAGATTATGTTATTTGTTTTACTAGAATACAGCTTGCTGTTATCTTGGGTTGATATTCTTAGAGATGTAAGAATTCAATTGTAGTTTTAAATGTTCTTAATACAAGAAAACGTTTCTAAAGTGTAGTATGCAGTATGATTTTTATTCTTCTTCTTTGCTTGTTTTCTTTAAGAACTCCAGTCATCTGTACATTGTATCTTTACCAAACTTTTTCACTTTTTAATCGGTATTTTTAGTATGTTTTAAATTTTTATTTTTATTTCTAAAAAATGTCTTTTTTTCATTATCCACAGGTCATTGCTTATTTTCTCTTGAACGTCTTCTACTTCAGTCTTCATTTGGAAGTTTTTTTCTAACTCCTTACTGCATTATTTCATCTAGTTTTTAGCATTGCTGAATCACATTTGTGCATCTTGTTTGCATCTTGTTTCATATTTCTAATCTTTTTTTGCCTGTTTTGAAATAGGTGCCATGCATTTATTGTACTATGCTCACTTTCCCTTCCTTTTTTATAAAAAACCTCTTTCAGGCTCTCTCTTCAGCACTGTGCTTATTGCTTATTTTTATATGAACTTAGTTTTCCTGAACATTCAGAATGGGTTCAAGATAGCTTTCCTAACTCCACAACTTGTTCTTTACTCTGTTATTGTTTGTTATGTGGCAGCATTTCTCTGAAGCCTGTCCTCCTCCCTGTCCTCTGTCTTTGCATTCTCCATTGTTCCCTTCTTTTGTCTCTGTCCTGCAGTTCAACTCCACTGCTCTGAAGCTGGAGAACTGGCTGGTTAATGTTTCAGTATTTCACAGGAGCTAGATTTTTTGAAAAATGAACTTTAAATTACATGAATATTTACCATTTTTTTGCAGGAAGAAGGAGAGAGGACTATGGTTTCTCTTTAAACCTTACTATAATAATATATATCTGAATGAACAGTCCTTGGCCCTGCCATCCTCCTTTTTATTAACTAAAATTTCAGATCTTTTACTGGGAATTGGCTGTTTTTACTTACATGTATTTTATATATTTTCAGAATTGTTCTCATGTTCAATGGAAGGTGAACACATATACTGCTCTGTTGTTTTACACTATTTAAAGATTATGATTAAATTATTCTTTTTTTTCCACTTACTATGCTGGTAAATCAGTGTATTGCCTTTTAAGATACTCTTATTATTGTTCTTGATTTTGCAAAAAACCTAAAAGACGAAGTAATAATGCCTTTAATCAGAGTTGCTATCTTTATTGTATTGAGATCATGCAAGATAATAAAAAAACCATTAAACCCATTGTAAAGTATGGCAAAAAGGGAGGGAAAACATCTCTGTTGATAACAAGGGCATTTGAAGTTAAACTGTAGGCATTCTTTTTTTTTGTCCCCCACTTACTTGCAAAAATGTTAAAAGTGTGATGCCCATTCAGTGATTGGGATGCAGTGACATTGCCTAGAGCAAGCAATGGCCCACTTGGGGTCTGTACTTTTGGTGGGGAGCCTAGGTTTTAAAAAAGTTGTATGTGGAAGCAGATTTTTCAGATTATATTCAACACAAATAGTATTTAAGCCATGACTTTCTATTTCATACACGTTTGTGTGTGGAATTGCTCTGGGCCTCCACTGCTTTTAGGATGGCCCTCTTTATCATCACTGGCAACAATATGTAAGCACCATTGTGGAAAGCAACTTGTTAGAGCATGTTTCAAGAATCAGAAGATTGTAAGATTTTTTTTTTTTTGATAAAGGGTTCTGTTTCTTAGGTTCTCAACTAAGGAAGTAATTTAAAAAATATAGCAGCTACATTCTTAAAAGCAGCCTATAAATCAAAGAAATAGAAAGAATAAATGTTTTATTTAAGGAGAATAGTTGAGTAATTGATGATTTTTATATTAGGTAGAATATTATTGGTTCAGTCTTGAAGATTAGGTAGCCATGGAAATTTTTTCATGAGTTCTTTTATCATTTGTCATATTTGCATATCCACTGTAATGACTGTTAAATAATATGTATATTTAAAAATGCTGTAATGAAATATATAAAATATATAAAAAGACATGTTGTGTCGATATTTCCCTTTGTTTTCTAAACTTGTTTTTGTATAATGTTGTTGGATATAGTAATAAATTTTTGTTTAACAAGATTTATTTGTCTCCTTCCTTTTTACTATTTTGATCTCTTTTATGAATATCTTTAGCAATGTATTCTGTGCAAGTAAATATTCTAGTGATCTGTATTTAAGGCTAGGTGTATTCTTAGATTGGAAAAGCTGAAAATATTGGAAAGGCGACAGTCATCTCAGAGAATATGTATAAAGTGTCCAGTCTAAAAATATCTCAATTTTTGCATATATTCAAATTTTTATAGGTTTGTAGAATGGCTTCCGATTACTCGAGAACGTGTGCTAGCCCAGACAGCATTCAGACTGGTGACGCTCCCATCGTCTCCGAAACCTGTGAGGTTTATGTGTGGGGTAGCAATAGCAGCCATCAGTTGGTAGAAGGCACACAGGAGAAAATATTACAACCCAAACTAGCTCCGAGTTTCTCTGATGCTCAGACTGTAAGTTCTGTGTATACCTTGTAAGTTGGTACATAATGGGGTTTAGATATTCATACTTCATTTGCTTTGTGTAAGATTTTTTTTAAATGAAAGAAAATTCTTAGTTGATTGTTTCTTATCTATGTTGTTTCTTTGCCACACTGTGTAATTGGAATAGAAAAATGCACTTTTGTGTTCCTGTATTTTTGAAACTATTTCTGTTTTTAAAAAATAAATTGGGATCTGTACTTTTTTTTTAAACAAGGCTTATGCATGGCAGCCAATCCTACCGTTATAGTCAACACAAATGATAAATAAGACTAAATAAAGACTTTAATTTCTCCTTTTGTAGATTGGCATTTCATTTTCCGAGGTCACTTTTTAAAAATTTATAGCCCAAGCAAGAGCTTTATGTTTTATTGTTATTTTTATTGAAATGTTTGGGGTTTTTTTCCAAAAGAATTTAGAACATGTTTTGTATGGTTCTTGCTGTGGTGGATGCTAAGGCATTTATAGGAAAAATTTCTTTTTCTTCTCTAACTTACAAGAGGAGGCAGAAACATTTCACTTTGTTGTTTTATGCAGTTGTGACTTCGTAGATAACCTGGAGGGATTGTATATACTTGAATTTGAGTTCATGGATAAAGCCATCATGGAAACACTGTTAGTGTTTTCTTGGTTTTCTGTTTATTCCCTCATCTCTGGAAAATTATGCCATATTTTTTTAATAAGGCTTCCTGTGAACTGCTTTGATAAACCTGAGCTTAAATATTGTACCTCAGTAGTCACAAAAGCATTCTGTACTCATGATTCTTTTTGTTCATTTATAGATTGAAGCTGGACAGTACTGCACTTTTGTCATTTCTACGGATGGCTCTGTGAGAGCTTGTGGTAAAGGCAGCTATGGGAGACTGGGGCTTGGTGATTCCAATAATCAATCTACCTTAAAAAAGTTGACATTTGAGCCTCATAGGTCCATTAAAAAGGTCTCATCTTCCAAAGGATCTGATGGTCACACTTTAGCTTTTACTACAGAAGGAGAAGTATTCAGCTGGGGAGATGGTGATTATGGGAAGCTGGGACATGGAAATAGTTCAACGCAGAAGTATCCTAAGCTTATTCAGGGGCCTCTTCAGGGAAAGGTGGGTGCTTTCTTTTTGGATTCGAAAGTAAATAGATACAGTGACATTATAATTGATAAATATCTTTCATATTTTGAGGTTGCTCCTTACTCCCCACCCTTTGGCTTTTTTAAATATCTGCTGTACAGTTCGTAAAACCTTCTATATTATTTTCAATTTCAGTTCTTTACAAGTGCTTTTTTTGTTCCCCCTTTGATGGACTCTTGCTTCTTAAACTCCAAGACTCAAGAGATTGTCCTACTTCAACCTATCAAGTAGTTGGGACAACAGATACTTACTCACCACTGCTTCTGACCCAGTTTTAGTTCTTACATTTTCATAAGAATAACTTTCATTATTGTTAGTTGGTTTTCCCTTGTCCCAGAGAGAAGGAGGAGGTACTGAGATATAGCTCAGTGTTTGATTGCTTTCCTAGCTCTGGGGTTCAATACCCAGTAACGTAAGACAAACAGAAAACAGTAAACCTGATGATGCAAAAATGTCACAAAATTTTAAATTAATAATTCACAGATAAAAATCTCAGTTTCTGAGCATAGCATATAGAGTGTATTTGATGCTAATTTTAAAAATAAAGTCTTAAGTTCCAGTTTTCTAGATTGAGTTCTGAGTTTTGGAGATGAAAGTGATGTAGAACCATTGGTGCAGACCTTCTTTTTCATGTTCCTTTCTGTAGAAGCTGCTGATTTTCATCAGTGTCAGAGTGTGTTAGTGATCCTTGCTTTGTACTGCTGATCCTGTGTATCAGTTATATGGCTACTTGAGGATAGAGAAGTACTGTTAGGAGTTGAATTAACAAAAACCTTACTTTTGATCTTTTATTTATTTATTTATTTTTTTGAGACAAGGTCTTGCTCTGTAGTCCAGGTTGTTCATGTGATCACTTTGTAGCCCATGGTGGCCTCGTACTCAGAGTAATCCTTCTGTCTCTGCCTTCTGAGTGCTAGGATTACAGCCATGTGCCACCCTGTCTAGCTCATCTTTATGTGGTCCTGGGAAATCAAACCCAGGGTCTGGCACATGCTAAGCAAGTGCTGTAACTACTGAACTATGCCCCTCACTCTCATTCTGTCTTTTTGTATTGGTAATAGTCTGTGTCTTTTTGTGTGCTATCCTTGCTATGTAATGAGTTTGTCTTGATAATAACAACTACATGTTTTTATTAACTTTATATTTAAAAAATTGTCAGTGAGGTGTGATGATGTATGCTTAAAACCTCAGCTACACAGGAGGCTGAGGCAGGAGTATTCCAAGTTGCAATCTAGCCTAGGCAGTTTAGTGAGACCCTGACTCAAAGTAATATATTGTAAAAAGGGCTGGGAATGTAGCTAAGTAGTAGAAAGCCCGTGTCTAATCCTTAGTACTAGGTTAACAAAAAAATTATCCCACAGGTGTTGAATTCTTCCCAACTCCGAGCAAAGACTAAATCAGTGTTAAATATACCTGCAAGTGACTAGACTGATGTCCACAGGACCCCAGCTAGCCCTTGTAGTGCCTTTATGTGAATCATGAAACATTGTCCCCTCCTGTGGGTAGAAGCCACGGTTTACTGTCTGACAAGCAGAACAGAGGCACTTTGTTGCCTACTTAGCCCCTTGCCCCTGTCTCACCCTGAATATACAGCCTCCTTATCTTTCCTGGATAAGTGTTGAATGCCAGTATCTCTGAAGTCTGTTTCCAGACTGTGTTTTAGCAGCTGTGTGCTTATCAGATTCATATGTATACAATGCAGGTAGTGGTTTGTGTGTCTGCTGGTTACAGACACAGTGCTGCTGTCACAGAGGATGGTGAATTGTACACATGGGGCGAAGGAGACTTTGGAAGATTAGGTAAGTTTTTTTATATTGACGTTATTCTCACAAAAAGGAGAAATAGTAATAGTTACTGGGAAGAACTAAGAATAGACTTAAGAAGCCCTTTTATTGTTTGTTTGTTTTAAGTTCAGAAGAAAAGATAGTTTTTTATAGATAATACCTAGCTTCTGATACTGTTATACAAGATGTAATTAAATCTAGTAAGTGTTTACCTAGTGCCTGTTAAACTATGCACTGCAGGACTGCAGGGATAAGAAGCATGCTAATATAATCCTGACGTTTGTAATCTGCTGGGTAGTGAACACAGGTGGTGTGAGCATGATCTGAGATGGAATGCGGTAAGTACTGCTCTGGGACCATACGTAGATTGCTATGGTCGTTCCCTGAAGTGCCTGATTGGTACCCCATTGTGGAGACAGCCTGGAAGTTTGGTTGATATGATATTAGAATTGACTTCATTTTGAAAAGTAACTTGTAATATTTATTCTACTTCTGCAATAATTGCTGAGAGAAAAGGAGTTAATGCTATTCTTTTCTTGTGTGTTTTATCCAAGGTCACGGTGACAGTAACAGCCGTAACATTCCAACATTAGTAAAAGACATTAGCAATGTAGGGGAGGTTTCTTGTGGCAGTTCACATACTATTGCTTTATCTAAAGATGGAAGAACTGTGTGGTCTTTTGGAGGAGGAGATAATGGTATGTAAAAAACTACATATTAGTAGCTTGAGCTTTTTTTCTGAGGGTTTTAAAAATTCATTTTTCGGTTACATGTGCCTATGGAGAAAACCACAAATTGCAAATGAACTGAAATAAACTGTGTTTCTGCTAATGCTTCCTTAACCACTGTTAATTTCTAAATAAAATACCTGTTTATATAAATATATACAAATGTTTAGGCCTTAGTGGTCTTTTTAAAAATGAGAGTAAAGCTGAACCCAGTGATGCAGGCCAGTAATCCCAGACCTCTGGGAATCTAAGGCAGGAGGATCCTAAATTTGAGCCCAGTTGGGCAACTTAGCAATCAAAAATTAAAATAATGGCTAGATATGAACCTCAATACCAGAAAAACAGTAAAAAATTAAAATAATGGCTAGATATGAACCTCAGTACCAGAAAAACAGTAAAAACAAAAACAACATCCAAAGTAGACCTGGATAATTTTGTAGATATTATTTTATAACATGCTGGGTTTAATCTGACAGTATTTTATGATTATCTTTTCTGTGTCAACAAATGTGACTTTGTACCATTTTTAAAAGAGGCTCAAAGAGTCTGCAGTATGATACACACACACACACACACACACACACACACACACACACACACACACACACACACATATATATATATATATATATATATATATATATATATAAAACCAGCTTCTCATTGTTGATTATTTAGGTGGCTTCCAGTTTTTTCAGTATTCAGAGCAGCCCTGCATGACTAAATCCTTGTGCACTCTACTGATTGCTACCAGCAGTGTGAAAGTCCACCAGCCCATGTATTTCATTAGTCCTAGATACCAAAATTTAGCTAAGTTAGCCAGGCAGGTGGTCTATACCTATATTCCTCTCATGGTGGGAAGGTTAGGCAGGGGAATTGCAAGTTTGAGCCGAGCCAATTTAGTGACATAACAAGACCCTATTTTAAAAGTTTAAATAAGAAAGGCTTGTGGGGTATAGCTCAGTGCCAAAGACTCCGGGTTCAACTTTTAGGACTCTGTTCCCCAAGATGGTTTTAAAAGTAGTTTGTATTTAAAAAAAAAAATTTGTTCTTCATTTCTAGTAAGGCTAGACACATGGGTTGGCAATTTGTTTTCCATATTCAGTGACTCTATCAAGTTTCCCATTTCATAAACTATTGAATCTTTTTTAAGTTTTAAAAAAATTTTAATATACACTCTTGTCTAGACTCTGCATATTACACCACTGCATCTGAAGTTAGGAATATGATGATTAAGGGGGGAGAAAAAAATTTTCCATGTTTTTAAAAGTGATTTTAATTACTTGAGGCTAAATAGTAAAGGCTATTGTTGGTTGTTAACTTTCTTATATCAGAAATGCTCATTTATTGGTAATATCCTTTGCTGTCAGAAACTTAGAAATTTCTCCATCTGTCAGGTAAGTGGTGAAAAGATTAGAACACCTTACCAACATCAGTACTTACATTAATAATGGTGTGGGGCTGGGGTGTAGCTCAGCAATTTGAGCACTTGCCTAGCAAGCCATGGTCCTAGGTTTATTTCCCCAGCACCACGTAAGATTGGTGGTGGCACATGCCTGTAATTCATCTCCTGGGAGGCTGGGGCAGGAGGATTGCTGTGAGTTCCAGGCCCGCCTGGGCTACATGGTAAATTCAGGACCAGCCTGGACTACCCTGTCTTGAAAAAAGAAAAAGAAAAAGAAATGGAGGCTCTTTAAAATAAATTATTTCACCTGACTTTTTTTTTTTTTTTTTTAGGCAAACTTGGCCATGGTGATACCAACAGAGTATATAAACCTAAAGTTATTGAGGCTTTACAAGGAATGTTCATTCGCAAAGTCTGTGCTGGGAGCCAGTCTTCACTTGCTTTGACATCAACAGGGCAGGTAGGAATAAAGGATAAATATAAACAGGTTATGGTATTTCAGGGAACTTGGTGATAAAAGGTAATAATTGTATTTAAAATTTGAAATAAAAAATACATCTTGAGGCAACAGACCCAAATGAAGTATTTTTTTTTCTTCTGTCGGAGATGAACTATCTGAGGAGTCACCTTCCTGCTCTCTGTTATCTGGATCAATTTTCCTTCAGTCCTGTGCTTTTTTTTTTCCCATGAAGGTTGAGCCTAAAGCCTCATGCTGGCTAGGCAAGCACTCTACCACTGAGGTCCACTTCAGTCCCCTATCAAATTATTTAGCACTTAGCAATTCTTAAACCTTTTTCCAAGATCTGGAATGGTGGGGGAAAGCAAGATGAGTTCTCTATTGAACCATTGATGGGAACTAAAAATGTCAAGAAAGGACTTGAAAAAGAGGGTAAAATAGAATACTTGTGTGTGGAAAGAATCTGGAAAGATTAGGTATTTCTGAGGAACAGAGTCAAGGCTAACAGTCAGAATACAGTGATTTCTTTACAGTTTCAGAGCATCTGGGTGTATGTATTGAGTCTTCTGTTTGTTGGTGATGAAGGGGCCAAGGACGGTGATGGAGAGACAGCATCTCCCCCTGTGTGTCCATCAGCAGTGGCAGTGGAGACAGGAGCTGATGGTGTTCTTTCACATGTGGGAACCTACTTTGTGTCAGGCAGTGGCATAAAAATGTTTTCTTACTAATTCACAAGGCAGATGAGCAGCAGAGCTGAAATTAGCGTGTAATTTAGTTATTTTTCAAGAGACTGGAATGTCTAGATCCTAAAAAATCTACCTCTCTCTATTCATCACCTTGTATTTTATTATGTTAGTTCCTGCCTGAAAAACTTCTCTTATGGAGGTCTGTGTGTTGCTGAGTAGAATCCATGAATTCAGAAATCAGAAGATGTCACAGAAGAAATACAGTCCTCCTTTGAGCATAAGCCACTTTTTTTTATAATACAGAACATAATTTCTGCTCTGCCTGAAAATGATCATGAAAGATAATTATTTGAAATTTCTAGAAATTATTAGGTACTATTTAACTCTTAGTTGGTGCTAAATAATAAACAGTAAATCTGCTGTAGTGAATTCCAAGGGGACTTAAGTATAATAGTTGTATCCTGAAAGCATTGAGTTATGTTAAATCACATATATATGTTTTAAAAACTGAGAGAAATACTTTTGAATAAGAGTAGCCCAGGTTTGAGCCCAGCCTGGGCAACCTAGCAGCTTGCCTAGACCATGCCTCAAAATCTGTGTACTGTTATGTTTATTAAGCATGAATTAAAGATCAGCATTTGTTTTGTCCTCAATCCCTTCTAGTTTGGTCACATCTCTTCAGTGTTTACTTCCTGCCCTACCATGTATAATTGTTATCTTTTAATAGAAGATAAAGTGAGCTCATGCCTGTAATTCCAGCTGTAGGAGAAGCTGATGCAGGATGATAACAAGTTTGAGGGCAGCCTGGGAGACTTCTTGAGACTCTGTTTCAAAATAAAGAATGAAAAGTGGGTGGGGATATAGGTCAGTGTATAACACTCACCTAGTGTGCTCCAGACTTGGGGTTCAATTCCCAGGACTGCTTAAAAAATGATTATGTATTTTCAATACAGCATAAAATGATTACTAAATGCAAAACAAATATCCTCTCCCACCCACCTCTGTACTGGGGCCTTCACACTGAGATACAGCCAGCCTTTTTTTCCATTTTTTATTTTGAATCATGGTCTTATTTAGATGCTAAGTTGCCCCAGCTGGGCTCCAACTTGGAGTTCTCCTGTCTCATCCGCTCATAGTGTTGGGATTCCAGGTGGGCACCATCATGCCCAGCTAATAAAGTTATATTTTACTGAGTGAACTCTGTTGCCTGAGAGAACTTTGGGTTGAAGATTTACTGAGTGATAGGACTGTATTATACTTACAAGTGATTTAGATTTTCTGTGATAATTTTGATTATATATTATTCTTTTTTTACCTTTGGTTCCTAATTTTTCATAAAATAGGCCTTTACTGTACTAGAATTTTTCTGGCATTTTATACTTATGTACGTTTTCTGGGAACTCGTGTAAGTACATGCTCATCCATTTTGATGAAGAGGTTTGAACTCTCAGAAGTCTTTCTTAGAATAATTTCAAGACAGCCAACAAACACTCTAAACTTAATGGTATAAAGGTAACTCCATATTGTCTTAACAAAACTCATTGAAGGTATTTGTTTTGATTTTGTTTCTTTTGGATTATCAAGTTGGCATTCATTTTGTCCTCTTCTTCTCTCCCCACCCCCTTTTTTTGAGACAAGGCTTCAATCTGTGGTTCAGACGGGTCCTAAACTCACTGTGTCGTCCCAGCTGGCCTTGAACTCACAGCAGTCCTCCTGCCTCAACCTCCCAAGTGCTGGGATTACAGGCATGTGTCACCATGCCCAGCTATTATGTGGTGCTGGGGATTGAACCTAGGACCTGTTCCTTCCTAGGCAAGCACTCTAACCCCGGAGCTATAGCACCCCCCAGCCCTTTTCCTCTGCAACTTTTCCCCCACCATATTAAATCAGACAGTGGTTATTTTCATATTAGTAAAAAATAAAGATGTGAAGGGGAACTCTCTTGATTCCTGCTTCACACAATCCTTTTTGTAACTGATTATTAACATTATTATAACAATGAGATGAGGTAGCTTATTAAACTAAATCCTAAAGTTCAGTTTTGTGACTTATGTACTTAATTTTATGTGGTTGTACCTTGAGAAACATGTAAAGGAGATGGTTTAAGATCATATTCCAAAGCTGTTAAGATTGGATAAGTGTAGCAAAATGCAAACCAATTAGTACTAGCTTTAGCAAAATTCCAGAATATTTTCTGTGACCAGCTTTTCTTTTTAGCTTCTGTTTGTTTTTAAACGTTCATTGTATATATGGACAAACGGAGGCTAAAATGAATGTTTAAAAACATACCAGTAAATCACTGGCCATCTTTAAAATATGGGCACAGTCAATATTAACATTAGAAAGTTGTTATATTGTTTGATAAGTTATATTCCTGACCATCTTTAGTTGATGGTCTGATCGAGCAGCTCATGTGTAGCATCTTCCTGTTTTCCAGGTCTACGCTTGGGGCTGTGGAGCTTGTCTTGGCTGTGGTTCTTCTGAAGCTACTGCTTTGAGGCCCAAGCTTATTGAAGAACTGGCTGCCACGAGAATAGTTGATGTTTCTATTGGAGACAGTCATTGTTTGGCTCTTTCACATGGTAAAGTCATGGGTCTTAAAAAATAGCATTATTATCTCTCTTAAATATATTACATTTAAATTTGGTGTTCTTTGTACTTTTGATTTTAGATAATGAAGTTTATGCCTGGGGCAATAACTCGATGGGACAATGTGGCCAAGGAAATTCCACAGGTCCTATCACTAAACCAAAGAAAGTGAGTGGCTTAGATGGCATCGCCATTCAGCAGATCTCAGCTGGAACATCCCACAGTCTGGCCTGGACTGCTCTTCCCAGGGACAGGTAGCTGCGCCTGTGTGTGAGAGCACTCCTGTTTCAGTAACACTAGAAACATCAGGGAAAATAGAAATAAATATACTTTGTTAATAAAATGTTTTTCTAAAAGTTTCTAATGTTAATTTTTTGCTATCATAGAAATGACATTTAGATTTTTCTTTTGAATTTTGAGATTTTATGAGTATCATAAGGAAGAAGGCTCATTCTCTAAGAGATTTTCCTAATTATAAATATTTTAAATTCTTTTTCTGTGATTAAATAATGATTTCTAAAATTAAGCATTCTAATATCAAGAGCAAATTAAATATTAACTAAGTTTTATTGAGTTAAAATACTGAGTAACCTCAGTGTCCTTTATCTGGTTGGTGTTCTAAAAAAATTGAAAAAGGCATATTTGTAAGTTAAGGAACCTTTTTTTTCTAGAAATTTAACTTTTTCCTGAAATGATAATCATAACTTTATAACTAATTACAAGATGAGTTTTTAGTCAAGAGTAGGAGATTGAATTTTAAGGAATATTTGGATTACTTCAGTGATTTGCAGATTCATTAGGGATGATTTAAACTTAGATGGTTTTGGAGCTGGAGGAATAGCTTAGTGGTTATAGCACTTGTACCAAATGCACAGGCTCTGAGCATAGTTCCCCAGTACCACAAAATCTGGGTATTGTAACGTATGTCTGTAATCCTACCTTGAGAGTCAGAGGCAGGAGGATTGTTGTGAGTTTGAGGCCAGCCTGGACTACATAGTGTGTTCAGGACCAGCCTGAAGTACAGAGCAAGACCCTGTCTCCAATAAGAAAAAACAAAAACTAGAATGTTTTATATTTGCATTCTAGGCTTCTGGCTTTTTTAAATGATGCTGTAGCTGATTATAAAATTTATAGAGAATTATCCTTCCAGAAAAACCAAAAACAATTAAGTTGAATATAATTTTCTGTTGGTATTAACTTTGCAATTTTCCACTAAATATGTATGTAATTTTTCCCCAGGATCTTCAAAATCTTCACAAAGAAGCTTTAGGAATAATTCTTTTAGGAGATTTCAGCATAGCACTGTATAGAGCCTAGTTAGTTTTCTTAAACTGAAATAGAACTTACAGACTCAGAGCCAGAACTTTGTAGATCATGTGGTTAAGCCTTCTACCTTGAGGTAAAGTGGTACCCAAACCTTTCAGCATGGATGGTGGCTATGTTTTCTTTCTTTCTTTCTTTCTTTCTTTCTTTCTTTCTTTCTTTCTGTCTGTCTGTCTGTCTGTCTGTCTTCCTTCCTTCCTTCCTTCCTTCCTTCCTTCCTTCCTTTCTTTCTTTCTTCCTTTCTTTCTTTCTTTCCCTGACAGTGGGATTTGAACTCAGGGGCACACTGTCACTGAGCTAGAACCCCAGCCCTTTTTGGTTTTAATTTTGAGATAGGACCTTTCTGAGTTGCCAAGTTACCCAGGTAGTACTCAAAGTTGTGAATCTCTTGTCTCAGACTCTCAGTGTGTAAAGATTACAGGTGGGAGCCATCACTCCCAGCTTGCATTCTTCTTGGAGATAGCAAGTTTTTGGTTTTCATGAGATGCTAAAATGAAGGGTTTTATCACCTGTAATCCGAAAGTTTTCTGTATGTCCTGTTGAAATCTCTCAACTTTACTGTGGTCTGATTTTAGTTTTTGGCCATGTATGGAAATTTCATCTGAAGGTTCTGTCATGATTTTTCTGTACTTCTTCTAGGCAAGTTGTTGCATGGCATCGCCCGTACTGTGTAGATCTTGAGGAGAGCACCTTCTCGCACCTGCGTTCTTTTCTTGAGAGATACTGTGATAAAATAAACAGTGAGGTTCCTCCACTCCCTTTCCCGTCATCCAGGTATGTCATATATGTATGTATCTATGTTCTGTATATTTGCAGGAACATGTGTGAATTACATTTTTTGAAATTTGACTTATTATTTGTTCTTGTTTTTTCCCAAATTGTTTGAAACTGTTTGAGGCTAGAAAAGAGCCAAATTTTTATTTTTAATAACCTCTGAGTTTTCAAGTTAGTATAATTTCCCAAATCACTTCTTGGAAATTAGCATTGGTTGTGACTTGGTCACATTTTCAAAGAAGAAAAATATTACCCAAAATGGATAGCATGTGCACTTTTATGTTCTAAAATTCACAGTACTTTTTTTGGTTTCAGGGAACATCACAATTTCCTCAAGCTGTGCCTAAAGCTGCTTTCAAACCACCTTGCTCTTGCACTTGCGGGAGGGGTAGCTACCAGCATTCTTGGGAGGCAAGCAGGTCCACTGCGAAATTTACTGTTCAGGCTGATGGACTCAACTGTTCCTGATGAAATCCAAGAGGTAAGAGAACAGGGCATGTGATTCTGTGTCTCAACCACATCTGAAAACTGGTTTGAAAGTTGAGCTACGTGTTGTATTCAGCTATACATTGGACAGTTGTAGTTGCATGTTCTTTCTCTTACTTCTATTTTGATAGGAGCAGATATTTTTGGTTAACTCATCCTTTAAGACAAAGGTTAGATGCTGTCTCTGAGAAACCTTGCAACCCTGTCCTCCCACCAGTTCAGGTTTTTCTTATATGTGTCCTCATTGTGTCATATTGTATCATAGTTGCCTATTCTTTATTGTCACAAGATGAATTTCTGAGGTAAGGACCTCATTTCATTTATCTGAATCTGAGTAAGTGGAGTGGGCCATCTTCCAGAACCCTGTCAGACCTATGAGTAAAGTGCGCCAGTGGAGCCATTTGATTTTCTACTTTTCTTTCTGGAATTTAAAACACTTATTATTACTACAAATGGAATCTCTTGCTAATTATAGTTTCACTCCAATTTTCTATTTTCATTAGTTTTGGCAACTTAATAGATGTAACTGGGAGATACAGGTTGGCTTATGGAGGACCAAGTGGCTAGATTAGAATAGTGAGTATAAATAAGGATTGTTTGGAATAGCTTTTTTTTTATTGAACAATACACCCCATACATAACCAGTGAGTCTAAGGAAAGATCAGAAGGAAAATCAAAAATTACTTTAGATTAAATGAAAATAAAAACACAGTGTACTAAAACTCATAGAGTATAGCTAATGCTATTCTTATAGCAAAGTTTATAGTTGTAAATGCCTTTGTTTAAAAATAATATAAATCTTAATTGGGCATGATATATACCTTTAATCTCAGCTAATCCAGTGGCTGAGGCAGGAACTTGCAAATTTGAGGCCAATCTGGGCAGGTTAGTGTACTACTATCTCAAAATTTAACATAAGTAAATTTAAAAAAAAAATAAAGGACTGGGGATGTAGGTTGATCACCCCTTGGCTTTCATGCATGATGCTGCTCTTGTATTTCAAGTCAACAATTCAATCTTTCACTTTAAAAAATTAGAAACAGTAGAGCCAAACAAACCCAAAGCAAGTAGAGTAAGGTAATAACATAGATTAGAGTGATACTAAGTAAAGGATAGAAAACAGTTTACGAAGGTGGCGAAACAGTGTTTGTTTGATGCAGAGATCAACAAAATGACATAGCTCCAGACAGACCAAAAAAAAAAAAAAAAATGAGATTCCTATTGCTTGAACAGAAATGAATAAGAGTTATTACTGCTAATCATACAGAAATAAAAAAGGGATTGTGAGAGAATACTATGAACAACTTTATGTCAATAAATTAAATAACTGTGGTGAAATAGAGAAATTCCTAGAAAGGCATAAGCTACCAAAAGTAACTCAGAAAAATAGGAAATGTGAATGAATTTGTAAGGAGTAAAAGATTGAATTCGTAATAATAATAATTATTATTATAATACCAGCCATGAGTGGACTTCACCGGGGAAATCTACTATATGTTTAAAGGGGAATTAATACCAGTGCTTTATAAACTCTTCCAGAATATAAAGAGCAGTGTGTGTTTCCCACCTATATTTTTGAGGCAAGTATTAACCCTCATACCAGAACCAGACAAAGGTTTTGAGTGAAAGCATACACCACTGTCCATTTTGAAATGGAGGTGTAAAAATCTTCAAGAAATGACTAGCAGATTGAATCCAGTGGCTTATCTTAAATTATATATACCATGACCAAATGGGATATATGAGGAATGCTAAGTTGGTTCAAAACATGTAAAGCAAAAAGTATAATACATTGTATTAATAGAATAAAGAGCAAATATATCATTATTTTACTAGATGCAAACACCCCCCACCCCCCCCCCCCCCCCCCCCCCCCCAGTTAACACAGTTCAGTGTCCACTTTCACAATGAGAGCTTGGACAAGTGACAAGAGAATTTTCTTAACATGACAGAATATTAATGAGAAATTCAGGCACTCTTATCTGTGTCTGTCTGTCTTTCTGCCTTTTTTAGTACCTTAGTGGGAGTATGTTTGCGTAGCAGAGGTCCTGGGTCCAGTCTCCAAATCCTGGTACAGGGATAAAAAATGTGAGAACAACCTAAATCTCTGCCAGGTGCTAAATGGGCAACAAAGTATGATATATTTACAGTGTGATATTAATCAAATATAAAAAGATATGAAATACTGATAATTTGCATCATGACTGAACCTTGGAAAGTAAAGGAAGTGGGGCAATGTATTGTGTTATTCCTTAAGTGTGAAATTTGTGGAGTAAGCAAATCTATAGAGAAGTAGATTAGTAGTTGTCAAGGGTATAGGGGAGGGGAGAGTAGGGAATGAATGCTAATGGGCACTTTCTTTTTTGGATAACAGTGTTCCAATATTAGATAGTGATGATTGCACAACTGTGAAATCAGCAAAAACCACTGCATTTTGTACTTTCAGAAGGTGAATTTTGTGGCACATAGATTTTGTCAGTTTTTTTTTTTTTTTTTTTTTAACAGTCTTGTTCTGTAGTCCAGGCTGGTTCTTAATTCACTGTAGTGCAGCCTGGCCCAGAATGCACAGCAATCCTCTTGCCTCAGCCTCCGCGTGCTGGGATACAGGCTAGAACCACTACACCCAGCTATTCTGTGGTGCTGGAGGATCAAACACAGGGCCTTGTGCTTGGTAGGCAAGTGCTTTAATCTCTAAGTTATGCCTTTACCCCTTAATGTCAGTTTTTTAAGCAAAGGAAAAACAGTAGTGATTATTTTCAACTGAAATGTATCTTCTGGGATCAGGATAGAAGGAATATTGCACTGGTAGTGAGTAGGAAATATGACAATTTAATATTTTCAGAAATGAGAAGGTAATGATTTTCAAAAGGTTTCAAGTACTGGAATAAAATAACAAAAAATGTAAAAATTATCTTAAATCACCTATGTAGACGGTAGAGCACCCTGGTAGGAGAACGCTAAGGGACGGGTTGTCTCAGGATGTGTGTAGAGCTGTTTCTTTTCATGGCTATAGCTATTCCTTTTCCTTAGCCCTGGCTCTTCCAGTAATTTTTCTTTTCATGGCAGCCACTGTTGCTGCTGTTTCTTGTGCGCTTTCCTACCTTTTTTCTCGGACTCTTGGATTGTGGACTTAAGGAAAAGTTGCATAAATAGTAGAGTTTTCATAAACCTTTCATGTGGATCCCTCTAATGTTAATGTCTTCCATAACTGTAGTATAATTATCAAAGCCACAAAATCAAAAATGGCTTAATACTATTAGCAAAACTATAAATTCAGGGACTATGTCCTTGCTCAGTTGTAAGTCTCTATTGAAGATCCCACAATACATTTAGTTGTTATTCCTCCAAAGTCTCCTGTAACAATTCCTCAGTCTTATCTTTGTGACCTTGATGCTTCATGACTACTGGTCATTTATTTTATTAGATATATCTGTTATTTTCTCACTATTGGATTGAGGTTATTTACTTTTGCCAAGAATATCACAAAAGTAATGATGTGACTTGTTATATCTTCCCATGGGGTTCAGACTGAAATATCTTGTTACTGGAAATGGTGTCCTTCCTTGATCATGTAGAATAAGGTAGTTTCTGCTGGATTTCTGTATTTATCATTAGCTTTGGGGAGGGAGATGCAGTAGTAACTATAGTCTTTGAAAATATGGCCACATTCCAGTAGTTTGAGAATTTAATACATTCATGAATAGTTTAGGTACAGAATTTTAAATTAGAAATTAAGTTTTCATGAAAGCTGAAGTCATTGTTTCATTTTCCTTTAACTCTAACTGTTGTTACTCAGAAAATTAATGGTGTTCAAATTTTTGTTCCATAATAGGTAAATAATTTGTTTTTTTCTGGAAGTTAGAACAAGTTCTGTTTGTCCTTTTGTGTTCTCGCCTTTCAAAATGAAATAGACTGATGCCGATTTGATTCTGTTTATTGTCATGGATATTTGGTAGATTCTAAAATGAGAAACTTACAGCCTTCAGATTTAATTTAAAAGATAAGAACTGGATCAATCAATTCATTATTCTGTTTTGATGTTAGGTGGTAATTGAAACTCTGTCCGTGGGAGCAACCATGCTGTTACCACCTTTACGAGAGAGGATGGAATTACTTCATTCTCTTTTGCCCCAAGGCCCTGATCGATGGGAAAGCTTATCTAAAGGACAGGTAAGCCTTCATAGAGCATCTAAGTAAATCAGTTAAATCATAAGAAACTGGACTGAGAAGGAAATACAGCCAATCAGTAGCTATGTGTTCAAGGAGCAGTACTTAGCAGATCTGGTATGTTATTTAATGTAATATTTTGGAAGAATTGTAGATTTCTAATGGTGTTAGGTGAAGCAAATAATAAAGTATTAAATTATTTGGGGCTAATTATTAAAATAATGACTAACATTTCCAGTAACAATTATGATATTATGACCTTGAGCCAGAGACTGTTTGGTTTATTTGTAGTGTGCTGAACTGAAGTCAAGGGCATGTGTTACTACTGCTGGTTCCCTACTCAGAACTTTAATAAAAATTATTTACCTGACAAAGCAAAAGATGGCCATTAACGAAAAGTATTTAATGATCTGTGTGTTCTTATTTTTTAAATTTTCATTAAGTATATTAAAATAAGTATATTTTGCTGGATCAAATGAAATAATCAGTTTTAGTACTATAGATTTAAGAGGAAAGATGGTATTTACTGTTAATATAATATCCACAGGTGCTTTCCAGTGAGTATTTTGCATTAGTTTAGATTTCAAGTGATTTATTATTTTAAATATTTGAATAAGTAGTTGTTAGTAGTAATTCTGTAGAATAGCATAAAGTATAGTTTATCTATTGGCATTTCTTATTCCTGTTTCTTTGTAATGCTTAAATTACTATGCATAATTCCATGTTAGCTTAGAGTTTTAAGTGTTATAAGAAGGTTGAAATAACTGATAAATTGGATTTTCCCTAATGGTATTAATTGGATATTTTGCCTTACATGTATATATTTCCCAAAGATTATTGTTTATCAGGTTACTAAATAGACTGGCTAGCATCATTAGTATAAGTTTTTTTCTAAGGTTATTTTTTTTCTTTTGTAGTGTACTTTAAGTCATTATGTTTTTCTGTTTTATTATTCTGTAGAGAATGCAACTGGATATCATTCTGACAAGTTTGCAAGATCACACTCACGTGGCCTCCCTACTTGGCTATAGCTCGCCCTCTGATGCTGCCGACCTCTCTGCTGTGTGTGCTGGCTATGGAAACTTGTCAGATCAGCCTTATGGCACCCAGAGCTGCCATCCAGACACCCATCTTGCTGAGATACTGATGAAGACCCTTTTGAGAAATTTGGGATTTTACACTGTAAGTTGCTTTTCCATAATAGTGACAAAAATAACAATTAAATGTATTTTGACATTTAAAAATCACTTAAAGGATAAATTAAAGTTTATACTAATGTCTCCAAAGAAGGAAACATGACATTTCTTCTGAAATGATATGTAAATAAGAATTACAAAGAAATTTGTGGTAGAATTTTATCAAATTTTCTCATGTTAGTGACAGAAAAAATAGTCAAGATTTTTAAAAGAGAATGAACAGAGGATTCACCTTACACAGATGTCTTACTTCTCGTTGCTGTGACAGAATACCTGACATCCACAGCTTAAAGTAGGAATGATTCATTTTAGCTCAGTTTCAGAAAGTTTCAGTGTAGTCATGGGAGGGTGGCCATGGTGGAAGCACATGCAGAGGCCCAGCAGGAGAGAAGCATTTCACAGCTTGGGAGGGAGGAAGGGTAGGGCTACCATATACCCTTCCAGGTCACACCCCAGTGATCCACCCCTTCTGAGTCAAGCTCTGGTATTGCGCCCCTTCTAACCAGGACCCACCTCTTAACAGTACGTGGTCCTGTATTCTACAACATCCAAATACATGAGGCTTTTGGGGACATCCAGGTCCAAACTATGACATTCTGTCCCAGGCCCCCAAAACGCTCATCTGCTCCTTATGCAAAATGCATTCAGTCTTCTCTTAAGAGTTGCCATTCTTCACAGTTCCAGCACTGCTGAAAGGGCGAAGTCTAGTGTCCCCTCTGACACTCAGGGCAAACTCTTAGCTGTTAGCTCCTGTGAAAATGAAAGAAAAGTTAAATACTTCCAACATAAAATAGCACAGGGCAAATGAGTTGACTAAAAGCTACCATCTGGCAGTTTGAAAATTGGGTTGCTTTGAAATTTCCTCCATTGGATTAAGTAGTCCACTAGCTTTAATTTCATTTTCAGACAGTTCCAGGAGAGAGACAAAATGCTGACACAGTTTTTGCCAGTGCATAGCATGCAGGGTTTCTGGACCAGTGGCTGATAAAGTTCTCTGTCTCATCTGAATTCTCTTGAGCCTGGCCTAAACAATTTACACATCTATCAGCATTCTGGTCTTCAGTCTCTGACCAGTATATTCCACCAATCTCAGCTTGCAGCATTATAAGGTTTCTAAAATTCTCCTGCAAACCATTTACAAAGGCTTCTAAACTGCATTGATGGTTAAAGTCACAATAGTGACCCCCACTTCTCTGGTACCAGTTTCTTGCCTAGCTATTTTTTGGTTGCTCTGACAGAATATTTGATATTCCCAACTTGAGAGGAAAGATTTATTTTAGCTCACAGTTACAGAAGGTCTCTGTTTGTTTATGGGCAGCTGGCAATGATGAAAGCATGTGGCATATGCCCAACAGGAGAGGAATTTTTCATGGCGTGGCAATAGGAAGGAGGTAGAGCAGAGCTAGAGAATACCCTTCCAGGTCCTGTCCCAGTAATCTGCACTTTCTAGGTTAAGCCCCAGTGTTCCGTCCCTTTTGACCAGGCCACACCTCTTAATGGCACAAGGTTCTGTAGGTCAACATTCAAATACATGAGGCTTCTGAGAAACATTTCAGATCCATATCATAATAACAGATAAAATATTATGGTTAAATAATGCAACAAAAGCAAAACCCACCAAAAATAAATAATATAGTTCATACGAAGAACAGGCTATCTGTAGATAGATGACGGTGGGCCTCATAACTTTCTCTGTGTTAGGATGCCACTACTTCCTACTATCTATGTTTTAAAAACCTGTCTATTCTCTTTTTAGCCTATTTGTTTTTGTTCTAACCTAGAATGGTCATGATTGATCTAATACTAAAAAAGGTGTTAACAGCTGTTGTCACTACTGCTGGTTTCTTTTGAGCATCTTCCTGCTGTGGTAAACTTGTATTAAGACCCCATCATACTTTTTATCCTTGCCTCTTGCACTGTTCTTAGCAGTGATCTTCCCTTTCATTTGTATATGCTGTATTTATCTCCTGCTTATTCTTCTGTCCCAGTCTTATTTAAGACTTGACTGTTGTAGAAAGCTTTGCTCAAATAAGTTCATCTAATTACCTGATTGATTATAGCTACATACTCTCTACTCTTAAGCACTTGTAGGATCACAGCATACTATGCAGCATAATTTTGAATTATTCATGTTATTATTTCATATAGTTTGCTGTTCCTTGCAGGGATGTATATTTTTTCTTTTTTCCTGTAGAAGTATTAGTGCTGTGTTTGCCACAGTTAAAAATTGAATAAGTCAGAGTGAAAATTGTTTCTGCAATATTATTTTCTTTCAGGGTAAGAATGTAAACTTGTTTTGTTTTTGATATTTATAGGACAGTGACTACAAATGGGATGGAAACAATATTATGTCTATCCATTTGTAAATGACTGAAAAGTTTAAGTTATAAGGATCTTTATGCTGTATTACAGCAATGGTTTTCTTACATGGTTAGGGCTGAGGTGAACATTTCATGGAATAGAAAGTGAAATATTAGCCACTTTTGGGTTAAAATCATAAATTATTTTCTTTTATAACACAACTTAAACCAAATTTGTCATGTTTTAAGATTCTAAGGTGTGGGCCTTGTGTTACAGGTCCATAATCCTAGCACTATAGGAGGCTGAGTCAGGAAGATTGCAAATTCAAACTCAGCCTAGGTAACTTAGTGTCTTGATGAGAACAAAGTCAGAAACAAAAAATGGACTAGGGCATGTACCAGAGGGTGAAAGCCCTAGACTTGATCCTTTGATTAAAAAAAAGGTGCTGCTTGTCAGCTTCTGATAAGGGCCCTAATGTGTCATCATGTGTATTCTAAACAGACTAAATTTTATATGTGAAGATATTTATCATAGTATTATGTTTAAGAAATAAAAATAAAATAGCTGAAATATCAAAAATAGAGGAATAGCTAAGTTAATCATGGTGTGAATACTGAATATAATAGTCTATGACTTAAATTTTATAAATATATGTAATAGATGAAAATGTAGGGAATATTTGTAAGTCGGTTCTATGACTTAAGTATTATAAATATATGGAATATTTATTAATGTAGAGAATATTTGTAACTGTTGGAAAGGATCAGATTAAAAATAGCATACGTAGTTTTATGCAGAAATGAAAAAAGACAAAAAGTTAAGAAAAAATAAAAGTCATTTTTTGTGTAGTTGGCTGTTAGTTGGTTAGATGGTGATTTTAACTTTTTAAAAATTGGTTCTGATATTTTCTAAATGCTTCAGAGTACAGATTTCTTTAAAAA
The DNA here is from genome assembly GCA_004027205.1 of Ctenodactylus gundi. NCBI lineage: Eukaryota > Metazoa > Chordata > Mammalia > Rodentia > Ctenodactylidae > Ctenodactylus > Ctenodactylus gundi. The sequence goes on from PVKB01000790.1 coordinate 282,155, forward strand.
ATATTTTTATCTTAAAATAATTTGAAACTTGCAGAAGAGTTACAAGAGTCATTGAAAGAACTTGCTGTACTCTTCAGGCAGATGTGCTATAATAATCCTCTAGCCATTTGTATTCACAATCATTTGAGGGCTGCATATATCATACTCCTAATTATTATTTGTGGTAGGACACTACTTTCATTTTGAGACGTTTTGTAAGTAATCTTCCTGTGTCATTTTAGGATCAAGCATTTGGAGAGCTAGAAAAGAATAGTGATAAGTTTCTGCTTGGAACATCGTCATCAGAAAACAGCCAGCCAGCTCACCTGCATGAACTGCTGTGCTCACTTCAGAAGCAGCTACTGGCGTTTTGCCACATTAATAACATTAGTGAGGTATGTCGTTTTTTGCTTATTTTAGTGATATACCAGGGATCTTGAAACTCGGATATTTGGCTGTGCTATGATATTTTTGTACCATAAATCTTTTGAATTATGAAGTAGCAATTTAGGAATTTTTTCTCCTCAGAACTCAAGCAGTGTGGCATTGCTTCATAAACATCTTCAGCTCTTGTTGCCTCATGCCACAGATATTTATTCACGTTCTGCAAATTTGCTTAAAGAAAGTCCTTGGAATGGCAGTGTTGGAGAAAAATTAAGAGGTGAGTTTTGGATTGAATTGTGTATCTAGTTAGTGGTTAAAAACAGAAATTGTTAACTCTTCAAAGCCTTGTGAGTCTGAAGTTTCTGAGTATAAGAGGAATGGTATTGATCTTTCTTTTGAGTATCTCTTTCGTCTTGCTTCTGGGATGATTTGAGCATGTTGGAGGCCTAATTTAAAGGCACTAGGTGCCACTCTTTTCCTCCCTGACTAGTTTTGTCTAATCTCAGTTTCTTCACCCACCATCCATATATTACCAACTCCCATAGCTTTGAGAACTCCCTTCCTGCACATTAGAGCTGAGCACTGGCGCCCTACTCTCGTTGCCTGCTGGCTCTGTGTTCTTGGTTGTTCCAAAGACAACTGAATTTTGTTATATCTGTCTTAAACCAGTTCATATCTGAGGTTTCTCTGCTAGCATAAGAAGGGAAGGAAGGGAAAGAGAGATAGAGAAAGAGAGAGGGAAAATATTTACTTGCCATTGCTTTTAGACATCTTCATTTGGCTGTTCCACAGGAAGTAAAATTAGTGTGTTGATGCTGAATCTTAGAATGTTCCTTTCAGCTATAATTAAGGTTAAGTCTTAAAGGAGATTTGTTTTAAAACCAATACTTGTAATAAAAAACATATATTTAAATGTGATCTTAATTTTAAGGAGTAAATTTCATTCTAAAAATATAAAAAGATTCCCTCATTAGAATGTAAACAGTATATGGGCAGAAATTTTTGGCTGCTTTAGTCGTGGCTGTGTCCTTTTCACCTAGATTAGTGCTTGGTCTTCTAGATACTCAGTAAATACTTGAGTAAGTTTTAAAATTGAGATGATAAATGCATGAGAAATCCATAATGTATTTTAAGGAAAGCAGTTTCAATCATATTAATTTGTTGACATGGAAAATCGAGTTGAAGTAGCCTACTCCTGTCCAAACTAAAGTAGTATTTCTTAGGTTCTTTAAAAAAAAAAGTTTCTCCACTTGATTCACACTTTATTTCTTGCCCCTAGATGTGATATATGTCTCAGCTGCTGGCAGCATGCTCTGCCAGATTGTTAACTCCCTGCTGTTACTCCCGGTGTCCGTGGCTCGGCCTTTGTTGAGTTACCTCCTCGACCTCTTGCCACCTCTTGATTGCCTTAATAGACTCTTACCAGCTGCTGCTCTTTTAGAAGACCAGGAGTTACAGTGGCCTCTGCATGGTAAGTGAAGGGGTCAATAATGCTTTTGAGAAGTTGTTCCTCTTGCCCTCAGATAAAATTGTATCTGACACTGTTTTGTGTAACTCAAAAGATAAAAGTAACTTCTAGCAGTTTACAATGTGGAATGGGCAAGCGACCTGATAATGAGGCTGCTGTATATAAGAGTCACATTCAGGGAGGGAAAGAGGCCAAGGCCAAGAGACAGATGGAAGAAGAGAAGAGTAGTAGGGAGGGTAGGTAGGTCAAAGCACACTAAGTGTTTGGAAGTGTCACAGTGAGACCCATTATTTTGTATAATAGATGTGCATTAATAATTAGTTTTAAAAGATTTTTAGTTTAAAATATCTACTTGCCAGTTAAATGTTTGGTGTTTTGGTTAGATACAGAGATAACTGATTGAATATAAAAGCTTTTTGGGAACTTTATAGGAAATAGCATTTTGATTTTAAATATGTCAGTCTAACTCCTTCGATGTTGGTGATTGTAGATGGTTGCAGATAGCAAAAACATTGTGTCCAAAAGAACCTAACTGTGTGATCCACAGAAGCCTGTCTGTTATAACACTGTCAAGGGAACTTCATCATGGAATTTTAAAACCCTTTTAAGTGAGACCTCTTGTTTTATTAGAAGAAAGTCTGGGCTGAGGCATTAAAAAATTAGGTTTTAAAAGTCTTGGCTCTGTTCTAGTAACTTGCTGCGCAATCTTGAGTCACTTTTCATTGTATATAGCATTGGTTTCTTCTGGAAGCTCTTGAGTTGGACAAGATAACCTTGAGAGCCTGCCTTTAAACTGATCTATATCTTTAGCCTCCTCTTTTTTTAGTTTTCATTTTGAGACAGGATGTCACCATGTTGCAGAATTGTGTAGGCTGGTCTCAAACTTGGATTTCTCCTGCTTCAGCCTCCCAGAGTGCTGGGATTGCAGGCATGTGTCATCATAGCCAACGTGTCATCTCTTTCTCTTTCTCTCTCTCTCTTTCCTCAGAATAACTTATGTAAAAGATAGTTTGTCTTTTCCTCACATTTTAGAGTAATTTATCTGTGAAAGTACCCAGCCTTTCAGATTTTTTTATAACTAGACTGGCAGTTGTTCTCTTTTAGCTCTTTGTTTCTTTTCAGATTCATTTTTGAAACTGATATTTTTTCAGCAGTTGTCATTTTATTGTCTTTCAAATTTATTGGCATAGAATTGCTCACATTTACTCATGGTTTAAAAAAATCTTAATGCATATCTTGTGACTTATTTTAAAATTTTACACAGTTTTTTAATTAATTTTATTAGGGGCTTGTTTATTTTATTTGTATTTCTAGATTTTGGATTTTTAAAATTTTAATTTCTGTTTTCCTGTATTTCCCTGGTGTCTATTCTTGTCTATATGACTGTCACTTTTAAAGTGAAGACCCTTTGAAAGCAAATGTATAGTAAGAAAACATGTGACTAAATTTTAGTACAAGACAATTCCGAATTCTAGCCCTGAAAGCATGAACAATGTTGTCTGTCACTCAGTGGACCAGCTGTTGTGTTCATTTGGAAGAATGAATTCAAAGATTCACTAAAGATGGTAAACTTTGACCTGGAGATTAGGAATAGTAGCCATTGGGGTAATTTTGTCATGTATTATTTTATTGTTTATCTTAAAATTAGTAGTTTTAGAAAGGAAATTTTTATTTGATAGTATACCTTCTCTGTATTAAAAATTAGCCTTGTATCCAGAGACTCTACATAGCATGAATTAAAATGTTTTCATGAGAAACTCCTGAAGTACCAGATAAAGACAGTTACTAATTATTTTGTCTTTAGGAGGGCCAGAAGTTATTGATCCTGCTGGTATGCCCTTACCTCAGCCCGCTCAGTCTTGGGTGTGGCTCGTGGATCTGGAAAGAACAATTGCTCTCCTGATTGGACGGTGTCTTGGTGGCATGCTCCAGGGTTCCCCTGTGTCTCCAGAGGAACAGGATACTGCATATTGGATGAAAACACCACTTTTTAGTGATGGTGTGGAGATGGACACTCCTCAGTTAGGTAATGTGCTTCTCTGCAACATTTAAAATGCATGCTTGTTTACTGAGTAGGGAACTGATGGTGAGTTGCAACATTGGCTGTGTATTGAATCTGAGACTAATACTTGGAGACCACAAAGGAACAGTTGAATCCTGCAGCACTGTGGTGAAAAGAGGACCACGAATTAGGAAAATGGAGCTGTGATTCTGTTTTGCTACACTTACTCGTTTTCGGAAAGCCACCTAACTTACGAAACAAGGGAAATGCTTGATTTGTTCTATTCTGAAACTTGGAGGTTTTGAAGCTGCCTGCTAGGAAGTAAAGCACGGTAGAGGACATGGTCTTACCAGTGCCCACTTTTTTTGTTTTTGTTTAAAGTATCTGAAATTTTTAATCCTTCTTTACAGGTTATCTAGGTCACATTTGATTAGGAAAACTGTAGAAAGTTAGTAACTGCCACCAGTGAATGCCAGGTGCTGCCATGTGTCAATTATCTGGAGTCCTGCTTTGTGGGCGGTCTGAATACATGTCTCGGGGTCTCTGCTCACCCTTGGTGGAATCATTCATGGCATACTTTAGCCCACAGGTCACTTTTCCCCATATTTCTTTGAAGACTCTTCAGTGATCTTAAAGAATTTTTTTACAGTTTTTCTAGTTTTCTTCATCTAGGTTAGCCTGAAATGGGTGTTTAGGCTGTGGTGGTTCACCAGAGCTATGAGGGACTAGATTACTTGGTCAGCCTTGATTGCTGGCTTCTAGTCCTCAGCACTAATTACTGGCCGGCCGACTTGCCCTTTTACATCAATGTTTGGATGGTAGATCTTTGTTTTAAATGTGATCTTCTGTGGTTTGAATGAGTACTCTGCGGGAAAGGTGATTTTGATTCTGAAGCCTCCCTTAACATATGGAGAGTTGTCAGGAACAATAAACCGTGCCAAGTCAATAAATTAGCTTCATCAACCTGGATGTTATAGAAGTTTCATTCCACATTTGGGGGTCTTTTCAAGCTCCTTCACCAGCCTCCTGCTGGCCACCATCTTGAACCTGGTGCTGCTGCTTTCCCAGCATAGGGCCCCATTTTTAAACATGCCTTCAATATGAGTGGTGGGTTTTTCCCCGCCTCTTGTGGTGCCTTTGGGTTTCTTTTTCCTGCCCCATCTTCCATTCCTCAGCCTTACCAGAGAGTGAAGCTGCAGACTGAATATGAGATCTTGTTCAATACCTCAATAGGATTGGCCCTTTAATTTGTGTCTCTGATTTAGATTCTTTGAAATAATGAGGCAAATTAGATAATCTGTATTGTTTTATTGTCTGTCTGCAATTCATTATTTCTCTGATAAGAGAGACTCAGAGAGTATCCACCAAGGAAAGTGTAAGAGACAGAGGAAGTGAAGGTAAGAGGTGAGGAGGAGATAGAAGAAGAGAGAGAAAAAACAAGAGAGAAGTGGAAAGAGAAAAGAAATGAAAGATTGTACTTTTTTTTGTGAGACAGGGTCTTACTCTGTAGCCCAGGCTGGTCCTGAACTCAGTATGGAACTCAGGCAGGCCTTGGACTCACAGCAGTTCTCCTGTCTCAGCCTCCCGAGTGGAGTGCTGGGATTACAGGCGTGTGCCACCACACCCGGCTTATGTGGTGCTGGGAATCGAACTTAAGTACTTATCGCTTGCTAGGCAAGCTCTTTTATCACTGAGCCATTCCTCCAGCCCCAAAGATTGCACTTTGGGAGTTGGACGTATGGAGATTAGGAAGGAGGGAGGCAGTTAAAGACTTTCTTCTTTATAGAGAGAAGTAATACATTCATCATTTTGTTTATAAACTAGAAAGTGATTTTGGCCATGGTTGATGAACACTAGATTGGTGTTTATGATACATTTCAATCTAACAAAGTGAAATCATAGCTTTTTCAAGAGATATTTCATGTGCTAAAAAGAGATCTAGTGCTTTCTGATTTTTCCCTTCTGATAGTCACAAATGATCTGAGGAAAAAATATGTGTGTTTACCTTGCTTATATTTTTGCTGTATTTACATTACACATTTACCTGCATTTAAATGTGAATAAGACCAACTTTAATGTTATTTTTCAGTTTTTAAATTAAAATTATGGACTCACTAAAATGTTTTTTGGTTAAATTTATTAAAAATTACCTTTTGTTCAATTATAAATATATAATGATTCAAATTTATTATGGGTTAAATTGATTTTTGGTATTTGCCTAGAAGCCTGAGCATCATTTAGAGTATTGCTTTGTCTTTTAAAATATGAAATGAATTTTGCTTTGCTCTCCACTTTTTTTTATTAGTGTGTATATACAATATAGAATAGTTACATTAAACTTGAGAATTTTTGTGCATGTATATATCAGGACAGTTTCACATTTCCTTCCCTGCCTGCTTTCTTGGCCATTCACTCCCTCTTTTATCCCCCTAATGTCCAGAATCTCACTCATTTATGCTGTGGATTTCTCATATGAGGGAAACCATGGGGTAGTTACTTAGTCTTCTGAGTCTGAGTCACTTCACTAAACATGAAGGTCTCAAATTGTACCCATTTATCTTCAAATGATTCATACCTATCTGTCTTTAGGGCAGAGTAGTACTCTATTGAGTACACATAACACATTTTTTAATCTATTAGTCTATTGATGAATATTTTGGTATCTTCTGTGATGTAGCTATTAATACTTGTGCTGCTATAAACATGGGTATGCATATATCTCTGGTGTTATACGATGTTTTTAACTCTTTTGGAAAGATATCCAGAAGAGGTATCACTGGGTCAAATGGAAAAATATGAAATGAATTCTGAATGCCAAATGTCCCATTGAAAAGGTAGGGTCCACTTGAGCAAATGTAATTATCAACTGAGGAATTGTTCATGGTATATTTGATCTTTCTTGGATCATTCTTGACTGATTATATGCCTTAAAGTCTAGAAAACAAGATAAACAAGAAGCTCCCTATCTCTCTTTACCGTGGTTCCATGTTTCGGAAAGAGATCAACATTTCCATTTTGAGTAAGGCAGTTTTTTCATACACAAGACTGCTGCATGTGTGGGGGGACATTTTGCATTCCTGTCCTTTGCCTGCCAGTGTGCCAGAACTCAAAGTATCCCATCTTTTGGGAATAATTGGAGTGATACTATTTACAACTGACAAAATTGAAGGAGGTCACCTTTGTAGCATCCATTTAAAATGGCTTGAAGTATGTAATTTTATGTGTATTAAATAAATATGGTGAGATTTTATTTATAGAACCAAAATATCCAAGATTTAAAATTGCTAACTTGAATTTTTTTTAGATAAATGTATGAGTTGCCTGCTAGAAGTAGCTCTTTCAGGAAATGAAGAACAGAAGCCTTTTGATTACAAATTACGACCTGAAATTGCTGTTTACGTAGACTTGGCATTGGGTTGTTCTAAAGAGCCTGCTCGAAGCCTTTGGATCAGCATGCAGGATTATGCTGTTAGTAAAGGTAAGATTGAAGGATAAAGGGAGTAGTTGGGTAGCCAAGTGATAATGCTCATACATATGCAACAGGTATAAATAGAAGGTCATGTGACTCACTCACTTTTTTTTTAATAGGAGAGGGCATTTTATAAATAACAGTTTTGCACAATTTCTTTTCCCTTCATGGAAAATTTTTTATGTATTCTTTAAAATTTATACATGCTCCAACTAAATCTACTGTGTGAAAATTGAGATTTATATAATCATTTTACTAAAGAATTATATTCTGTGTATGTGAATCTGGTATAAGAGTCTGTTTAATGAATCTCTTCCCTTTGCAAGCTCTGGTGTGTACTTAGAAAAATAGAAAAATAAATTCTAGGCCTGATAAACATTTCTTCATCTATAAAATACTTGCCCACTTCAGAGTACTGGTAAAGATGACAAATTGAGATATAGTAGTGAAGTTTTATGCAGGTAAATAGTGATTTAGTTTCTAGTATTACTTGATTATTTATCTTATGTTCAAATTTTCAAAGGGTGTACCTGATGGTTTTCAGCTTTCATGTTCCTTTAACAATGATCTGTATTATTCAGAACCACATATTCTGGTCTTTTTCCCTGTTATTCTCCCTTATCCTTAGTTTTCTCCCATTTCCTTGGATTTTCTTTATTCTGTGATAAAAATGGTGAAAGTAAATACGTTTTTATTTTCATTTTTTATTGGCTTATTTTTATCTCTTCTAAATAAAATGAAATGATATACTTTTAATTTGGTTCTTTAAAACTCCAGTGAGAAGATACCTTTGAAAACTTAATCCCAGTCTGATATGGTGACTCACACCTGTATTCCCACCTATTGACTGGCTGAGAAAGGAGAGTCAGTAGAGCCCTCAAGTTTAAGACCAGCATAGGCAACATAAGGAGACCCTCTTTCAAAAACTAGCAAGCAGATAAAAGAAGTGCGACCTAATCCATGTTGTTTGTTTCTTCATTTTTTTCATTCATTCTGTCATGTTGATTATTATTGTACATGGAAAAGATAAGGGAACTTTACCTTCTAAGAGCTATTTTTTTATATTCTCATGTTTGTGTCACTAGCTTTGAACATACACTTTTCTATCACATTATCGTTTTTTACATTGCATTGTGAACTTTTAAGACCTGGTTATAAGTAGGAAGTCAATAACAATCATTTTGTACCTGAATAGTGGAAACATTTTGTAGCACTTGATGTGAAATAAACATAATTAAGATATTTTAAAAGAACTTATTTCTTTAAAATCACCCAACAGGATAATCACTGCTAAATTTAAAACAGAAATAAGATTCTTTCTTCAGTTTTCCCTTTGAGGATTAATCTCCTTAGAAGGGTATCCTGTTTGATTTCAAGTCATGGTAGGTCCCAAGATAGTAAGCAGGCCATGGAACAGGTGATTTCTCAAGAACCTAATATGGATAAATTTTGTACATACAACAGACTGTCATTCTAAGATTCTCTGTGAGTTATATGATTATTTTTAAATCAAGCATATTTGTATTGTTAATTTTTTACTGTTAAAATATTTAAGTCCAATGTTGCATTTTTATAGCATACAGCATAGGCATATAGAAATAAAATGGACACAGCATTTTATCTTTTTCAGAAAGATTAACAAATATTATATACCTTTTTTTGTATACTTTTTTTCATTGCTAGGACAACCACAACTTAAAGAGAGGAAAAATTTATTTTAGCTCAGTTTCAGAAGGTCAGTCCATTCATGGCAGCTGGTAATGGTATAAGCACATGGCACAGGCCTAGTTGGAGGAAAGCTGTTTACAGCATGGCAACAGGAAGCAGAGGAGTGAGAAAGGACATAGCTGGCATATATCTTTCCAGGTCTTGTCCCAGTTATCTATCTCTTCCAACCAGGCCTCCTTTTTTTTTTTTTTTTTTTTTTTTTTTTTTTGAGACAGCGTCTCACTCTGTAGCCCATTCTGGTGCTGAGCTCACTGGTGTAGACCAGGCTGGATTTGGACTCAGGATAATCCACCTGCCTCAGACTCTCAAGTGTTGAGATTACAGGCCTGTGCCGCCATGCCCGGCTTCATGCAGTACTGGGGAATCGAACTCAGAGCTTAAGGCAAGCGCATTAATCATTGTGACTTTCCTTTAGCCCCCAGGCCTTACTTCTTAACAGTACATGGAATCCATAGATAATCCACAACATCAAAATACATGAGGCTGTTGGGGGACCTTCCACGTCCAAACCATAACATTCTGCCTCTGGCCACCAGAAGACTCATGTCTACCTCTTTATTATGCAAAACACTTTTGATCCATCTCTAAGAGTTGCTGGAGTCTGTAACAGTTCCAGCATTTCTAAAAAGGCCAAGTCCAAGGTCTGAGGCTCAAGGCAAACTCTGAACTGTGAGGTCCTGTGAAGATCAAAGAAAAATTAAACGTTTCCAACACACAGTGGCACAGGATAAACATTCCTATTCCAAAAGAGAGGACTAGAAGGATAGCAATTGGACCAAAATAATATTGAGACTCAGTAGGACAAGTGTTAAGTCCTGTAACTCCATTAAATCCTGTAGCTCTATGTCCAGAACTTGGGGTAAATTGTGGTGAGATTGAGCTCCAAAGGTGTGTGATGGCTCCATATCTATGGCATTATCTTAGCTGCAACTTCCATGGCTTCTCTTTTGGGTTGGCTCCACTTATAGCCAGTAGCCTTCCCCAGCAGATGACCCATATTCCTGGCATCTCCAAATCTCTGGGGTCTCTAGTGCACCTTAGGATTCTCCTTCACAGCTTCATGAGCTGTTCTCCCAGGGGCACACTGCCTGGCTTCCAAGGCCTTCTTCTGAAATCTTGGTGCAAGCTTCCATGACCCCAGAACTCTTGCATTCTGAGTGCCTGTGAAGCCAGACCCTTGTGGGGACGCCAAGGTCTACCACTGGATTGAGCCGTAATCTGGCACTTGAGGATCATGGCAGCCACAGAAACCTCTGATTTCTTAGATGGCTGAACTCCTTGAGTCCTAGGTTGCCCTGTAGCATGCCATGGACATCTCTTTGAAAGCAAAATCCTTTGACTTTCCATCATTTATTTGTTAAGTAGTGGATTTTTGCTGATTTCTGAAAGACCCTCAAAGTATCTTTTTTGTTGTTCTGAGTCCAAGCTCTTGACTTTTAAATGCTAATCTCTTTAATATTAAATATATTCTTTTGCCTCAACTTTGCAGGCTTTTTATGTCTGGCAAAACTAAAAACTTTTTACATCTTTTTTCTATGACTTTTTTCTGCTTTTCAGTGTAGAACTGGCTAAAAATGCAAGGTGTACTCATGTGACAATCTGAACATCGGGCTGTCTTGAAATTTCCTTCACCAAATTACTTAGTCTACCATCCTTAATCTCAAGTTCAGGTAGTTTTAGGAAAGGGGCAAAATATGCCATACTTTTTGGTAGCGTATAGAATGCATGGTTTTTGGACAGTTGCCAATAAAGACCAGTTCCCATCTGAACCTTCTCGAGCCTAACCTTTTCCGTATGCAGTTATCTTGGCATTCTGATCTCCTGAGTTCTTACCAGAATTTTTCATCAAGCTTGGCTCACAGCATTCTAAAGCTTCTGTAGGTGCCATCTTCAAATTTTCCAGTCTTCCTGCAAACTGGTTCCAGAGGCTTGTAAACTTCATTGTCAGGTAAAGTCATAGCAACAACCTGGTTCCTTGTATCGGTTTCTGTCTTAGTTACTTATTTGTTGCTGGGACACCGGTACCTGACACCCCAATGTGAGGGAGGAAAGTTTTATTTTAGCTCACAGTTTCAGAAGATATTCTATTCATGAGTGGCTGGCAGTGGGGGTAGCATATGACAGAGGCCTAGCTGGTGGAAAGCTGCTTATGGCATGGCAAAAGAAAACAGAGTGCGTGAGGAAGGGTGGAGCTAGCATATATCCTTCCAGGTCTTGTTTTAGTGATATGTCCCTTCCAGGTGAAGCCCCAATGATCTGTCCCTTCCAACCAGGCCTCATCCCTTAATAGCACATGGAGTCCATAGATACTTCACAGCATCCAAATACATGAGGTTATTGGGGAACATTCCACATCCAGACTATAACAAAAACAAATTAAGGGTTAATGTTTGCCAAGAGTGGCTTTTTTGTTTATTTATGAGCCCAGGGCTGCTTTCCCAGGTCATTTTTACTTTTGATTTTAGACAAGGGCTTGTTGAGCCACCTCACTGAGGTTCCCAGCTAGACTTGCGCTCCTGATCTTCCTACCTTAAACTTCCCAGAATGCTGGTATTGCGGGCCTTATACCACTAGGCTGGCCAAGGATGTTTTTTGTTTGGTGTTGTTAGCACAAGTATTTCGTAAGTCTGAACAGAGCCTAGCAGTCACTTTAGGGGCAGAATGGACAATAAATTTCCCACCCTTACTTGGAATCTACTGAATATACTACATTTTCAAAGTAGTGTACTGTCTGCAAACATGGAATTAAAGAATGGAAAGAAGAGCATCTCTCTGATACTTATTATCTAATGCTGTGACTTGGGTTTTCAATGGCACATAGTCATTTATGTCCAAATGCTGTTTTATTTCTTACCTACTTAGATGTACTTACTCCACTCTCATGGCTTCAAATATTAAAATGTATACATATCTGAATGGTTGACTTAATGTCTCTATTAAGATGTTCAGCAGACAGTATTTAAAACTAACCACCTGCTTCTGTCCCCTTCTCCATTAAGTTTTCTTCTGTGGTCTTCCTAGGCCAACTACTTTTTAAATACATTTAGATTCACCTCTGACTTTTTGCTCATTCTCATATTATATGTAAGGGATCCATCAACAAATCTTGTGATTATCTTCAAAATTCATATGGATCCTGACCTCTTTTTACTATCTCCACTGTTCCTACCCTGATCGGAATTGCAACTGTTTCTTAGTTGAAACAGTTGTGATAGTAACTTCTGCTGTTGCTGTCTCAGTGTACACATACACGCACACAGAATTTTTAAAAACCTATGTAAGATCATGTCATATCTCTGTTCAACATCTTCTAATGCTGCTTCTCTTTTTCCTATAAGTAAAACCTGGAGGATTTGCAGTGAGTGGTCTGCAGTCCAATCTTGTCTGATCCGTAGGCCAGCTCTCAGGTGTCTTTTTTTTTAATACTTGAGATCCGACTTAGGCTTTCATGCTGAGCTATATCCCCCGTCCCTTCTTTTACTTTTTATTGTGAGACAGTGTCTTCCTAAATCACAACATTGCCCTGATGAGCTCATACTTGGAGTCCTTCTTCACCCTCCCTGAGTGCTGGAATTACAAGCCTGTGCCACCAGGCCTGGGTTCTAGTGTCTTCTCCTTTTGCTCTTGTATATGCCCATTTTGCTCCAGCTCAGCCACCCTGGCCTCCAAGAACCCTTTAGCTGGGTCATGTGTGTTGGCTATGCCTGAGGGGATACTGTTTCCATGTGGCTTCTTTCGTGTGATTTGCTTTTCTGTTCAAGTGTAGTCTTATCATAAACTTTCTCAGATCCCATGTGAAATACTAATCCCATATAGTACAATACTCTTTGTGCTTTTACCCTTTTTTTCCATACCATTTTCCTATCTCATCAGTATTTTTACTTATTATTAATTTATTGTCTGCCTTCCTAATCCCCACTAAGAATTTTTTAAGTTGCATGAGATCAGAGACTTAGTTTTGTTTACTGCATTGTCCCCAGCACGTGGAGTAGTACACGCATTTGTTAAGTAACTGTTTAGAAAGATGACAAAGTTCAAGTATTGGATTACTAACACTGTTAAAATCACCTCTGAAATGTTTAATGAGCCATTTTAAATGTCAGTGTATTGTTCTTTATTTTCAGATTGGGACAGTGCAACTCTAAGTAATGAGTCACTTTTGGACACTGTGTCTAGATTTGTCCTTGCAGCACTTTTGAAACACACAAATTTACTTAGTCAAGCATGCGGAGAAAGCCGGCAAGTAACTTAAAACTATCCTCAGAAAAATAATTTGCTCTCATGATATTGAAAATTGGTAACTTTTCTATTTTGGTTCTTTATTTAGATACCAACCTGGTAAAAGCTTATCAGAAGTGTACCGTTGTGTATACAAAGTTCGAAGTCGTTTACTTGCTTGCAAGAACCTTGAACTTATTCAAACCAGGTCATCATCACGAGACAGATGGGTAAAGTGGAAATCAATTAATTTCTATGTTTTTCTGCCAGCTGTGAGAGACAACTCCATATTGGTTTATGTAACAAAAAAGAAAAATTCCCTGATTATTGCAAATATTCAGTAAGTCCTGAATAGTTTATTTTTTAGTGAAAAAGATGGAAGGAGTGAAAGATTTAGAGTTAAACTTTACTTTTATCAAATGGGATAGGTCTGAAAGGTTGATGGACTTATCACCTGCTCAAGTAATATTAGTAGTAAAAGTTGAAATGCACAAATTACAGAAAGTATTCCTCTCTTTGATGCTTATCAGATCATATTTGAATAATCTTATGTAACTTGGGGTGTCAGAAGTTATGGAGGAGATTAGCACAGCTCTTGCCTAGCAATTGCAAGGTCCTGGGCTTGATTCTCCAATACCTCCTCAGCTGGATGTGATGGTGTACACCTGTAATCTTAGCACTTGGGAGGCTAAGATAGAAGGATTGCCAAGAGTTCAAGCTATGTAGCCTGAGCTACATAGTGAGTTCAGGACCAGCCTAGACTACAGAGCAAGACCCAGTTTATTTAACAGAAAATAAAAAAAGAAAGAAAAATAAAAAAGAAAAGAAAAGGAAGGAAGGAAAGAAAGAAAAAAAGAAAGGAAAGAAAAAGAAAATGCAAACCTGTGTGATCTTCAGAAATGCTTACTTTGAAACTTGATGTATCAGATACTTTGCACTTTATTGTAAACTGTATCTATATTTATGTTGCAAAAGAGTTTGATATGTATGACAATGTAAGTTTGACTATTTGAGAATGACCTTGAAAGGTCATAAAATGATTTACTGTTTTGTGGAGGCTCAAATTTGAAACTCATATATAAATGAATCATTATTGTGTAAGTCTGACTGTTCCATATCCCCATCTCTGTGAAATTCCTAAGTGCCCACTGGTCTTGGACTTGAATATATAATTTTAAAATTTTATTTGTGCTCTTCACTAAAATTTCTGAGAAGTTATATACTGTTTTGGTATTTGTGACTCTCTGAGTACCTGCTGTAAGGGCAGTTCCATCTATCTAGATTTCTGCCTGGTAGCCAGACTCCTGTGGGAAAAAAAGTTAACATTGTCCTTAATAAGTCTCTAATTTTTTTCTTTCAGGACAAAGTTAAAGGAAAAAAAAGATATTTTAAATTTAGAATTCATAAAGCTGATGTAGAGTGATATTATAAACCTTGATGGAAACAGTGGAACCAAATTCATATTCTTTAATTAATGTTTGGAGTCGTACATTGTAGCTCTGTAGTTTGCAACTGATAGCAGTATAAATGTGAATCAATTTATAGCATGATCTTAGAATACTGGAGAGAGCATATGTATGTCTGTGTATATATTTTAGAAAGACTTTTTCTAATCTTTTAACATTTATCCAGTATATCTTTTGGGGTTTTGTTGTGAAATTCATGTTACTTATAGATATCAGCAGTATTTCCCATGATAAAAAGTTAGGGTTTAGGAGATTTTTAGGAGCTATGAAAAACATATTTAGTGCAGTTTCTGATACTTTCTCTAAGGTGTCAGACAACCAAGAGTCTGCAGATATTGATCCTCAGGAGCATTCATTTACCCGGACCATCGATGAAGAGGCTGAAATGGAAGAGCAGGCAGAGAGAGACCGGGAAGAGGGCCATCCGGATCCCGAGGACGAGGAGGATGAGCGGGAGCATGAAGTGATGACAGCTGGCAGTGAGTACATCTTCCTTCCTTGAGAGATAAGCATCAAAATGTTCTTGGTTATGGGAAAGCTGACTTGAGGGAGAAAAGCAAAGTTGTCTTGTAGTTTTTTGAAAATGATCTGATATTTCTGAAAGGATCTGATTTTGCGTTAGCTACCATTTCAGGGAGGCACTTACAGCTGTGTTGGTGCCATTCCAGTACTATTGTATTGCATGTCCAGGGAGGACAAGCTGTGGAAGCAGGCATGTTAGTAGTAACTGACTGAGCCTCCTGCATTAAATGGCATTGAGTCATTGAGTAAGATAGTTCAAAATAACTCCTTTCTGGGTAACAAGTTGTCCATAGGCCTGGCAAACTTCTGTGTAGTAAGGAAGAGAGCTTCTTCATATAAAAAGCCTCTTAGTAAAACTAAGTTATTTTTCATGTGTACAACTTTTAAAGGTATAGTTCAGCTACACTGCTGTTTCAGAAGGGAGCAAGAATGTGTATGAGAATACCACTGGATGGATGAATGAAACTGTTCATACTTGTATAGTCAAGGCTATATGTAGTTTTTAAAGGTAGCTGTTTATATGTAGAAAAAGTCAGAGCTTTTCAAACATTTCTTGGTTTTGAGTGATTTTGCTAATTCAAGTTTAAGTATGTACTCAGTCAGTAGCCTAAACACTGCGTTTGGTGTTAAGATTGTGTATGTCAGTTAGCTGACACTTTATTATTAATTTGTGTTCTGCATACCTCTAAAAATAATTTTGACATGTCAAAACAAGACTAAAAGCCATTTAAATGAGAAGGAAAAAATAAGATTTTAAAAGAATAAAACCATTTGGGAGATGTATAGGAAGAATAACTGCATTTAAAAAACTGGGTTGATGGAATTTTTGCAGTGGAACTAAAAACTTAAGTTTAGGAATTCCTGGAAGCAAAGGCCAAAGAAAACCACAACAACAAAATACAACCCTCAATCACAATGAAAGAAGCACAATAGATAACCACCTGAGGAGTAGCACTCTTTAAACTGGTTAGGATTTTTGAGCACCTGTGACATGGTAGTGCTGGATCAAGTGCTTCATTCTTATAGGTTAACTTACAATTCTTAAAATAGTTCTGTAAATTCTGGTATTATGCCATCCTAAAGACGGGTGGACTGAGGCGTAAGGAGACAAAAGTGTTTACTTAGGGCCACAGTAGCAGAATTAGAATTAGAACCAGGTCTGCTGAAAACTTCAGTGTCTGTTTTCAGTTACTTTTGCTGATTCCTGCCATTGAACTCTGTTTGTTGCTTTGACTTTTATAGAGGAGGTTTCTAACAGTATAAATATATTGTCAAAATAATTCTGTAAGCACATAGATTGATTTTTTTGCTTTCATATTAGCAGATGAATATAGTACTTTTCTCCCCATTAAGAATTCTATCTTCATTCCAAATTTGAGCAAACTGTCTTAAGATGTTGTGAAATACCTGTCCCTGCATCAGAACATTACTAACTCTATTAGTGTTTTATACTTGTGGATTAGAGAAGGGCTGGCATCAGATGGACCTTCCTGGAGATGCCATATGACGCTAGAGGCAGTCTTGCCTAGGTATCATAACTTGGTCTTGTTTCAGCAAAAACTTTTCTATATATTAGCAATTATATGGACTTTGGGAAGAGATTTCCTTATATATAATATTACTTAAGTTTTGGTTGTTTCCTTTGCATCCTAACATTTTTTTATACTAGACCAAGAGAATTTTCAGAAGCAAGTTGTTATTTTTATGTTTTAGGGGACTTTAAATTCCCTGGAGGATTTGTACAGATTGCTGGGCTGTACTCACAGACTTCTGTGTCAGAAGGTATAGGTGTGCCTGATCATAAGCGTTCCTAACCACTGCCCAGGTGGTGCTGGACTGGGACCCTAATTTGAAAACCACTGACTTAGTTAATTAATAGATTTGAAATTGTAGAGGAGAGAGTGAGGATTTCCCCTCCTCCATTCTTACTTAGGTTCTCTGGTTAGATCTAGAAATCACATTAGTACAAAAGCCAATTAACAGTAGAAAAACATAAAAGTTTTATTAACTATATGTGAGGATCTTCACAAGAGATTACAGTCCAGAGGCATGGCTGAAGCATGGTGCTTTTATGATCTTTAGACAAGTAATAATAAATTTGTGAGGAAGTGACAGGATCAATGGGTATCTTGACTAGGGCAATAATTCTAGAGATGTTACTAAGAGTATATTGGGATATGGGGTTGTCAAAGCAGGTGGAAGGTGAGGGTCCTTCAAAAAGTGTATTGATTCAGATTCATTGCAGCCCAGTGACCATTCACTGGTGATCACAACTATTTTCTGGACTTGGTATGTGAAGGACATTCTTATTAAAAGAATGCGTGAGTTTCTATATGTAGGAAAAGGAGGAACACATGGCCTCTTTTGAAGTTACAGTTCCTCAAGTGATTTTAGTTTGAAATCATCAATAGGCCTACTTGGCATGTTTTAAAATTATACATCCCTGACTTCTTCAAAATAGAATTGTGCAAATATAAAATCTAAAGGTGTATGAATATTTCCTATTGTAATTGTTATGAAGTGTAACATTTAATACACTTTGATGTGATTTTGATACTATGTTGTATTTAATGTCTAAAAATAATTTTTCCCTCTTTTAGTAAGTTTTAATCCAAATGTTTTGACTATTTTTATCATTATTTTCTGTGCTCTTCTCTCCCCATGTGTTAAGACCTTGTTTTTGTGTTGCACGTTACAGAAATCTTTCAGTGTTTCCTCTCAGCTCGTGAAGTAGCTCGTAGCCGAGACCGAGATAGAATGAACAGTGGGGCAGGGTCCGGGGCTCGGGCTGATGACCCACCTCCTCAGTCCCAGCAAGAGCGAAGGGTCAGCACAGACCTGCCTGAGGGTCAGGATGTGTACACGGCGGCCTGCAACTCTGTGATCCACCGATGTGCCTTGCTGATCTTAGGAGTGAGTCCTGTGATTGATGAGCTGCAGAAGCGAAGGGAAGAAGGGCAGCTGCAGCAGCCTTCTGCAAGTGCCTCTGAAGGGGGAGGACTTATGACCAGGTGGGACTGACTGGAAACCCAAGAAGTTCCCCTTTCTCTTTGTTACTCTATACATAGAAGTAGGTTATTCTCAAGTTTTCATTGATCGTTTGAAATTAACAGACATGGAGGAGGAAATGCACACTGTCTAGGACATGGAATATAATTTCTGATTAAATGAGTAGGCTTGATTTTTCTCTCGTAACAACAACAGTTGAAAACACATGAAGTTAATTGCATTTCTGTATGATTTAGTAATGTGCAGATTATTTTAATGTGACTGAAAGTCCTGTGTGCTCAGACAAGAGTAAAAATTTCTCCTCGATGGATATAATTAATTCTTACTGTGTACACATATTATCTCTATGCTACTAGTTCCATTCAGTTTTATGTTTACTGACAATACCAAATTCAAAAAAATTTCTTTGTGTGTGCGAGACAGGAGTGAAAGTCTTACTGCAGAGAGCCGGCTGGTCCACACGAGTCCAAGTTACAGATTGATCAAGTCAAGGAGTGAATCAGACTTGTCTCAGCCTGAATCGGATGAGGAGGGTTACACGCTGGTAGGTATTACCCAGACTGAGTAAAGAAGTTTTGTTTTGAAGGTATAGATATACAGGCTTTGGTTAGAGTAATTTGTTCTAGATATAAAAACCTTTTTGAAAAAGGAGGGAACTATGTTTTATAAATATTTATGTTAATGATTTTTGTCTTTAGCCCCGAGTTGTTGTTATGCTCCAAGTTCATGTATGTAAACATCCTATTGAATGTGTCAGGACACCCCACTTTTACTCTATGCAAAAGTGAATGCATCTTTCTCCCAAACTTGCTTCTCCCAAACCTATTTTATTAGGTTGTATTATTTACTGCGTAAGCTTGGATACCTGGGATAGTCCTTGACTGTCCCTTTTCTTTTCTCCTGATTCTTTCACACCTCTTCCTCAATCCACCTAGTTACTCCTTGAACATTTTCCTCTTCATGTTTCAGTAGTGTCCTCTCCATCTCTCCCATCATGCTTTGTTTCAGACTTGCTTTCTTTTTGTCTGGGCAGATGCCTAAGCCTCCATCCAGACGATCACCCATCTCTCGTCTTGGGTTTATTTTTTATATTCCCCTAGAGTGGAACATCTAAATGAAAACGTCTATAACTCCTTTACTTATAATCTTTTAATATTTTTACCTATCAAAAAAGCTTCATAACATGGACTTTAGGATATTTTGGATAAAAATCAATCAAGTAGATGTTAATTTGTATGAAAAATAGAAAGGTGAAAGTATGCTATAATGTATTTGGAAAAATATAGAGTGAAAACTATTAAAATAGTTGCTTCTATTTGAGAAGCACTGGACAGAAATTGTTTTTTGTCTATTCCTCTACCTTATGTATGATTTTCTATATGTTATGACCTGTGTGGACTTTAGTGACATGATACTACTACTTGTTATTTGCATATATGGTGTTACATAAGACTTGCCATCTGTTTCTGATTTTACTGCTGAAGAGCTATGTGACCTTGGTTGTGTCATGTGACAGATCTAATAAAACTCTTTTTATTTTAGCTTGTTCTGAAATCCTCTACTGTGTGTATTGAGATAAAAGATATGAGAACATTTTTGAAAATTATAAAATGCTACATAAACAAAATTATTGTTTAAAACAGGCCCAAAAACATAAAAGATTCATCATGTGAAAAAAGTTGAACAGTGTCTTCAAGGAATCTTCACTGTGTAATGATGCTGTCTTTTTTCAAGGTGGAGAATAGGTCTTCATTTAGAAACACAAAGGCTGGGGCAGGGGAAGCTCCTGTTATCTGGGGGCTCTCTTGGATGGGTTGCCCGTTTTGGGCTTTTATCTCTTATGTTTTTGTGTTCCCGCTGCTTGTTCTAGTCTTGCAGTCTAGGGAGACCCCTCTCTTTTCACTTACTTTTCCTTTGATAAGTTTTATTGTTTAGTCTCCCAACCCTGTGAAATATCAGTCATGTCTTTCTCTGCTCAAAATCCTACAGTGACTAAGTCTAAGTGACTAAGTGAGTAGAAGCCTTAGTCCTTGTGGTGTCCTCCAAGGCTCTACCTGATCTGGCCCTGCTACGTCTTCTTTTTGGCGTTACTTTTCTGTTGTCTGGGACTCTGGACTGTTGCGTGGTCATGCTGCTCAAGGTCTCTTTCAGCCTTTACCTAGCTGTTTATCTTCTTACTGGAATACTAGTGTTCACATGGCTCATTTCTTTGTTTTCTTTAAATCTTTTGATGTTACTTTTTCATTGAAGTATATCTTCCACCTTATTTCTTTTAACTTTTTTCCACATTTTTATTAATATATAGGTGATATTTATAATGAACATGAGTGTTTTGTGCACGTATAGATTACCTTAACCTTACAGTCTCTTCCCATTTTTGGCCCTCTCATACCCTCCCTATCCTCCAAACTCCCATTGTCAAATCCGTTTAGTTCCGTAGAATGTCTGTATTCTGGGTTTCCCAAATCATAGAAACTGTACAATATTTAACATACTTGATCTTCTGCATCTGACTCACTTCACCACTCAAATCACCACTCTTTAGCTCAGCTTCCAGCACCTAGAATGGGCTGCAGTGGCCATATATTGTCTCTTTTCTAGGTTCAGCAGAGCCCTTTATTGGGCCGATTTGCTGAAAGTTTTTCTTTATTTTTTGTATTTTACTATATCTTTGTTGAGATTCTTTAACATGGCCTCACCCACCAGTCCACATAAGAAAAGGACTATAGCAATGAAATTCATAAGGCTAGAAAACACGAGAAAGAAAAAGAAGTTAAATTTCAAATTCCTTAGCTGAGTACTGAAAGGCAAAGGTATATTCAAAAGGCATTCAGGTTGTCATTACATCAGTCAGTTTTCTTAGGATAAACTTACATCAAAGACCAAATAAGTGAATTGTTATATGAAATGAACTTATGTCTATATCACAAGAGTAAATTACACATAAGCAGTAGATATAATGGCATACTTAGTTATTTCAGAATTTTTTAAACTTTGATACATTATTTTACTCACATTTCACTAATTACTAACATTTTGCCAAATTTGGTTTATCATTGTATCTACCTATCCATCCATAAACTCATGCACACCTGTTTTAAAAAGATTTTAATTTTAATATGGTGAATATAGTTATTATGTTTTGCAAACTAATATACTATTAAAAATAATAATTGTGGGGAGGAAGTTTCACAGATTTTATGAGAAAGCTGGCACTGTTTTAGTAGGATTCCAATCAAATAATTCAAATTCCAATTTTTTTTTTGGTTACACTTTTTCTTTAGCTGTTTCCTTTCTTCCATGTTTTTTTTCGGTGCTGCTTGTATATCTTTCTCAAAGATTCCTTCAAGTATTTTTGCAGTGCTGGGCTAGTGGTTGCAAATTTCTTTAGGGATTCTTGGTCATGAAAAACTTTTACTTCTCCAGTTTTCAGGGATAATTTTGCTGGGTACAACATCTTGGATTGACACTTACTATCTTTTTTTAAAGCTTGAAAGATTTATGGGACTGGAGGAATGACTCAGCAGTTAAAGTGCTTGCCTAGCAAGTGCTAAGTCAAGCACTAAGTATCAGAGTTCGATTCCTCAGCACCACATAAGCTGGGTGCAGTGGTGCATGCCTGTAATCCCAAAACTCTTGAGGCTGAGGCAGGAGGATTGCTGTGAGTCCAAGGCCAGTATGGGCTACAGAGTGAGAACCTGTTCCAAAAAAAAAAGAGAAAGATTTTGCTCCAAGCTCTCCTGACTTTTAAAATTTGCATTTTGCATTGAAAAATCTGAAATAATTCCAGTGGGTTTGCTGGGTAGAATAATGTCTGTTTTTTCTTTTGCTGCTTTTAATTAGGTTTTGATTAGGATGTGTTGTGGCAAGTCTCATTGTTGGTTGAAGTTGTTCAGTGTTCTGTAAGCTTCTTATACTTCAAAATTAATTTTTTTTCTAGATTTGGGAAATTTTCTTGTATGACTTCAGTAAATAAATTCTTCATACCTTTGGTGCTGTCTTCTCCTCTCTCTCCCACATTCATAATTCTGAGATTGGTTCCTGAATCATCCATCAGCTGTTGTATCCAGTGACTTTGCTGCTTTCTAATTTTAGAGTTGTGTCTCATTATGGCATTTGTTTCTTCAGTCTTGTCTTCAAGGTTTGAAATTCTGTCCTCACAAGAGTTGACTTCCCGTGCTTTCCAATGTGTTTTTCATATCCTGAATTTCAGCTCGATTTCTTTTCAGAATTTCTACTTCTGTATCAAAATGTTCCTTCATATTTCCCATTTCCTTGTTTACCTCAGTCCACTTTTTGATTTGTGGCTTTTATATGCTTAGTAAGTTTTGTATCCATTAGGATGACTGTTTAGTAAGTTCCTCTTTATGCCTGCTGATCATTGCTTGCATTTTTTGAGGAATCTTGTTTGAACTGGCTGTTCAACTCATTGGTTTGCTTTTTGCTCTATGAGTTCTATTTCAGGGCCCATGACATTAATTTCTGTGGTCTCAGTCATCTCTGTGTGTGCTGTTGCCTTGTCTTCTCATGTTTCTGTGGTTGAGGGATTTCACTTTAAAGGCCTGAGAGGTTTCTTTGAATGGCTATGAGGATATGGGGCTGAGCCGAAATTCCTCTGAGTTCTGTGCTGAGAGTAGGCAGTGAAGGAGGACAGTCTTATGGCATGTGAGGTGTCTTACTCACCCACAGTGTCCTCAGCAAAGCTCCCGCCAGTCCTGGCTTCCCTTACCTGCGGGCAGGGCTCTCTACCATTGGAGATACTCCTACTGCTACCTGAGTGGCTCAGGGGTTCGGTGGCCTTTCCTCTTAGCAATGACTCCTGTGCCAGTTTCTTCTTAGACACTGTTTTAAGAGTGACCCCCCAAAAGCCCTGTTGTGCTCTTCTGAGCTTTCTTTAATCAGTTTAATCTCAGGCTGTTTTTTTTTTTTTTTTAATGGCTTCTGCTTACATCATTGCCTGTTGTGGCTGCTGAGTGCTGCCTCTGATCTAGGCTCCAGGAGACCTTTTCTAGGGGGAGCTCACATTGCATTTGTAGTATGCACTACTTGCAGGCTCATTTTTTGGAGGCTGGGCCTACCATCTGCTGTCAATTCCCACATTGCCCGGATCCGCACTTTGGTCTGAGGTTCTGGGCTCTATGCTTTCTTCCATCTGTGGCTGCTGGCAGCTCAGGGCCATGATCAGTCAGCCTGAGCCTGCTTCCTGGGCTTCTTTTACCTCAGCTTCTGATGTATTTTCAGGGTTTCTGGGCTTCTCCTGGCCTGCATTCAGTCATTGGGGAGCTCCTCCCTCCTAGCTATATTGAACAAGCAGTTTTTGACTATATTCTCAACTTTTTAAGCTGGTCCACAAGGAGACACTGTGCACCTCTTTTATTTGGCTGCCATCTTGACCGAAAGCCTCCCCACCTTATTTAAATTAGCAGTTTTCTTTCCCTCCCACATACTCACTTCCTCTCCTCATTGCCTTTGTGTGTGTGTGTGTGTGTGTGTGTGTGTGTGTGTGCGTGTGCGTGTGTGTGTGTTTTAAATAATCCCTATAATTTACATTTTTGAAAATATTCTCTGACCCATTTCTGTGAGTCTGTGCCAGGGTATCAGCTCTTTATGGAGAAGAACTTTTTTTTTGCTGTTTATTCACAGATGAACGCCAACTGTGTGTAGTGGTACCTGCACATAGTAGAGTTGGGAAGTAGTGCTTGATTTTATGAATGATAGGCTAATTTATTTTTGCAAAATTTTTATTTCCAGTAAGTCCCCCTCACCCTTTAGTTTAGATTTCTGATACTCTTACCTGGACTAGTTTTCAAACTGATTTTCCTGGTTTTTATTATTATTATTATTATTTTGTGTGGTGTCTCTGTCCTTAGACATTGCTTTCATATTTAGAGCTCTTGAAAACATGCACACATAGCAACAAGAATAACAAAACACCTGCTAGTTGTGCTACCTTTCTTTTATAAACACCATGTGTCTATGAACTGCTTTCCTAGAAATTTGAAATTCGGAGAAGTATCATCTTTTCTTTTTTTTTTTTTTTTTTGAGATAGGGTCTTGCTCTATACCAAGCTGGCCTTGGACTGATGGCAGTCCTCCTTTCTCAGCCTCCTGGGATTACAGGCATGTACCACCATGCCCGGCTTTGTATAGTGCTGGGTAATCAAACTCAGGGTCCTGTGCTTTGAAAAAGCAAGTGCTTAACTACTGTGCAATTCCTCCAGCCCGTCTGTCCACTTTAAAAGCCAGTTTTCCCCTGCAGGAGTGCACATTTTAGCCATAACAGGCTACTGGACTACCTACTAAACTTTAAATACATCTCTTGAGCTTCTACTTCAGCACTTTTGCCTTAAACATCCCTTTAAGCTTCATTGCTGAAGTCCTGTCCTTCCCCTTAAGGACTGCCTGGAACATCACCTCTTCCACAAGGTTTCCTAGATCACTCACAGTGACTTTTCCTGTTATTCCCATGACTGTTTGTTGGAACCTTTAATGAACCACTCATTTACAGTCCCTCATTGGACTTATTGTATTGTATTGTTATCATGTGTTCCCAATAAATCTCCTCGAAGATCTAGGATTTTTCCTTTTTTTTTTTTTTTCCTAACTGCCTCTGACATTTTCTACATGGTGTCTTGTACATTGCAAGTGATTGATAATTTATTTTGGCTGAAATAAAAAGATATGAGATGGGCATGAGTATAGGTAAAGTGGGATACTTTTTTAAACAGACAATGAAATCTGTCTTAAAGTAGCCTTGAGACTCAGTGTGGACTTTGGGCTGGCAGAGACATTTAACCTTTGATCCCCAGTATCATTATCTTTGAAAGGAGGAGTATGCCACCTGTATTTGCCTCACCTATGTTGTAAAAAATTAAGTTTGATAATACAACTTGAAACATTTTGAAACAATAAATGGGGACGATAGGCCAGTGAGGGGAGGGTTGACTCTAAATTTAGTTGCTAAAGTGCTTCATTTGAGTTTTTTGTTGTTGTTTATATAGTATTTGCACAATTTTAAAATGATTAATAAATATATTTTAAGAGACTGGCTCTAGATTATTTCTCTTTATGAAATATTTAGAAAGGTAATGTCATAAAAGATAAAGAAGACAAGAACTAGAGGGGTTTCTCATTCCATTGCAGATCGTGGGAGCTCTGGGATTCTGGGTGAACCTTCGCTTTCAGAGAATCCAGGTAGACAAAGAGAGTGAGCATTGAGGACAGTTGGTTTTTTCAACTGAAATGTATATTGCCCTTCTGTACTATATGAGTCATCCAAGGTTATCTTTTGTTTTCTTTTGGGAGGTGGTGGTGGTACTGGGGTCAAGACCAGGACCTTCACCCTGAGCTGTACCCTCAACCTATTACTATTTTTGATTTTGACATAGGGTCTTGCTGAATTTCCTAGGCTGGGCTTGAACTCACAGTCCTCTTTCTTCAGCTTCCCAGAGTCTGGGATGACAGACCTGTGCCTCCAGGCCCAGCAGGATTAGCATTTTTTGGTGTGTTGGGGTGCCTCATATACACTGCATTAATAGAGATTTAAGTGTTTTTTTTTTTTAATGGCTGAAG
Organism: Ctenodactylus gundi; assembly: GCA_004027205.1. Classification (NCBI taxonomy): domain Eukaryota; kingdom Metazoa; phylum Chordata; class Mammalia; order Rodentia; family Ctenodactylidae; genus Ctenodactylus; species Ctenodactylus gundi. The sequence goes on from PVKB01000790.1 coordinate 307,972, forward strand.
CTAAATAGTTAAATATTTGTTTTAATCCTATTTCATGAGATACAGCCTATGATAAATCATGTGCTTCTCTGCCTTAGTGCATCTGCGGTATTGAACTGGGATATCGTTAACATTCTTGCCTTCATTTTCTCACTACACCCTGTAACTTGTTGCCTGGCCCCCACTAAGGATTGACTTGATACGTAAAAAATGCCTTCCAAAAGGCATACATCAGAGTGAGGGCAAAACAAAAACAAAACCCAAACAAAACCAAGGAACAGAAAGGAATAGAAAGCCCTGGGTAGGAGTTGCGTGTCTGAGCGTAGATCTTTTGGTGTTCAAGTAGAGGTTGGTCACCAAATAGGGAAGTATAATGCCATGTGCCTCACTATCTAAAAGAGAGAAGCCACCCAGCAGTGTAAGAAATTACTTATTTCTAGTTTTGATGCCTGAGGCTAATATTTTTTAATGAATAAGTATGTTATTTGATGCAAATGTTTCTTTTGTTTTTGCAATACTGGTAATTGAATCCATGGCCTTGCCCATGCCAGGCAAGTACTGTACCACTGAACTACATCACCAGCTGAAAATGTTTCATTCCATGACACTGGGTTTCCTCCAGGAACTATTGGTTGAGCTGTTGGGCTTTTTTAGCATGTCTTCATTTCTGTTGATATACATGTGGGCAGGAAGGTGGTGGGCAGAATGTTTATTTACATGTGGGTGTGTGTACCTATATGTGTGACAGATGAAAACTTTCTACAGTGACATTTATAGATGGATGTATTTTATCTTCAGTCTTACTTCTTTGACACCAGTTCCACTGGTTATGTCAAGGAGGACAATTAAAATTGCTAAGGCTTTATTGTCGGATGTGTAGGCATAAGTCATACACAGTTTACATGTGATTTGGCTATACAAATGGATAAGAGTAACGGTTGCTTATACCCTCCACACACCCCCACATGTATACATAACCACACACAAATTCAGTTCTGTTTCTGAAACCTGCACTGATTTATTAAGCTATCCACCATTTCACCAACTTGAGATACCTATATTTTAACAGTTTTTGTTTTTTAAAAACATTTAAATGTCTTTTTAAAATACTTTGAGATGCTCAGGACTGTGTTATTTGCAGTACTGGGTATTGAATGCAGGGCCATTGCACGGAGCTACCTCCCTAGCCCTTTTTTCCTTTCTAAATTGGTAATTTGCTTTGCTTATTTTGAACTCCCGATCTTCCTGCCTACTCCTCTCTGAGTGCTGAGATTACAAGTGTGTGCCCCCAGGCCGAGTTTGTTGATTTGTCCCTTCAGATTATCTTTTATACTAGCCAAGGAGAGCACAAGTTTTGGACAGGGAAGGAAGTAAAGAGTAGTTCGTAAGGAATGAGACTTTGCTGGAAGGGCTTTGGGCATCTAAAGAGTTCATAAGATCTTTCTGTGACTAGAAAAGGAAAGACAGAAGTTTCCAAAGGAGGAAAAGTAACAACGAAGGAAAATCGTTTTTTTACTTAACATGCACTTTATCTTCTTGTTTGAGTTAGAATCTTAAAAGTTATGTGCCTGTGCTGTCTTATAGCTGTTTTTCATGGGTATATAGAGACTTTTTGTGGTTGCTCTGAATTGATTATTGAATGAATAGGACATTGCTGTGATTATGTAGATTATTTTTGATAAGTTACTTTTTATTCTAATTAAGTCTTAAAAATACTTTTCACGACTAAATTTTGTTCATTTTTCACTTTTAATAGAGTGGCAGACGAAATGTCGATTTGGATTTGGCATCATCTCATAAAAAGAGAGGTAATATTAAGTTATTCAATGTCTAGTTATATTAAGTAACTATTTCTACCTAATATAGTTAGCTCTTACAGTCATTGGAATGTTATTACCAGAAGAGAATTTAGCATCATTTTATCAGAAGAGTTAAAAATAAGACAACTTTCTTTGAAATTCGAGAATGTTTAGAAATTAATCATTCTAATTATTCATGTGTTTTTTTAGAAGTAACACTTTTTATAACAGCTCTGTGGAATTCCAGAAACAGTTTTGCGTTACATAGGGGTTGGGGGTGAATATATACATATTTTTCATGTTTTTGGTCACTGGTAAGTTTGTTATAGATTAAAGAGTGTTACAGGGAGGACTTTTTGACTTTTCCTTATCCTATTACCTTCCATATACACAAACACATGCACATACTTTTCAAACAAAACTTCCAGTTTATTTCCCTTTAAGCTTCCTAATATAATGCATATAAAAGATGAACTGATGATTGAAAACAACTTCCCTGAGGATCAGCTTTATAGCATTATCAAGAATCTTTGATTGAAGCTCTATCTTAATGACATAGTTAACTCATACCTGCAAATAGGGGAAATGAACAGTAGTTTTTGTATGTTTAGTGATTACCCTTTAACCACAGTGGGGTTTTTGGTTGTTTTATTTTGCTTCTAAAATAAATTAACTAAACCACCTTTTTTTCCCTTATTTATTGTGATAAGAGACTAGATGCCACAGGCTATAGGAAGCCTGTCTTCATTTAGGCACATGAACTGGCCAAGTGTAAGTGCCTGGCTAACTAGGTTGGTATTCTGATTCTGACTTGAGCTATGAGGGACAGACAGATGTCTGGCCAAGTAAGAAGCCTCGTAGGAGCTTATTAATCGTTTTCAGTACTTGAGGAGGAAACACAATTTCTCGTGCATATGCTTTTTGTATTTGTGTCAGTGGTCCTGATTTACCAAAGATCCGGTAAGAGGTGTAAAAGAGAGATAACAAGACTTAATGTTGCTTGTTTACTGAAATTGAGTGACTGTATAAGTGAAAGATAATGGTTGTACACATGGTTTTAACTGCTCTTTCCACCCCTCCAAATACTCCTCCTCGAAAAGGCTTATTTCCTATAAAGAATATTTGGCACCAGTGATACTAAGATTCATGTTACTGGTCTGTGATTGTTCATTTTCTTCCCTTACTTAATATTTCACAGGTGGTCCAAGCCCATAGTCAAAGAAAGCAAGTATACGAGGATGGGGCAGAGCAATGTGAGCACACATATTTAATAGTTTTAACACCTTTCTCAGCCTTTTCATAGCTATCAGGGCTAAATTCTAGGCCAGGTTTCTGGAGTCTCAGCTACTCAGGAGGCTGAGGCAAGTATCAGTTGAGAGCATGAATTCAAGGCCAACATGGACACATAGCAAGACTCCGTGTTGGGGGGGGGGGGGAAGAAGCTAAATTTCACAAATAAAAATATTATAATTGGGTATATGGTGGCACATATATGTAATCCCAGCACTCTGGAGAGCTGAAGTGGGAGGATCACAAGTTTGAGCCCAGGTTGGGCAACTTAGGGACACAGCAAGACCCTGTCTCAGGAAAAAAAAAAAAAGGGCTAGTGATACAGCTCAGTGTGACAGTTTAATCCTTCATGCAGTCCTCCCTGCCCATCATAAATTATGTTAAAAAGAAACAGATGAAAGTTACTCTAAAGCTGGGTGTGGCGATGCATGCCTGTATTCCCAGAACTCTTGAAGCTGAGGCAGGAGGATTGTTGTGAATCCAAGGCCAGCGTCAGCTCCATAGTGAGTTCAGGACCAGCCTGGACTACAGAACAAGACCCTGTCTCAAAAAAAAAAGTTATTCTACGTAACACTTCAGAGACAGTATGAAATATACATTTAATGAAGCGTTATAAACTACTTCTCTGTATGCCAGGCATAGTTCTAAAAACTTTACAAATACATATTCATTTAGTTATCTAACAGCTTATCAAAATTCTTGGCAAAACTTGACAAAATATTTGTGATTATGGTTATGATTATCTGTGATTATGCGGAACAGAGGTGCTCTTTCAGAAGGACCATATTTTTTGATTCTAGTTTTTATATTTTAATTGAAACTGTTTGTAGTAATAAATGGTAGAATATCAAAGCAATAATTGACATAGAATCATAGGAATCTTGTTAGTTAAAATATGTTTTGATTTCCCTTCATCTAAGTCTTTAAATATGGTGCTAGGATTTTATTGCTAAAATAACATGGGAAACATTTGTCAACATGTATGCTTCATGGTAACATGTACTAGTGAAATGCTATTTTATGTGTGCATTTCAAGTTGTATGAATAAGAACAGATTAAGTTTTGTCTCTTGTATCAAATGTCTCCTTTTGTCTTCTGATTTTTTGTGTGGTAGTGTATTTACTCCTTTTTGGCCAGTTGAGTCCCAGAAAAAAGAAGAGCTTCAAGCAAGTACATGACGGCATGTTTAATTTTTTTCCCCTTTTCGCTTGCCGACATATTTTATGATTCATAAAGTATGTATTGCAGCTCTGCCATGTTCATTTTGAAAATTCCATTCAAGGACCAAAGCTGTAAGGACAAGTAAACAACCTCAAAAATTTCATTAGACTTTGTATTTTTGTAATGAAGTTGGGGACTCTGAATTAATATTAAGTAAGAATTGCGCTTAGTGTTCATTACTGTGGGCAAGCTTTTGATGTATTTTTCAGGTAGAATATTTTCTATATTTAGATAAAATAACACAAAACAAATTAAAGTTACTAGATTGTTGTGATTTTTTAAAGATTATTTTTTCTTTTTTCATTCTCATACTTCTAAGTTTTTATATTTCAAAGTGTTGCTGATGTCAAACTAAATATTTGATGAAAATTATTTTCTTCAGTTAGATGCTTTCATATGATATCTTTCTTGTTGTTTCTTACATTTTATTCATACAGACTTTTGCTTGAGTCATGCACCTAATACATTTCATTCTTTAAGGATTGGCAAACTACAGCTCATAGCTGTAGGCAAACTATAGCTCGTAGGTCATTTGTTTATGTGCTGTTGTGTCTATTTCACACTGTCACAACAAAGTTGAATAGTTAAGATAGATATCTTATGGTTCACAAAGCCTAAAATATTTACTGTCAGACCCTGTACAGAAAGTTTGCTGCCTTGCTTTCAATTGTGAGGAGGATTTCTTTGGTGCAGAGAACGTTGGGTTGGCTGGCTCTCGTGTAGAATATTTTGGTGGGTATGAAATTCGTACCTGTGAATTTCACTAGTGGCAGACTGACTAGCTCAGTAAATGAAATTTCCATGGGTCAGTGTTTTGTGATTTAATAAGAAGAATATATGAGTACTTCCCATGGAATTAAGAAATTCTTGTTAATCTGGAAAATGTTATCTTTGGGTCTGTTGCCTCTACTGAGGAAGTAGGACTAGGCAGTTTTTCTTACTTTTGTGATTCTAATCCTAGTTTGCTACATTTTATTTTTGTTTTGAAAAGTAGCTTATTAAAATACTGGGAAAAATTTTTTGTTTTGAAAATTTAATATTGAATAAAACAAGTTTAACATAAAGCACCAAAAACTGTCATTTGTAAGTGAAGAGTAATTACAGCTTCTGAATTTGGGGTGCTTAAGGAAGTAAAAAATATTTTTTGTTAGTTTCTGCTATATTTTAAAAATATTTTAAATTTACTGTATTATGCAACTGTGTCATTATTGTTTGGATTTTTATTCTATATTATATAAAAGATTGTTTAGCTACCTGCACAATTTGGGAAGATTTTCAGATTAAATTTTCTTTAATCTTAAGAATTTTTGCTAAAATTGTAAAGCAGTTAAACCCTATATTCTTTATCATTCTAAATTATTAGACTGTATGTAATGACAATCAATGTATAATGTTTATAATATTAGCTCCCTAGTATAAATTTCTAAGTCCCAAAGTTTAATGGACATCAGTATAATAATTAAAAAATAAGATTGTACATTCAATATTGTGTTTATTTTCTCTGTGGGCATTAGTGTATAAATTATCTTTCCACAATTTTCCATCTAGTAATATAACAATAAAAATTCATTGGGCAATGTTAAATGCATTTCTAATAGAGAAATCTCATAAATTTATGCAAAAAAAATTAGACAGCAGCCAAACAAATGAACATATGGTAATTTGGATGAATAGTAGCAATAATATGTTGAATGAAAAGAATATGTCCAAAAAGATTACATAAAAGGTTACCTTTTTTTAGAAAGTTAAAAGTGACTAAAATGTTATCCATCATAGACATACATATAGAACAAAATTTAACAATAATAGAATCATAACTAACTGAGGCTTCTAGATAATGAAACTTAAGGTAGGAGGAAATAGGAAGAGGTGAGTTGTAGGACAAGAAAATAAGAGTTGAATCAATTTTCTGGTGATTCATTCACAAGTATAAATTTGTAAATATTGAAGTGGGCCATGTATGGATTAATGATGGGAATGTATTATGAACCAAAGATTATAATTAATCAAATTTATGCATCTGAGATCAACCAAATTAACCAAATTGTAGGAATTGAACATGTGTACATGTTTAAAGCTAATCTTGGCATATAACTGAGGCATTTGCTCTTGCGTTGAAACTCATTAACATTTTCATGTCTAATGTAAAGATTTTAGCTTTAAAAACACTCATTGGCAAAGCTATCTTATATTTACCAACTATTATTATTTCCACTTGGTAATTTTACATATGTATCATTTCTATAGTAAATCTCATGTATTCTTGTTTGTGAAACTTTGCTTCCTTTATGTAGGAGTTTCACAACCTGCAGTAGACATGCACATGAGACAGTCAGTGAATGTTCCTTATATTAATGAAACCCAAAGGGTGATGTTTATGTCTCCTTCTTGTGTAAGTTTACTTGCCCTTCTACACTCATTTTTGGTAATGTTTCATTGTGGAAATGTAGACATTTTGTGCAGTTGTAACTTAACTTTTGCAGTACTTGTGTTACATTAAATGAAATCCTATTTCAAGTAGGTCTTATCAGCAGTGTCCTCCGTGCCTTGCTCCTTTCTGTTCATAAATAATGATCTGGTTTAATACTGCAGAGCTTTTTCAAGTTAAGCATTTTGAGAGCAGCTTCTGCCTTTCTTTTTCTGTGGCAGTGTGTTGCTAAAGCGCTTACAGAGACACCGGTACATCAACAGGGCTTTCTCTTTATTTTCTTATGTTGCTGTAGTTTCTGTTGGTTTCTTTTCTTTTCTTCTCTTTTCTTTTCTTTTCTTTTCTTTTAACTGAAACATTGTGCTCAGATTCACTTAGTGCATGTGTGCATTCAAACATCTCTATCCATTTCTCACCAGTTAGTGTGGTAACAATGCTTAGCCTTCATCTAGTTTCAGAATGTGTGGTACTTGTCTGCCATTGATGCCTGTTCATTCTGTTTGTATGTAGGTCCTATGCATAGCCAGCTGGAATCCCTGAGTGACTCTTGGACTCGCCTCAAACATAGCAGAGACTGGTTGTGCAACTCCTCTTGCTCCTTTGAGTCTGATTTCGACCTAACCAAGTCTTTGGGAGTTCATACACTGATTGAAAATGTTGTAAGCTTTGTGAGTGGAGATGTGGGGAATGCCCCAGGATTTAAAGAGCCAGAAGAAAGTATGTCTACCAGTCCCCAGGCTTCCATCATTGCAATGGAGCAGCAGCAGCTAAGGGCAGAAGTAAGTAAGTCTTTGATATTTGCTCCTCATTACAGACTCTACAGCTACTGATTGTATAATTCTTAGAAACAATTTTCCTTTTCTTCTGTTTCTTACGTATCTCTTTTGTTTACCTGAGCTTTTTGACATTCCTTTCTTATCTAAAATAGCATGATTAGTTCTTTTAGCTGGGCAAAAGTGCACTTAAAAATTATCTTTAGAATAAGATACTCTAAGTCTTCCCTTGTCACCTAGAAGCTAGAGTGAATTGCCTGGTGACCATAGGGATTTGCCTTTCAGAGCCTCCATCTTTGGCCCAATTTATACAGGACTTCTAGTCTAGATTAGAACCCCACAGTAATAATTGCTACAGATAATATCCACTGATGAATGCTAAAATTAATGAGCAAAACTTGAAGGAGATCAGGGTATTTGCATTAGCCACAAAGTATCCTCCCTCAGTACATTAATTGCTGTGATTTTAACATGTTCACAAACTCTTTGATATTCTTTACTCCAGTAGATACAGATTACTTTCCATTACTCAAATGGGCCAGACTTAGTAACTTCCTTGTGGGGATAAGGGAAGGGGAAAATAGTAACTTTACGGAGAAACCTAGTACACATCACTGTAACTAACCAAGATAAATGTCGTCTGTAATATATCATGTTGATATCATGTACTCTTGACATAGTATCATTAGACCATTTTAAATCTGTGGTATTATTTCACCACATGCACAACAATAGTCTAATTATGAGAAAGAAAATCAGGCAAATCTACATTTAGAGTTATCTTAGTCATTTTCTCATTCTTGGACACACTATCCAACAACCACAACTTAAAGGTGGTGGAGGTGTAATTTAGCTCATGGTTTCAGAAGTCTCAGAAGTTGGTCTCACACAGAGAGGACATAGAAGAAGGGCCTTGCAGAGGACAGTTATTCATCCCATTGTGACCAGAAAGCAGAGAGAGGAGAGAGGAGCTGCTCACAAGACTGTGCCCTTCAAGGTCTCATCCTCAGTGGTGGCAAGCCCCACTTCCTAAGGGCACATAGATTATCCATAGATCAGTCCATTGATGAGTGCAGTGCCTCCTGATGCAGTAACCTTCCAAACATGTGTGACTTTTGAGGGGGATATTTCAAATCTAAACTGTAATAAAGTCATCCTATGAGATACAAAAACAACACTTCCAATATATAAAAGTCATGAAAAACAAGAAATGAATGAGACACTGTCACAGACTATGGAGCATAAGAGTACATGGCTCATGCAGTGTGATATCCAAGATCAGATCTTGGAATAGAAAAAGGACATTATGGAAAAACCAAAATCTAAACAATGTCTGTAGTTTAGTTAGTAGTGTTGATCTAATGTTAATTTTTCAGTTTCGATAAATGTGTCATGGTTCTAAAAGGTATTAGACTAAAGGAATCTGGAGGAGGGTTATATTGGAACTGTGTACTATATAACTTTTCTGCAAATCTAACATTATTTCAAAATAAGAGGGTTTTTTTTTTGGAGGGGAGATAGGTGATTTATTATGGTAATGGGTAGTTTAGGAGTCGGTAAGGAAGATAGAGGCAGAAATTTAAGAGTCCCAGAGAAACTATTCAGAATTACTTCTAGTTCTGAAGCTAAGGTATATTTTATATAGCCTTGTTATTACTTCTTAATGCTACCATATAGTTTTGAGTGGTCATATATATATCTCTGTAGCTTTACAATGGCTCTGTCTGTAGTTTAGAAAAGGTACTTGTTCTAAAAGTCTTTGTTTTACACTTGAAGAAACTGGTTTTCTAGAAGTTAAGTGACTTTCCCAAGTATATAGAAGAAGATTCTGATCTTGACACCACATATCCAATCTACTTCTTTAGAGGCTGGAGGTATAGTTCCATAGTAGATCATGTTCTTAATATGGGAACACCGTGAGTATACTTCCCAGCACCCAAGAGAAACAAACCCAAATCCACTACTCTTCCTGTTGTACAGCGTTCTCTTTTCTTATACTGAAGTATAGTTATAGCGTTTTTAGGTATATCTTGCTGTTAAAAAGGTGTTAAAGGATTGTCATAGTCTCTTTCTTATTGCTGGACACATCATCCAACAGCTGGAACTAACGGTGGGGGATATATATGTATAATAGAATATATTACTAAGAAATGCCAGAATTTTTGTGCTAAATAATAGACTATCTATGACATACAGAATTTGTTTATACCTCAGTTCAGTGATGACTCTAAAATGCATTTTTTTTTCCCTCAAGCTTCGTTTGGAAGCCCTCCACCAGATCCTCGTTCTGCTGTCTGGGATGGAGGAGAAAGGCAGTGTCTCGCTGGCAGGAAGCAGGTCGAGCTCAGGCTTCCCTTCCCCCACGCTGCTCACATCGGTGAGACTGCAGTTCCTAGCTGGCTGTTTTGGTTTAGGCACCGTTGGACATGCAGGAGCCAAAGGAGACACTGGCCGATTGCATCACTATCAGGTAGGTATGCCTTGTAATATAGTCAGATTTTAACTGCCTTTTTACAAAGCCAGCTTAATAATGTGAAGCTTTGGGACTGAAGGAATAGCACAGCAGTTAGAGCGCAGGACCTGGGTTCAATTCTCCAGTACCACATAAACTGGGTGTGGTGGTACACATTCATATTCCCAGAACTCAGAAGGCTGTGACAGGAGGATTATCATGAATTTGAGGCTAGACTAGGCTATATAGTAAGGTCAGGACCAACCTGGATTACAGAGCAAGACTCAGTCCAAATAAAAGAAAAGTAAATAAAACAAAAGAAGAGAAACTTCATGGTGTTCGTTTAAAAAGCATAATTTTTTTTTAAATTAAGGTATTTTGTTGGTTAAGAGTTGTAAGTTAGAGCTAGGTAAGCCATCATGCTGTTGTACTGTCATCTTCTTTTTGAGCTCAGTGTTGTTACTCCTTAGCCAGATTGGGCAGAGCTAGATTTAAATTGAGGTAGAGATTGGAGTTTGGAAAGAGTTTAACATTTTGGATTGGATTACTACTTTACTTAATTTTTTATATTCCTTTTATTTTTTTTTCAAAAAAGGTGCTATGTCTTCTGTATTTGGAGAGGAAAAATTGCTTTTTGAGGTAGGAGAAAGATTACACAGAGACAGGAATTATCAAACATTTATGAAATTTATTATATACCTGTTATATACTGAGGTGTAGTGAATAAAGTTCAACCTAGAACCTTAGCATAGATTAAGGGTAAAATGTTGTTAATTCTTGTCTCAAGGAGATATTATTACTAATATAAAAAGTAAATCTTTACATGTAATTCAGGATGGGATCAGAGCAGCTAAGCGGAGTATTCAGATTGAAATCCAGGTGGCTGTGCATAAGATTTATCAGCAGTTGTCCGCCACTCTGGAGAGAGCCCTGCAAGCCAACAAGCATCACATAGGTGAGTGACTGCCCTGACAATACACGGTGCAGGATACATGTGCCTGAGAGTATCGAAGGCTAATAGGGAAGAATCAACATTTGAAACTATAATAGTATTCCGTATACTTTTTATGGCTTGGGAAAACTGTTTTTAGTAAATGCCTTGCTTATATTGAAGAATATTCTCAGTCATCTCTTTCTCTTTCCTTCAGAAGCCCAGCAGCGTCTCCTTTTGGTTACAGTTTTTGCCCTGAGTGTTCATTATCAACCAGTGGATGTTTCTTTGGCAATTTCCACTGGTCTCCTAAATGTATTGTCACAGTTATGTGGCACAGACACCATGCTGGGACAACCCCTGCAGCTGTTGCCAAAGACAGGAGTTTCCCAGCTTAGCACAGCGTTGAAAGTGGCCAGTACAAGGTTGCTCCAGATACTTGCTATCACCACAGGGTAAGTATCAGAAAGGTGTGGGCAGAACCGTGCAGGGTTTGGGCTTTGTACATATCCCTTTGCCCTTCTTTGTTCTTACCACTGTTGTCCCCTTTTTCTCATATAAGGACCTATGCTGATAAACTGAGCCCCAAGGTAGTTCAGTCATTGCTGGATCTGCTGTGTAGTCAGCTGAAGAATTTATTATCCCAAACTGGTGTACTGCTGATGGCCTCCTTTGGAGAAGGGGAAGGAGAAGAAGCCGAGGAAGAAGGAAAGAAGGCTGATTGCAGTGGAGAAACTGAGAAGAAGGATTTCAGAGGTATCACAGCATTTTTCTTTGCAATCACACACTGCATCCTCATTGTGTGAGGTGAACATGTAGACGTTGTTCCTTTATGGAGCAGGAAAGAATTATCTGTTCATTTACAAACCACTTTGTTCTTTAAATATGTATGATTCTGATGAGCTGAGGGAGCCGCCTGTGTTCAGAGTCTGCCCACCCTGATGCTGTAGCAATGCTGCATGGTCTCAAGCTCAGCCTCTCTGCTCTATGACCTAGATTTTAGGGGACAAATTTCCCCCAGGTTGTGTATCGCTTAGGGGGAAGCCTAGATTATTCTTTAGTGTATGATATTGACAGACCATCTCTAACCACATCCTGGCCTAAATGGCCCCCCGGAACTAGGGATTTTGGTGTTTGGAAGCTGGGTTATAATTAGAGGAGCTTGACTTCTCCCTAGGCTCTTCTGACCTCTCATTAATTAAAATAATTTTTGTTATATTTAGATGTCATTATTTTTGGCTGCTGCTACAACATTTGCTTATAGCTTTGTAATGAACACTTTTTTCAGTAGGACATATACCTTGAACAGCAGCATCTCCACCATGTCTGATGGCTATATTTACTCTGGGAGCCTTGAAAAGCCTTTCTGGGTTAGGTGATAGAGGAGGGAGCAAGATACTTAACCTCTGAGGAAATACCCTGGGGATGCAGAGTAATCAAACACCATTGCTGTCCTCATGAGCTCTGTAGGGTAATGAAGGAGGCAGACATGTAAACAGATAGTTTCTCGGTGTGATATAAGAAATTCAGAAGCTGGATGTGGTGGTGCACGCCTGTAATCCCCGTACTAGGGAAGATGAGGCAGGAGGATTGCTGTGAGTTTGAGGCTAACCTGAGCTATATAGTGAGTTTAGGATTAGTCTAGACTATAGCCTATCTCAAAAAAGAAAAAAGAAAAAGAAATAAAAGAAACTCAGAAGAAATGCTTAAAGCTCTGAAAATGTTGGAAGTTCAGAGTCTGAATAAAGACTAACTTTTCAGTTTCAGAGGTTAAACCAATGACAAGGTTAGAATATGGTCCTTCCACATACAGCTTAGGTAGACTCACTGGGTATGACCAAGTAAAAGCAAGGTTTTCCTGCAACCACCTGCCTTCTTGAGGTTCAGTTGGTGATGACGTGGTGGTAAGGAACTAGAGTATCAGCAGTCTGTGCTGAGAGCTGCATGTGTGGGCTGCAGGGAGGAAGTTACAGACTCATGTCTCAGCCGATAGGGTCCCAGAAAAACTGGATCCTTCTATGAGCAGTAAAGAGAGAACCAGTTCTTCTGTGACTCCTCTTGGCCTGTGTAACAAGTCCATGGCCATTCTCTCCAGTCATTCCAGCAAGGCCATTGGACCCTCTTTAATTAGGAGGATGGCTGGGAATGAGACTCACCCTAGTCAGCAGTGACCATGCATCCAGAGACAGGCAGCCAGGTATTAATAAACCCTGATCCCTAATAAAAAGGAAGGTATAACCTTCATTTCAAATGTAGTGATACTGAAACACAAATGATGTCATGAAATTGTACCATCCAGCTTTATACTTACATCTCAGTCATTAATTAATTAATTAATGTAGTGTTTTATTGTAGAAATACTTGCTGGGAGTGGGAAGTGGAATGTAACTTCATACAAAGTACTTTCCCAGGAACCTCTACCAGGAGAGAAGGCTTTATAGAGGATGGAGCTTTTAACCTGGATCTTAAATGTGTAGGGACAAGCTTAGAGTGAGATACCTGGGTGCACAGGGGAGGCTAACACTTTTATAGTCTTCAAACTGGTTTTATTCATGAGACTGTTGCTTAGCATTTAAGTAGAGGAGGCAGGGCACCATGTAAAGAAAACGTAGAGAAGTAGTTTTTGTTGTTTTTTCCTGTAATTGCCCTCAGGAGTTCAATTCTGTCATAGACTTGCCCACCATCTCAACAAAACAAATCTTCATTTTAGCTGGATACACCTTCCTATCAAAGGAGATTACTGATCTCCTGTTGTTATTGTAGCATCTAGAGACTCCTTAATCCAGCATGCCAGAATCTCTCTGAGAGAGTACTTTGCATACTTTTTTTCCTGCATGTGATATTGTCCCATGGGGATTGTCATTCTTGACAGCCATGTCACTGGCACTGTTTTGGTCCTGGATCTGTGGGAACTTTGCAGGGTAAAGAAATTGGTAAAGGTGTTGTGTGTTTAGGGAAGGGGTGTGCTATAGGAAGGGTAGGTGGCATTTCAGGGTTTCCCAGTGCATGAGGTAGGACCACTCAGGGAGAGGGGTGAGATGAGGAAGAAGGTGGTGCTGATACTGGGAGAAATTAAACTTGATTAGGGCAGTGTGAGGTGGAGGCCTGTGTATGTATTTATTGACACAGGATCTCATGCCATAGTTCGGGCTGGTCCTGAATTTACTATGTGGCCCAGGCTGCCCTTGAACTGAGGCAGTTGTCCTGCCTCAGCCTCCCACTGTTGGGATTACAGGTGTGCACCACCTCACCCAGTTTATACAGTGCTGGAGAATCAAACTTAGGGCCTTGTATTTGCTCAGCAAGTGTTTCAACTGCTGATGTGTACCACCAGCTCCAGTGAACGTCTACGCAGAGATTGCTTTCTTGTAAAATAGACTTAGGCCTATATATGTGTTTCTTTGGAGCATCTGAGAACAGAAAGTCTCTTTTATAGATAGGATGCTTAGTATTGTTGAAAGTGGTGATCATGGTGTTTTTTGAAAGTGTAATGCAAGTTGTGAACTTTATTCTGTCTCAGGTACACACATTCATACATACATGCATACATACACTTTTTCATACAATTTTCTGGGGTTCACAGGTCATCTTTCTCAAAATTCTCTCTGTAGAACTCTAGTCTTGGGCAAGGAACCATTGCTTTTTAGAATAGCAACTAAAAATATAGTTCAAATAAGCATACCCAAATCTTACCACACTCACTCTTTTATGCACACAGATACAAAAGATGTTTCATTTGAATTTATTTTCTGATTTTTTCCCCTCATTCTAGTCTCTATGTTTTCCAAAGCCAGTAGTTTACTGAAATGCTAGATTGTGAGTTAGGTCAATACTTGCTTCCATGCACAAGACAGCTCTGTGGTATCACTGCCTCCTTCTGGTTATAATGTGACTTTTCTCTTCACTCTCCAGCTGTTCTTAGGAAACAACATGCAGCCGAACTCCATCTAGGGGATTTTTTAGTTTTTCTTCGCAGAGTTGTGTCTTCAAAAGCAATTCAGTCAAAAATGGCTTCCCCAAAGTGGACAGAGGTGCTTCTAAATATAGCATCTCAGAAGTGCTCTTCAGGTATATGTTCTTCGCCTTTGTTTTAAACTATTTTTGTGTATCATACTTGCTTTAAGATATTGCTGAATGTTAATGATGTTGGATACTTTTTTAATTTCAGGGTTTTTCTTTTTTGTTTTAAAAGTACTTATTTGATTCAAAGAAAACTCCAATTTCAGATGTTAAAAAAAGTATAGAGAATTACTAATAGAGTGGTTGGTGGGTGTGGTGGCACACACCTTTAATATTAGTGTCAGCCCACGTTGGGCCACTCAGCAACTTAGCAAGACCCTGTCTCAAACTGAAAAAATTAAGAAGGGTGCTATAGATGTAGCTTAGTGAGAGGGTTCTGGCTTTAGTTGCCAGCAACAAAAAAATAAAATAAAAAAAAAACGGGCACTAAAGAAGATTGACGATTGTAGATTTAATTTGGAGAACTTATTCACGTTTGTTCAGAGTGTGATATGTACTAAGAGTAAATTAGAGCATTCTGTGTGATAGGATAATTTGGGACAAATCTGACCTCACTTCTTGGATTGCCACGATGAAGAACTGAAGTTGAATTTACCCATTCTCTTTGGGGATATGTTTTCAGTCACCTTGATTGTGATCTCTGCTTGCCTGGTCACTTATAATAAGCTTAATTTATGGCTCTTAGCTTAAAAGTCTGGCCTGCTTACATAGATTGTTGTGGCCTTTTTATAATTTTGATAAAAATAGACATAATATAAACTACCATTTGGAGTATTTAAGTCATGTCAGGCATATTCACAATGTTGAATAACTATTAATCTCCACTGTCCATTTCCAGAAGTTTTCATCTTCCCTAGCATGTTTTCAGTATCCTAGAACATAATGTTCCATGCTGTATGTTTCTGTGTTTACATTTTGAATGTACTTCCATGTTCTTTTTACTAGTATAATTTACAGTAGCTTTTTATTTCATTTAATAAAGCAAGGCTTATTTTAAGTTCTTAAAGCACAAAGAAAGTTCAGATATTTATTTATTTTTAGTCGGCTTTATTTTAGTTATGTGTAGAAACATAGTACATATTTCTATATCAGTATTCTGTCTCCCTTTGCTAACTGTAGAAGAGTATAAACTGTTCTTTACCCATTAATCTTACCAATCTCTGTGGGACAGGACATGGACTAGAGAGAGGTAATGAGAACATAAAGAAATCATACCTGTAGAGGGTCATAAGCTGTTTAAAATCTACTCCTGAACTGTGCAGATTTCGTGGAATTCTTAACTTTTCTGAGCCTCAGTTTCCTTGGTTAAATGAGGCTATAATTTAGGGTTCATAAAGATTAAAAGGGTTGATACATATGAAGTTGATAGCACAGTTGGTTATTATAGTGGGAGATAGATGAAAACTGAGAAATAAATGTGAATATTTATATGCAATAAGTTGGGTCCAGAATTCTTGTAATAGTCTGACATGAAGTCTACCCTACTCACAAATGCTTAACAGTTTCAGGAATTTTTTTCAAGTTCATTTGAACTTATCAGTTTACATCCCATGGCTAAGAAAATGTTATTTGTCCCACCAGGTATTCCTCTAGTTGGTAACTTAAGAACCAGGCTCCTCGCACTTCACGTTCTTGAAGCTGTGCTCCCAGCTTGCGAATCTGGTGTAGAAGATGACCAAATGACCCAGGTTGTTATTTTTAAAGTTACTAGATTTACTAGATTTTTTTCCATACCTGAAATGTGATTAAAAATCTAAACTTGGATAGTTTCTGTAGTTGTAAATGTGTCATTTAGTAACATGACTTCTAAGTGTATGATTATTTTGACCTCAAGGAAGAGAAAGATAAGTAATGGATTGAGAGAAGTAGAAGGATAGGGTATTTTTGCAAAGTCAGATGAACAGGATGATCTGTGGAATTTCACACTAGGTCTGAGCCTCTCGAGAAAGAAATGCATTCGACTGTACAGCCCACTCAGCAGTCCCTAATATAGTCAGGCAACATAAGAGCCAGGGGACCCCCTTGCTAGTGGGAGCAGGGTTTTTTTTTTTTTTTTTTGAAATTTTTTACTTTGGGGTGGGAGGAATGGCACAGTGGTTAAAGTGCTTGCCTTGCAAATACAAGTCCCTGAGTTTGATTCCCCAGCACCACATAAAACTGGGCATGATGGTGCATGCCTATAATCCCAGCACTCAGGAGGCTGAGACAGGAGGATTGACCTTAGTCCAAGACCAGCCTGGGCTAAAGAGCAAGACCCTGTCTCAAACAAACAAACAAACAAACAAACAAACAAACGAACAAACAAAAAACCCAGTTCCTCTGTAATTGCCAAAAATGGCTTTTGGACATTGGCATAATGAAATATAATGTATGATTTAATGTTACAGTTACATGATATATCTTTTCTAAAAAAAAATTCTCCTCTTTCCTTCAACAAAACAGGTTGTTGAACGCCTGTTTTCTCTTTTGTCGGATTGTATGTGGGAGAGTCCTGTTGCTCAGGCCAAGCATGCCATTCAGATAAAGGAGAGAGAACAAGAGGCAAAACTGCAGGTAATTGATCCTTCCAAAATGGTGCTTTAGGTGTGACTGTCCTGTTCCTGTCTCTGCATGCAGGGTCCTCTGGAGGTCTTGCTCCATCAGTGATTCCAGTGCCTCCTTCTATATTCTGTCCCCTTCTCCCCTGGCTGCTGCTTCTCAGTTTTTAACTAGGAGTCTCTCCCTCATTTCTGCCCTCCTAAGCCACACTTTTGTCAATGATGTTCCTGCTGTCTTCTCTCTTGTCTTTATGACTAAGCTTCTCAGAAGAATAATCTACTTGTCAGACACTTTCATTATCTCTTCATGCCAGCTATTTTGTCTTCTATAGACATACCAGAACTAAATTTTGAAGATAAGTTTTAATTGCTAAATAGAGTATACAGGTATTCCTCAGTATCTACAGGAATTGGTTCTAGGACCTCACAAGAATGCCAGAAATCATTGCATGCTCAAGACCCTCATACAAGGTGATATAGTATTTGCCAGTAATCTATGTATAACCTCGTACATACTTTTAAGTCATCTCTGTGTTGTTTCTGGTTTCTAATACAATGTAAATGTTATGTAAATAATTATTATAACTCATTGTTCACAGATTAATGACAAGAAAAAATTCTCTATATGTTCAGTGGAGTTGTAGACTTAAAAACAATTTTTTTGAGCTAAGTATGGTATCCTACACCTCTCATTGCAGCCACTCAGGAAGGCTGAGGCAAGAGGATCTCAAGTTCAAGGCTAGCCTGGGCAATTTCTCAAGACTTCTTAGTCCTTCTCTCCCTCCCCCTGGTCTCTGGTCAGTTGAATCTGTAGATGCAGAACCAGGCATATGGAGAACTCACTATATGGGTTTTAGTCCACATCTTTGCATAGGTGTGTATGGTGGGTAGTACTAGGGATTAAGCCTAGGGCTTTCTCATTCACATATATCTCTATCCCTTTTTTGTTTTTTATCTTGAGGCAGGACCTCACTAATCTACTGAGTTGTACCAGGCTGGGCTTGAGCTATGATCCTCCTGCTCTCAGCCTTCCACAGTGCTAGAATTACATTTTACACTACCATACTCCACTTGGTGCACATCTTACTGAACTTCTAGAAACTTGAGCATTGTTCTGTTTAAAAAGTACTACTTTTGTTGGATCTCTACATGTCCTGTGCCAACCCCTCATTTCCTCTGAAAGTAACTTTCACTTGGCGCCACTTTCACGTTGCCTTTTTCCCAGAATCTTGGTGTTCCTCAAAAACTTCTTACCTTCACCAGCAGTCTTATCCATACCCATGATCAGTTTCATCTCTGTGCAGGGTCTGACAAACAAATACTAGGTCATGGGTCTCCCCCTCAGGACTTTCTGCTTTTCTTTCTGTCCCACTTTTGGGTAATGATACTACCATTCACCTTATTTTTCAGACCTGAATTCCTGGGAGCTCTAGACTCTCCTAACATCCCCATTCAGGTAGCCACTGGGCTCCACTGACTTTGCTTCCTAACTCGCTTTTGCATCCATACCTCTAAATTTTTCTCTGGATTGTCATTGCTCCATAGTATTTCTGGTTTTCCTTCTACTTCAGTATGATGACCTCTTAATTCTTTTTTTACCGATCCTTCCTTTTTCTGTGGAATCTTGGAATGGGAGTATCACAAGGCCAGGCCACATGACCCTTTATTTTTCTGAAGCATCATTCTTACTCATTTTTTTCAGGAAATGCTGTTCAGGCCCATCTTCCACTGATTACTATATTTTTAATTCCAGTTCTGACATCTGAATTTTGGACTTAAATATCCATCTTCTACTGACTTCACCACTTGAATGATAGTCTGACAAGCACCTCAGAGTCATGATGTAAAAACTGGCATACTTGCTTCCCCATCTCCTGTTCCTTCCTCTCATCCTCATAGTTAGCTGCTCAGGTGAACAACCTCAGAACCTAGGAGTGCATGATTCCTCTCCCTATTATCCCCATCCCTTTTTCTCCATGCATTACAAGCTTTAGGCTCTTCTGTTGACTCTTCTTTAAAATATAACTTGAATATGCCCACCTGTTCATCTCTCTGTCATTCCCTATTCCAAACCATTGTTCCCTGTGGCTTAGACTATGCATAGACTCCAGACTGGTCTCTCAGCTGGTGTTGTTGCCTTCCACATTGTTCTGCACACAGAATCTACTGATCTTTTAAATTGACTCACAGCAAATTGATTTGTTGCTTAAAACACTCCAGTGGTTTCTTATCACTCTTGGGCTAAAATTTGGGACTTCTTTGTCCTCTGTCTTTGCTCACTTTTCTCTAAACAACTTGCCTTCTTTTTCTTTCTTTTTTTTTTTTTTGCCATATAGTAGTTGAACCCAATACTTTTGCACTGAGGTACATCTCCAGCTATTTTCCTTTTGTGAGACAGGGTCTTGTGAAATTGCTCAGGATAGACTTAAACCTGTTACCATTCTGCTTCAGCCTCAATAGTAGCTTTGATTATAGGCATGTACCACCACACCCAGCACCTTCTTCCTTTTTCATGAATACACTAAGCTGGATCCTTTCTTAGGGCTTTTAGCTGGGTACTCCCTCAAGATACATTTCAGAAACTTACTGTTGCTTAGGTTTCAACTTACTTGTCACTTTTTCAGAGGGTCTTTTATAAATTAATCTAAAGAAGTTATCACATGCCCTTTATCACATCACCTGTTTTAACTGTAGTATATTACTTGGTTTTTTTCTTTCTTTTGTCTTCCTCTCTTATAAAACATAAGTTCTATGTGAGTAGATATCTTATTTATCTCTGTACCCTGTTGAATATAGAAGACCTGGTAGAGTATCCAGTGTCAAGCAGGTCCTTAGTGAATGCTCAGTGAATGAGCAGATGAATTTAGGCTTTCACTGTTTATTACCTGTGGTCTTGTGGCAGTCTTGTCTTGTCTTTTCTTTCTATATTTGAAACAGTGTTTCGCTCTGTATTCAAGATTGGTCCTGAACTCACTATGTAGCCCTCACTGGCCTTGAACTCACAGCAGTTCTCCTGCCTCGGCCTCCCAAGTTCTGGGATTACAGGCATATACCACCATGTCTAGCTTATGTGGTGCTAGGGAATCGAACTCAGGGCCTTAAGCTTGCTAGGGAAGTGCTTTAACTGCTGAGCTATTCCTCAAGCCCCGTTGTAGCAGTCTTCTGATTAGTCTGTCTACCTTCATTCTACATGCCCCCGGTAAAATGATGTTCATAAGGCACAGACCTGAGCACAGATCCTCTGTGTAAGTCACCTTTATGGACACTCCTCAGTCTGTCCGCAGTGTCCCCTTTGTATGGCATGCAAGGCCTTCCATGATATTGTTTCTTTTCTTTCTGGGTCTGTTTTCTGCTGTTCTCCTTCATGCATTCTGTACCACTTAAAACGGTGACTTTAAATCATTGAGCGCTGTTGTACCTTAGTGCCTTGCATGGGATGTACACATGGCATAGGTGCCTTTCTCTTCTCAGACCACCTGCTTAATGTCTTCTATCATAAAGACTCAGCTCAGCAATTACTCTCTTTGTATGTTTGCCTGATCCTCCTCAGATGCAGTCAAGACATACACTTCTGTGTTTTTTCACTATCATCTAACTTCTTCTGTTTTCTCATTGCATTATTAGATTATTTGTCTCTTTATTCCCTCGTTAGAAAATAAGCTTTTTTACAGGCAGGAACCATGCTCTGTTCCCCATTGCACTCCCACTGCCTTGCACGGTAGCTGTTAATTGGTTAGTACATGTTGTGGGTGAAAGCCAGGCAGTCTCAAAGTACAGTAGATGGCTGGCTTACTCCAAAGTCTGGCTTACTCCAAAATACTGACTCAATTTCCTTTCTGGTAGAAGCAAGGAGAGTTGGAGGAAGAAGACGAGAATCTTCCTATTCAAGAAGTGTCTTTTGACCCAGAGAAAGCCCAGTGTTGCCTAGTGGAGAATGGACAGGTTTTAACCCATGGCAGTGGAGGGAAAGGATATGGATTGGCGTCGACTGGGGTGACTTCTGGGTGCTATCAGTGGAAGGTATGTAGAATTCTAACCTGTTTGTAGCGTTTTGCCCTAATTCCTTTTTCCCAGGTTCTTAAAAAATAAAAATAAAAATCTGTGGAGAGACTTTAAATAGATGATTTTTAAAAATCATGATCTGTCCCTTCCTTGGCAGGTCACACAGCACATTTCCCCTCTAGCAGTGAACATGTACCAACATATCTATAATCTTTTTGCTTGGGAAAATCCATTAGAAATTCAGCTTATAAGGTTTTTTTTTTTTTTAATCAGATGCTTTGTTACATAATTAACCTTTGCCTGGCATGAACTAGAACTTTAATTCTCAGAAGGAAAGCAGATGTTTAAGTCATGCTTAGTTTGAGCATCATAGGCCAGCCTTATCAGTTTGGTAGACATGCTTTCCCAGTTAGGCTCCTACTGTAGCCAGGGCCAGCACCGCAGGCATCATTTCTAAGGATAACAGTCTCTGTACCTTTTTTTGTACAGTCTTGGCCACCATGTCTAACCAAAACTCCCTTTCCCAGTGCAGCAGGGAGGCCAAGCTATAGTGTGGATTTCCATTATACCTTTTATGGGTTTTAAATTTAGCCTGTAAAAACAAATTTTATTAGTCATCAGGCTCCATCCTAAAAAGCCATGTGGCAGGCTGGAGGAATGTCACAATGGTTAAAGTATTTCCTATCAGGTGCAAGGGCCTGAGTTTGATTCCCATCACCATGTAAGCTGGGCATGATGGCACATGTTTCCCAGCTCTGGGAGGCACAGGCAGGAGGATTAACTTTAGTTCAGGGTTATCCTGGGCTACATCGTGAGCTCAGAACCAGCCTAAACCTGAAAGTGAGAACCTGTCTCCAAAAAATAACCGTGTAGCAATTTTTTGTATTAACTCTTTAAATCTAGCATAGACATTGGGTTAGCATAGCACAACTCTGACCAGTCTGGTGCTGAGTACTGTTACAGGTTGCACGCAGAAGAGCATGATCCCACAAATTTTGTTGTCTGTGGCACCAGTTTATCAGTCTCTAGAGTATGGATGATTGTGGAGGCAGCCAGCCCCTGCTGTCCTAGTGTGTCAGGTTTGAGGGGCAGACTCAGCATTCAGTTTGAGTTTTAAGTTTACTCACAGCAGCATGCAGGACCCAGGACCTCCCTTCTCTGTGAGAAGGAGATTGCTGGAGTAACCTTGAGCAACAAAAAACATGAATGCCCTCTCTGTTTCTTCACACCTTCCCAGGTCCCAGGCCTTTGTTTTTTCCCCAATATTATGAACTTGGTATATTCCAGTTAATAAATAGCTAATTTTTTCCAATCAGTTTCTGGTTTTATGTGCACTCATGGTAGGGAATCATTTTTTTCTGCCAAGCGCAATTTGAATATTTATAACATCAGTTATGGCCCATACAAAATTATCAACTTAAAAAAAATTTTTTGAGGCAGGGTCTCAGTCTGCAGTCCAGTTTGGTCCTGAACTCAGGGTATCCAAGGCTGGCCTTGAACATATGGTTGAGTCCTCCTGCCTCAATCTCCCAAGTGCTAGGATTATAGGTGTGCACCATCACATCTAGTTTTCAACTTAAGAATTAGTTTACTATATTTGGAGAGACATTGAATTAACTCATCCCTAGTGTGATGGCTCAACCTGCTTCTCTTTGGTCAGGTATTAGCTTGGTTAGACTAAATGAATTCATAGGCTAGATGTTCCTCATCCATGTATGGATGGACCTTTTGTCCAGAAGAGTTGGGTGGGAGGGGTACAAAAGAATTTTTCCCCAAAAACTTATTTATACAATTTAGACAGAGTGGTAAGGACAAAAATCTCAATTAAAAGTATTTTTTTCGAAGGTCTAAAACCTTCTGCTTCTTTTATCCTAATTAATTGCCCAGAGACCAGAATGGGAGAGATCCATTTTCTTTGGGAAGTAGTTTCATTTAATAAGCTACTGTACTAAACAGTGCTGTATATCAGGAGAAAGATGAGAGGTGAAAGGCCTAATCGTCAGTATATATATAAGTAACTAATTCAGAAGATGGAATGTACTAAGTCAAAAGATGGAATGTACTAAGTCAAAAGTGGTGAGATGTCACCAAAAAGGATTTGAAAAACTTTTTTTAAGAGTGCATGGCTGTGGGCATAGCTCATCAGAGTGCTTGCCTAGCAAGCATGGGGCCCTGGGTTCTATTCCCCAGCACCATATAAGCCATGCATGGTGGTACACATCTTAATCCCAGCAACCAGGAGACTGAGGCAGGAGGATTGCCTTGTGTTCAAGGCCAGCCTGGGTTACATATTGAGTTCAGGACTAGCTTGGACTACAGAGCAAGACCCTCTCTCAAAAAAGGAAGGAAAGAAAGTGAAAGAGAGAGAGAGAGAGAGAGAGAGAGAGAGAGAGAGAGAGAGAGAAAGGAAAGGAAAGGGAAGGAGAAGGGAAAGGGAAAAAGGGAAAGAGAAAGGGAAAAGGGAAAAAACTGGGTGGTGAGATATTATTCCCAGAGGTGTCCTGTCCTCTGGCTTTCAGCTTTCAGTAGGAATCACAAGTTAAATATGTAATCAGTCTCAATATGGGAATACATAGTCAATCAACAGCTTAAATTTTGTTGGTTTTGTGCAAACACAAGCCCTTTTCTGTGACTACCTATAAGAGACCTGGACAGTCTAGTCATCATTCATAGTATTTTCATAGTTTATGGCCCCACAAAGGAGTGTCCTGATGGCAACAGTCTCAAAAGTTGAGTTCTGGTTATTGAGTCTCTGCTTGCTTTTAGTTGAATGCAACTCAAGATGGGCTGAAACATTTTCAGATTTTAGAGTCAGGTTTAGGCCATTCGAATATAACAGTTCAGGATTCCATCAAGCCTGCAGTGATGGAGGGACAATAAAGCCTAGTTGCTATAGGACAACCCAGCCGTGTATTTCAGTCCAAGTGACCAACAACTTTCCTGAGGAAGCTCTTTGCGCTTGTCACCTTAAAGTGCAAACTAACCCACTCAAAAATGTGCATTTTGTGCTATAAAGTTATCAACCTCTGTACTATATACCTTGCTTAGTTACTTTTTCATCACTGTGACTTAATACCCAACATGTACAAATCAGGGGAAGAAAAGTTTATTTTAGCTCATAGTTTCAGAAGGTCATAGTCTACTTGTGGGTGGCTGGGAACGGTGGAAGCACATGGCAGAGGTGGAAGTGGAAGCAGCTCTTCATGACATTGCAAGCAGGAAGCCAAGTCCAGTCAAGTCCAGTCCAGTCCCCAAAACAGCATATATCCTTCGAGGTCCCTTTGCAGCGATCTGCCCCTTCTCAGTCCAGCCTCACTGTGGCACCCCTTCCAGGTTTAAGTCCCCACCACACACCTGTAATCCAGTGCCTGCAGTCCACCACTCCAGACCAGGCCCCAATCTCCAACAGCACATGGTTGCATAGATAATCCATAGCATCCAAATGCATGAGGCTTTGAGGGGCATTCCAAATCCAAGCTGCAATATACCTGATTTTACAAAAACTTATTGGCAACCAAAAATTGCTTTTAAAACTCTAGTAGTATATCTGTATATATTTGTCTAAAGTTTGGTTCTTTTTTAATATTATCTTTTCTTCCAGAACCTTCAATGTGTAAGTGTTCTGTTAAAAAAAAAAATTCATGAGGTATTTTTTTTTTAATGATACAAAGTTTCACTTTATGGCCCATTCTGGTTCTAAACTCACTATGTAGCCTGCAACTCATGACATCCTCCTGCCTCAGCCTTCCAAGTGCTAGAATTACAGGCATGCACCACTCTGCCCAGCTAATTTTTATGTGGTACTGGGAAATCAAATCACTCTAGGCAAGTGCTTTGACCACTGAATTACACACTCAGTCCCTTTCTCTCTTCAGGTCTTAAGTATACTCAGACGTTTTGCAGTGAATTTGGATTTCATGAAGTTAACTGGTGGGTAAGGAGAAAGTGTTGTGGCGGCAGCAGGCTAGAGAAAATAATCTTGACTTGCTTGTCCTATCCCATTCCAGTCCAGTGAAGTCCAGTCTGTTTTTTTTTCCTTTGCCTTTTCATTTTCCTTTCTTTTCCTTCTCCTTTTCTTTTCCCTCCCATTTCTTCATTCTTTTCTTCATTCTTTTCTTTTATTTCCCTTTCTCCTTTTCTTTTTCTTCCTCTAAAACTGATTAACCTTTTACTCTCCTCTTCGGAGAAAAGAACAGCACATACTTGTAATATTCTTAATCTACGCAAAGCTCTCTTTTGGGAATTTTAAAAGTCCTTTTTCTTCTCACTGGAGGAAAAGGAATTCATTTGCAGCTACAAGTTCGTTTTTATTCTTTGGCCCATCCAGATTCCATTTGTGGTACTGTTTCAGGCCTTTCTCATCCCATCTGGAAAAGAGAACAATATAGATTAATCTGAGCTGCTCTTCTCACCCCTCTCCCCCAACTTTAGCAAAGCCAAAAGCAGCAGGATTATCAAGGCAGAGTCCTGTGGTTGGGTCTCTGCTTTTGAAATTTGTAGATGACTTTAATCTCTCACAACAGATAGTAGCTTGCCTACTGTTCATACCATGGGTCATTCCATAGCCACCTAGGTGCCTCAGTTTGGTCTTCTCTTTCTTTCCTCTTCTTTTCCCCAAGTAATGCCATAACTTGGCACTGTCCACTTTGATGCATGAGTTTTTCTGTTGTATTTTAGTGCTTCCACCACTGGACCATGGATTTCCCAAGCCACCCTCTCCTTCAGAGATTCATTAGGAGAACTCATAGTGCTCAGCCTATACTTTTCTCGTGACTGAAATAGACTGTGGTAGAGCAGTAAGGATATTTAACCAAATGATAAGGGAAAGACCTAGGTGGAACACGGAAGAACCCATGCACGGGCTTCCTTACCGTTCTTCCCCCTGTGAGCATAGTCTTTCTCCAGATGGAGCAAGCAGTGAATGTGATGTTTCTAGGGAGGCTCCTGCACTCCAAGTCCAAGCTTTTTCCTAGTGGCTAGTCATAACCTGACATGTACCAAAATTCAGACTCCTCCGCAGAAGAATAAAGTAAGGTTTCACCATTGTTTCAGTGGTCTTGGCCAGTCAGTGAGCCACTATCTCAATTAGGGAAAGTTTTTGTATCATTTTAAGAGATTGCTTACCTTTTCAATTTCCACATAGTAATTAAGGGTCATTGTTACAGGCAGGCCTTTTTAAAAAATAAGTTTTACATCTATTATGTCAACGGTTTTCTGAATAGAAGTTTACACGAGAGTAGTTTAAAAGTCTCCATTGTGGGGCTGTGGCAAAGCTCAGTGGTTAGAGTGCTTTCCTAGCATGCATAAAACCCTAGGTTCAAATCCCTAGCACCACATAAAAAGTATCTGGGCATGGTGGTACACGGTTGAAATACCAGCTCTTGCGAGGTGGAAGCAAGAGAATTGTTGTGAGTTTGAGGCCAGCCTGGGCTACATAGTGAGTTCAGGACCAGCCTGGACTATAGAGTGAGATACTGTTTTTTTAAAAAAGAAATCGAATATAACATTTTAATAAAATGGTGGGAGAAAATCTATATGTAAAGAATTGAGTCCTCGTATTTTTTTGGATTAGACATACTCTCTCAGCTTCATAATTAAATTGTAAACTAAACTAACTTTTTAAAATGTTACAAGTATTTAGAGATTATTGTAAATATTCTGTAAGGTAAAGAATAAAATGAAAATCTGTATAAACAAAGTTATTTCGTTTTTATGTTACTTTCACTTAACTAAAAAGTATTACCATGTATTCCTAAATGCATAGATATTACTTAAAAACGTAACCTTCAGTATTAATTAATGCAATTAATAGTATACAAACAGGGCTGGAGGAATAGCTAAGCGGTTAAAGTGCTTAAAATCAAGCACTAAGTACCCGAGTTCAGTTCCCCAGCTCCACATAAGTCGGGCATGGTCACGCATTCCTGTAACCTGTAATCCTGGCACTTGGGAGGCTGAGGCGGAAGGATTGCCTTGAGTCTAAGGCCAGCCTGAGTTCCATAATGAGTTCAGGACCAGCCTGGGCTACAGAGCAAGATTCTGTCTC
The DNA here is from genome assembly GCA_004027205.1 of Ctenodactylus gundi. Taxonomy (NCBI): domain Eukaryota; kingdom Metazoa; phylum Chordata; class Mammalia; order Rodentia; family Ctenodactylidae; genus Ctenodactylus; species Ctenodactylus gundi. The sequence goes on from PVKB01000790.1 coordinate 335,450, forward strand.
GAAAAAAAAAAAAAGTATACAAACAGATTTTTTTTTTTTTTTGTATTCAGAAACATGACTTCTGACTTTTGTTTTAGTTTTACATCGTGAAGGAAAACAGAGGTAATGAAGGAACATGTGTTGGAGTTTCTCGCTGGCCCGTGCATGACTTCAACCATCGCACTACCTCGGATATGTGGCTCTATAGGGCCTACAGTGGTAACCTCTATCACAACGGAGAACAGACGCTGACGTTGTCCAGCTTTACCCAAGGAGATTTCATTACCTGTGTGTTAGACATGGAAGCCAGGACCATTTCTTTTGGAAAAAATGGAGAGGTACAGAACCTGTTCATGACTGTTGCATTGTATTTTCAAGTTATATTCCAATTATTTGGTTATTCAGTGCTGATTGTCCACTTCATAGATAATTGTCTTTCCTACCTTAGTACTTTCTGGTGCTTATGTTATCTCTCAACACCAAATGGAAAATGGTACAGTCCCCAGAAAGACTTTGGAAACATGTGAACACATTGAGATAATTGATTTTATGCCGTATTTCTGTGGTTAATAAGTTTAGTTGAGATTTAGCTCTAGAAACTATTGGTCTCCTAAAGCCTTTAATTTTAATATGATTGGATATTGTTAATTTAAAAAATTTGCATCCTTTTTTATTTCCTCACCTGTGCTACTCTTTAGGAGCCCAAATTAGCTTTTGAAGATGTGGATGCAGCAGAGTTGTATCCCTGTGTCATGTTCTATAGCAGCAACCCTGGAGAAAAGGTAATGACTGTAACTTTTATTTTCAAGCATAGAGGATATTTATTTTTTGTTAATATTTGATAGTATCACATGGATTTGATAAGGATAATAAACTGTTTCCACCATTAAAAGACTCTGACCCAGGTAACTCATTCTAGAATGTCAGATACTTTTAGAAATGCCTTGCTGGGCCTAGTAGCATAAGGCCTGTCATTCTATCACTCTGGGAAGCTGAGGCAGGAGGGTCATAAATTAAACCAACCGTAGTTAATTTATGAACTTAGTGAGGCCCTATCCCAAAATGAAAATTAAAATAATGGAGATATAGCTCACTATGAAAGCTTTGGATATGATCCTTGGTACCACAAAAAAAGACAAGCAAACAAAACCCCCAAAATAATTGCCTTTACATTAAGGCATTGTTTGATATTCTAGCATTTTGAATTTAGTGAATCACCTTTCAAACAAGCAAATCATGAGAATTTGGGAATGAGATCAGGAATAATCTGGTTCATTTTGAACTATAAACATTAGAGAGGAATCTAGAACTAGTCTTTAATGCATTAGGATGCCATTAGCCGAGTCATGGAAGCTTCAGTTATGTTGGGGAAATGCTTTGTCTCTCATTGATTCTGCTGGAAGAGTTCTCAGACCTAGTCGGTGGGATTAACAATTTGTATTTCCTTAGGACAATATTAAAGGGTTACCCTTTCACTGAAAACATTTTGTTTTCCTCATTTAAAACCTTGAGACAAACTTCTCTTACATATGTTTTCAAGAATTAGGAATTTTGTAATAGAAAAATTTCAAATTAGGTCATACATAATTTTCCCATACAGAATAATTAAACTTGTCAAATCATAATCATAAAAGTTCCCTTTTATTCTGTTTTTAAATTCTTTTTAAATTTCAGGCAGTTATAATTCAAAGCCAGCCATTCACAAGATAAGGGAGCTGCTTTTTTGATAATTAAACAATAAAAACTGAGCTGGAGAGGAAGAGGCCTGACATTGTCATCATTTCTTCTCCCATACCCCCGTAACTACGAACCCTTGGCCTTCTCACTGAACCACATCCCCAGCCAGTTTTATCTTGAACTTGTGATCATCCTGCAATAGGCTCCTAGAGTACTGGGATTGCAGACATGTACCACCTCACCCAGCTCCCTGGTCCTTTTTATTTTGTGTTTTGACACTAAATTGCCCATGCAAGGTTTGAACTTGAGATCTTCCTGTCTCAACCTCCTAAATAGCTGGACTTAGAGGAGTATACCATTTCACCTGGCTTGATGATATTCTTCTTGCCCCAAAATATTATCTGACATCTTCTTAGATATATGGTGTTATGCTTTCTGATATCTGTGAACTTTGAGGAAATCCATTCAGTTTTAGACTGTAATCTTAGAGAAGAATAATACTAATAATAACTAACTTTAAAAAATACATTTTCAGTTTATCTGCCACTATACTAATCAGCATTTTGCTGGGTAGTTTCATTTAATTTTTAAAACAAATTTAGGAGATATATACTATTGATAAAAACCTTTGCTTTCCAGATGAAGAAGCTAAGAATGATAGAGAGATTAAATAATTTTCCAGGATAATGTGGAGTGAAGATTTGAACCCAAATCTTGATTCTGTCTTTTTTGATAACTAAACACTAAAAACTGAGCTGGAGAGGAGGAGGCCTGTCTTTGTCATCATTTACCCTTCCCCACCCCCATAACTACGAAACTTTGGCCTTCTCATTGCACCACATCCTCAGCCAGTCTTACCTTGAACTTGTGATCATTGTCCTATTTTTCAGTCTATGTCCAGATTAGGAACTATCCCAGTTTTAAAGATTGATACTTTTTTTTTAAAAGGTTTATACCTTTGTGTCCCCAGGACAGTATAAAATGGTCCCAGGACTCATGGCTACCTTTGAGTCTTAAGAGTTGTTATATCCTTTAGAATTTTTTGAATTAAACTGAGTCAGTCACATGCACCATGGCCTCTATTAATCTTTTGAATGGCATTAATAGCCCTAGAACTTCTAGGATACAAAAGATTTAAAAGATGTGTTAGGTTTTTGCAGAGGATGAGGTGGCTAGTAACTTCAGTAGGTCTGTTTTATTTCCTCAGTCCTTGTTTGGGGTCAGTTGGCAAAATACACACATATTAGGAGACCAAATACTAGTTCAACAGGGGATTTAATATGCTAGGATTTATAGTGACTAATAGTTAAGGAGACCTGTTAATATTATACATGTGTGTCCCCCCCCCCCCATTTTCTTTATGTAGGTGAAAATTTGTGACATGCAGATGCGTGGCACACCACGGGACTTACTTCCCGGAGATCCCATTTGTAGCCCCGTAGCAGCAGTGCTAGCGGAGGCCACCACCCAGCTTATCCGCATCCTTCACCGAACAGACCGTTGGACTTACTGCATTAACAAAAAAATGATGGAAAGGCTACATAAAATAAAGATGTGTCTTAAAGACTCAGGTCAGAAGCTAAAGAAAAGCCGCTCAGTTCAGAGCCGAGAGGAAAACGAACTGAGAGAGGAGAAGGAGAACAAGGAGGAAGAGAAAGGAAAACATACTCGGCATGGCCTTGCTGACCTCTCAGAGCCGCAGCTGAGGACTCTGTGCATAGAAGTGTGGCCCGTGCTGGCTGTGATAGGAGGAGTGGATGCAGGCCTTCGAGTTGGAGGTCGGTGTGTTCACAAGCAAACTGGGCGCCATGCTACACTGCTGGGAGTGGTCAAAGAGGGCAGCACATCTGCCAAGGTCCAGTGGGACGAAGCAGAAATTACCATCAGGTATGATCTGTCAAATTATACTTGTAGCAGATGAGCAATGGTGAAATGAGCTGTTGCCTTTGGACGATGAGAAATTCCTGTGTTTTAGGCGAGCTGACAGTTAACTTTTTAATTTTTTTTATAAAGCTGGGTATTGATACTTTGATTTTGTAAGAGAATATTTCCTATGTTCCTTGAAATACTAGTGGTTTGTAAAACACATACTTTTCTGTTTTATTTTGTTTGATAAGCTCATTATTTTAAGTTTAAATGGAGTCCTTTATTTTTTTTTCCATTTGGTTTCTTGATTCTTGTTCTGTTTTCCTGCAATGCTGGAGATTAAAACAAGGATTTTGTTCATGCTCTCCACCCCTGAGCTGTACCTCCACCTGGTTTGCTGCTTTTTTGACCATTTCCATTAAAGCTATGGGATAGTAAAAAGCCAGCCAGCGAAGCCTTTGGTTACATTTTGTGATAGAAGGCTCTTAGTGTGGAATGGGAACTAAAACCAGTTACTGGGTTATCTGTGATTAAAAGTATTCTTATCCTACCTTTCCCTCTTTCCTGTTTTTTTATAGTACATATTTCTGTTTCTTCAATGTATAGAATTTTGAAAAAATACAAATATTACATGTATTTATATACGATCTGGGTACTTAAAAGCACTTAGATGTGTTTGCATTCATAGGATTTAAGACAGAAGCTTAATATTTTTAAATATCAGTATCTTCATAAGGGAGCTCACTTGTTGAATGGCCACTTAATTATATCATTTGAACATATGGATTTCTGAATGATCTTGTGTAATTATTGCTCTGAGTCTTACATCAATAGAATGTAAGAGCATTACCTATATTATCTTTTAGTATTTTAAGCCAGTGGTACTATTTTATAATCCAGTGAATTCTGTGGCGTTTCTTAGTTGAAAAATACATAGACATAAAATAAACAGGAGCAAATGAGTTCTGCATACCCCATGCTACTAAGCTGTGCCACCTAAGTCAGTTGTACAGAGTTACATGAAAACATCTACCTTTTCTCGTATTTTTTCCCTGTTTCCGGAAGGAATTTTTATACCATGTTAACATTTATTTAAAATAAGTAAATTAATAAATTTTTAAATGTAAGAAAAATGATGCAAAGGGACTATAAGATTTAGGTTAGCATAACAAAATCTTAATATACTTTTTATTACATTTTGTGTAACTGTAACATTCTTCACTTGATCTTAGCCAAAAGGCCTACAAGTAATATTTCTGTAACACTCTTAAACCATAGGACTATCTTGCCAAATATCAGGAATGTATAATTATATTTTTGTTTGAAGTACAAATTAGAAACATTAAGAGTACAAAGTAAACTTTTTGATGAAAGTTTTCTATAAAGGAAGTTATAAAGAGCCAGTACCCATTCAATAAACTCAATTTCTTACATAGATTTTCCAAGTAGCATATATCAAACTACATCTGGCCCATCTCTTGCTTTTATAAGTAAAGTTTCACAGCCACATTCATTTGTTCAGATGTATGAGTGGCTGCTTTTGCACTGCGATGCCAGTGTTGAGAGTGGCAGCGGAGATGTTGGGCCCTACAAAGTCTGAAATACTGACTCTGGTTCTTTATGGAAACAAAGTTTGCTGGCTCCTGGTTTGTGATGTGTCCTAGTGAATGCTCTCACTTGAAAGCACATGCGCATCTCATTGCTTTGCATGTAGCATCGCATCTCTCATTTTCTCATGATAGTCTTGATTTTCTGTTTGTAATGACATTTTTAGTTTGTGTAAATTATTCTCTGTATTGTATACATGATGCATCTTGTTTTGTCTACATTATTTTCTGCACCTTCCTCCTGTCCTTCCCTCACTTGCTTTTTCCTGTGTCATTCTGATCTTTATTAAAGCTTCCCAACTTTTTGGTCGCCTAGTGATACTCCATTGTATAATCTGGAACCCTGTGAACCTCTGCCGTTTGATGTGGCGCGATTCCGAGGCCTGACAGCTTCTGTGCTGCTGGACCTAACATATCTGACAGGCATTCACGAAGACATGGGGAAACAGAGCACCAAGCGACATGAAAAGAAGCACCGGCATGAGTCTGAGGAGAAGGTGGACACAGAGCAGAAACCTGAGGGCGAGCCTGCTGTAGATGCTCGACCAGGCGTGCCTTCCGACGATGTCAAAAGTCAGGGGACGGCGAGCTCCAAGTCAGAAAGTGAGATAGGTTCGTTTTCTTTAGATCCGCCACTGACAGGTGTGGAATCCCAACATCAGATTACAGAAGGAAAGAGAAAAAATCATGAACACATGTCCAAAAATCATGACATAGCCCAGTCAGAAATCAGAGCAGTGCAGCTGTCCTATCTCTACCTTGGTGCTATGAAATCACTTAGTGCTCTTCTTGGCTGTAGTAAATATGCTGAACTATTGCTAATACCCAAAGTTCTGGCTGAAAATGGCCACAACTCAGACTGTGCAAGCTCCCCTGTTGTTCATGAAGACGTGGAGATGCGTGCGGCCCTGCAGTTCTTGATGCGACACATGGTGAAGCGGGCGGTCATGCGGTCGCCCATAAAGAGAGCCTTGGGGCTGACCGATCTGGAGCGGGCTCAGGCCATGATTTATAAATTAGTGGTCCACGGGCTTATGGAAGACCAGTTTGGGGGAAAAATTAAGCAAGGTATGTTTCTGATTCATTTTTTCTTTTTTGCTACTGAAATTATCCTCAAAACTATGGGAAGTGTGATTTATAAATTTTTTGACCAATGCAGTTTTCACCTTATTTTTCCTTTGGGAGATGGAGTCTTTGTTATGTTTAGATTATGAACATCTTTGTAACTAAAATTTCTATTGAAACCTATGTAAGCGTTAAGATTTGACAAATTTTACTCAGTTTTTAAAAACTGAAGTTTAAGTCATTCCTTAGAAGGTACTTAAGAATGTTTTATCTGATTCACATTATAATCTAATAATTTTTCAAAGATACTTTAAAGAGCAATCTAAACCCCACTGCTTTCATACACTGTATATTTTATCCAGAGACCACTTTACTTTATCTATCTTGTATTTTCATCCTTGAAACAGTATAAATTCTGAAATAGAAACAAGGTTTATTCAGGAGATGTTTACTACTGTGTGCCAGGTACTTTCCTAGGTTTTAGAGATGTAGCAGTGAACAACAAAAAAAAAGAGTCCTTTGCCTTCATGAACCTTTTGTTCTTTGTCCCTTCCCCTTCCATCCTTTCCTTTGCTGTCCCTCCATCTTCCCATCCTAGCTTAGACAGTAGATAGAGGTGCGTGGAGCATGTAGGTAAGAGAGTTAAGGTTATGCTGATGCTTCTGAAGGAAGGTAGCCATTTAGCAAACCTGTAGAGTTAGCTGTCTTTGTAGAAGCTCCTCTTGTGGATTATGTTTAAGGGTTTTCTTATCAGATGAATAACTTTTTTAGATATTTTGACTAACTTTTAGTCATTTTAACCCATTTAGTCCCTTCCCCCAACCATCTTAATTAAAGTCATTATACTTGTTAAAGCATGGAGTTTCTGATGTTTATATGTTTTTCTCTCTGCCTAGTTGTAATCTGAAGTTAGACATCAAATCCCAATGCTAAAATCATACAGTTTTTAAGGACTAAGTATTTCTAGAGAACCTCTTGTGCTATCTCACAACCAAAAGTGACATTTTTTATTGCTGTTACTTTTGCTTTTAAGAGAAGCGTCTTCTCTAAAAAACAAACTGAGCTGTTACAGGGCTTTCTTGCCGTCCAATATGTAGAGTCTGAATGATAGTACAATAGTGAACCCACTCATATATATGTATGTATGATTTCTTCTGTAAATTTTTCAGAAAATATATTTTAAAAATTTAACTTTTTCATTTTCACTGCTTCTTTTTAGAAAACAAAACATATCCTTACTGTTTGTTTAATCTTTATCTTGGTTTGTAGAGGTTGATCAACAAGCTGAAGAAAGTGACCAAGTGCAGCAGGCACAGACGCCAGTTACCACCAGCCCATCAGCATCAAGCACAACTTCCTTCATGAGCAGCTCCCTGGAAGACACTACAACTGCCACCACTCCAGTCACTGATACAGAAACAGTGCCTGCATCTGAGTCTCCAGGCGTGATGCCACTTAGTCTTCTCAGGTTAGAAAAATGGGCCTTTTAATGACTGCCACACTGATGCCCAGGGTTCTAAAGTCATGATTATTCTCTGATGAGTAGTGTGCCAAACCGAATCCTGAGGTTCTAGAGCTAGCAGGAACCTTAGGTCATATCATATAGTAAAACCGGTTTATGGAAGTTAGAACTGTCTCTCCAAAGTTTTAATAACTTGCCCCAGCCTTATAGCTAGGGAGTGGTGGTCACAGGGCCAGTCAGCCCTGACACTGGTGAGCAGGGGCCCCAGGGAGAGCTCTCCTTATGATGACTTTTCTTGACTAAGTGTTTAACTGCTTTTTCCTTCAGAAAATAAATATTTGTATTTTGGATATTGGAGTATCAAAAAAATTCTTACCTTTTAAAAATGGTTTTTCCATCTGAGTTTATTTTCCTTTTAAGCTTAATTGTTTATACTTTTATTCTGTTTTAAAATCAAACAAGCCTTCTTTTCAAATCAAAGGGTGTATATTCTAGTGCTTCTTCTCCCAACTTTATTTAGTAGGTTTGTACATTCCAAATAATGTTTGCTTATTTCATTTATTTTTGCTTCAGTTTGTGAGATATATTCATAAATGATCGCTTCAGGAATAAGACCTTTAGGGAAAGATTGTGAGTTCTGTCTCTTTTTTTAAACTTTATTTATTTTATTTTATTTTTTGAAACAGGATCTTGCTCTGTAGTCCAGGCTGGTCCTGAGCTCTCACGATGTAGCCCTGGCTGGCCTTGGACTCGGCACTCCTGCTTAGCCTCCCGAGGGCAGGGATGACAGGGATGTGCCACCATACCCACTTTATGTGGTGCTGTGGAATCAAACCTGGGGCCTTGTGTTTGCAAAGCAAGTGATTTAACCATTCCTCCAGCCCTGTGAGTTTTCTTAACTGTGGTTTAAGAGTACCAATACAAGAGTATTTAGTTGTTTTCCCCCCTTTTCTTGGTTGACAACAAGTCGTTATTGTCTTTATTATTCCTGTCATGTGGACCAACATCTTAGAGAGTAGAAGAGGAGAGTGGCTATATTTATGATGTGCGTAAGTCATCTGAGAGGCCCTTTAAAGCTCTCAGCCTGTGCACTCCAACAAATGTGATCACCTGGTCTGGTGGAGCTCATAGTTTGCATTTTATTTAAGTTTCCATAGGAATTCCCATGCAGTGTCTTCAACTTACACTTTGAAAATTACTAATCTCAGCCTGTCCTGGTGGTACAAACTTGTAATCCCAACACTGTTGAGAGCCTGAAGCAGGAGGATTTCAAGTTTGATCCCAGCCAGGGCAGCTTAGTGACAATGTGAGACTGTCTCAGTATCCAAAAAAAAAAAGGCAGATGTAGCTTAATGCTTAATCACCATTACTAAAAATGAATAAATAAATATATAAAAAGACCATTGTCGTTTCATTCAGAGAATGACTAATCCTAGTAGCTGCGTTGCCAGTCTGCACACATCTCCTCCTCCTTAGCCCTGTCTTCTGAGTAGTAGTTCTAGGCGGTACTTCTCTTCAGGGAACAGAGAGAGAGAATGATAGAACATTCTAATGTAGTGTTTAACTTCTCTGGCAATTACAGAATTTAGGGCATCCACAGATGATCTGTGACTTCTAGTCACCTTTAAGCTCCGACTAGAGTAGGCATGGGATTCAGTGGTAGTAATGTACCCTTGCTCCCATAGGCACTCGCTAGGCATTTTGCCTCATTTCTTTTTTTTTCTTCTTCTCCCCTCCTCCCACCCCAGACCCTTTTTCCATCGCAGTGCTGGAGTCTGAACCTAGGACCTCGTGCATGCTAGGCACGTGCTCTAGCCTTCCTCCTTTTTTTTTTTTTTTCTCCATTGTTGGCTGGGTCTTAATTACACCTGCAGTTCTTCCCACCTGGCTGAACATTACTTGCCAGGAGAAAAATCAAGGAGCTGTTTTTTACTGCGTGTGTACCATAGTTGTGTTAGTTACTTTCTCATCACTGTGACTTGATACCCGACATCCACAACTTAGGGAGGAAAGATTTATTTTAGTTTACAGTTTCAGAAGGTCACAGTCTATTCAAAGGTGGGCAGCTGGAAAATGATGGAAGCTCATGGCAGGGCTGGATCGAGGCAGGGTCAGAGCCAGAGCCAGAACTCCAGTCACAGAGATCCTCACAGTATGGAGGTGCTGAGAGAGACTGGGAGGAAGAGCAGAACCAGCACACACCCCTCCAGGTCAAACCCAAGCATCCGCCCCTTCCAGCCAGGCCCACCCTCCCAACCCTACACAGGACCCATGGGAACATGAGGCTTTTGGGAGACAATCCAGATCCAAATCACCACAATAGTATCATAGCTGTTTGATTGGATTAAACAGTGCTTTTTTGATGCTGAGAAAGCTCCTACTAAGAACAAGAGCTACTAGGGGGCATCTTCCTAGACTTTATCCTCTAGCTAGTGGTCTACCTTCTCAGCTTGTGAGTGGCTGCCTCTCCTATACCTTTCCACCTCTGCACAGCTTGCATATCATTCATATACTATTTTTCTATTGTGCTGGGTGACCTTTGCTTTTTTCATAACTTTCCTACAAGTTGTTTCTTTGAATCTGTAATTTTATTTTACATAGTGAATTTATGTTTAAAGTAACTGCAAGTATCTGTCTTTAGATGTCTTGTTCAGTTTCTCTTATGTACATGCCATAATATCTATGTCATCTTGGTAAGACAGTAGAAAACAAGCTACAAAAAGGAAAGGATTTTTCATATATTTTGTTAATTCCATAGCACCCCTGTCTTCTGTGTTACTGGCATTTTCCTGAGCAAATGATAAGTTTTTTATTATTTTTATAGTATGAAGTACTCTGAGAGATAATGATTTTTAAAACTGAAGGATATTACTTACTATCTTTCAGTAATTATACCTAACTTGTATAATCTTCCAAGTTACACATTCTTCTGTAAGAATATTATGATGTGTATATTATTTCCTAATTGAATTTTTATACTAACCATTGTTATTTTCTCAAAGGCAAATGTTCTCCAGTTACCCAACCACCACAGTGCTTCCCACACGTCGGGCACAGACTCCTCCAATATCATCTTTACCTACCTCTCCTTCAGATGAAGTAGGAAGGAGGCAGAGTTTAACTTCTCCTGATTCGCAATCAACAAGGCCAGCTAACCGCACAGGTACACGTGCTGTTAGGCATTACGGTACTGAAACTTTTTAGCATTGCAGATGTATGGAGTTTATCATGTGGGCACTGTATTTTGTCTTCACTGGAAGTGAGATAGTGATTTTAATGAAGGAGAATTGCACCCATCAGACTGAACATCTCCATTTTGAAGTTGTGTATTCAATTGTAGCTATTTGGGAGAAAAGTAATGTGCTATGTATTAGTCATATCATACCTTTCTTCTTTTTTTCCTATACAAACAACTACTTAGAGCTATGAAATTCCCTTGAACCACTGCTTTACTTGCAGTTCACACATTTTAAAATTGTTTGTTTTCATTTTTGTTTAGTTTGAAGTACTTTCTCATTTACTTTTGATACACTGTCTCACCTTTATTTAGAAGTATGTTACCAAGTTTTCATGTGTTTAAGGACTTTGGTTCTAGATATCTTTTTGTAGATTTTACTTATATTGTCGTCAAAGAATGTACTGAAATAATTCTATCCCTGGTAATATTCTTTGCTCTGAAATCTGCTTTAATATATCTACTCTTTATTTTTTAAAATAATATAGAATAGTATATCTTCTGTCATCATTGTACCTTAAACTCATTTGTGTCTTTATTTTTGAAGTGAGTTTTTACAGACAGCCTATAGTTGGCTCTTACATATTTACTTCATTCTGGTGTTCTGCCTTTTAACTAGAATGTTTAGACCATTAGTATTTAATGTGATTATTGAAATAGTTGGATTTAAATCCACCAAGCTTCTGTTTTATCATGTCTGTTCTTTTTTCTCTTTTCTCCTCTTCTTTCTCCTTTGGAGTAAATTAATATTGTTTTATTCTATTTTCCCCTCCTTCATTAGCTTACTAACTATAGTTATGTTGTGTTTTTAGAGATCACTTTCAGATTTACAGTATAGATTTGGCTGTCACACTGTCTGTCTTCTGTGTCTTTGTATTCATTAATCTTTTCTTCCATAGTGTCTAATCTGCTGTAAATCTGATCCAGTATATTTTTACTGCTTAGACACGAGTTTTCACTTCTAGGAGTTTGATCTGGGTTTTTAAAAATCTTTCGTGTCATTAAAATGTACTCAGTTATTTTTCTCACTTACTGAATAGTGTATTTTTAATATTGTTACAATTATTATTATTGTTTTTAGTGTAATGCTGAGGATTGACTGGGCCTTTGCATATGCTACATCCCCAGCCTATTTTTATTGTTTATTTGAGACAGAGTCTTGCTAAGTTTCTCAGTTATCAGCTGGGCTTGAACTTATGATCCTCCTGCCTCTGCATCCCAGAGTGCTGGGATTGTAGAAATGCACCAGCCTGCCCAGCATGAATTAACAGTTAATTCTCGTAATTAGCAATAATTGTGCTACGGGAGACAGTGCAAATACTGAACCTTTGCTCTGCAGGAAATGCAGAATTGGGTTCCTGTGAGCTCCTACTCCATTTTCATCAATTAATTGATATACTGTGTATGATTTTTGTTTATTTGTTTCCCTGTTTAAAGATACTGTATTTAATATAAACCATTGATTCATTATTATTGAATTTCTGGCCAACAGCACTATATCTTATGCATGTATGAAACTTAACACCATAACTTAGTACATGAGTGGAGTCAATCTAATACATTATTTTCTCCAGGAGGGCACTTCTTCATGTTTTTCTTGTGCTTAGAACCACTAGATAGCACTTTTATACTATGCTTGGCGACCACCTTGGTGAAATCACCAGTAGAAAGGGCAAAAAACGCAAAACACATCTGACACTAAATAGATCATGAACTGACTTACAGTATGAGAGCTAAAATATGAAGGCCAAGTATCACTTATTTAAGTTGGGTTGAGAACTTGTGTATTAGGAGACTCAGGGTTAGTTTCTTTTTTTGCCAACCTTTGCCTGTCTGTAAATGACACCATACTGAAAAGCAATGTGGGTTACAAATAATTTTTATTGAGGAGGTAAATCTAAAAAGAAGGAATCAGCAATAAATATTAAGAATCAAGCATATAATGGCTGCTTTAATATCTTTATTTACCTATCACATTTCTGAATCTTTTTATTTTTCTCTTCATTTTGAGTGCATTTTTCTTCTTTCTTTGCTTGCTTCATAATTTTTTTTATTGCATTGCAGACATTGTGAGTTTTACCTTGTTAGTCCCTAGACATTTTGTATTTTTCTGAATATATTTTGTTCTGCAGTTAATTTACTTGGAATGAGTTTGATCCTTTCAAAATTTGCTTTCAAGCCTTGCTAAATGGGACTGGAAAAGCCTATAGCCTGGGCTAGTTTTTTTCCTGCTACTCAGCCATTGCCTTTTACTAGTTTACCCAGTGCCTATGCACTGCGAGGGCTTTTCACTCTGGCTTGTGGTAACTCAAGTTGTTCCTATCCCTCTTATCCCTGTGTGAGCTCCATGTAATGTTATGCCTTTATTCTCTTGGTGGTTTTATCTAACCGTAGGTAATTTCTGTATCAACTGAAGATTGAGGTTAGAAAGGGATTTTGCACGTTCTGGGAGTTCACTTTATATGTAGCTCTTTCCTTTCCATATAGCTACGTCCCTTCTGGAATTCTCCCTTATGACTTCAGTTCATTTTGACCTCCCTGAATTTTCAGTTCTGTCTTCTCAATTCAGAGAAACCACTGGATTTATTTTGGGTTTACCATATTTTCATTGTAGCTTTGAGCTTATCTCTTCTGAGTAGGTTCTCTGACCTACTCAGCCTTCAAGATTATTATCTAGTTTATTCATTGTAGAAGGATAATTTAGAAGTTTATTTAATGTAGAAGGATAAATTCAGTGTTTGTTTTTCCATCATGACCAAAAACAAAAACCTGTAAGTTATGTTAGGACCGTAACCAGTATAACAGTAATCTTATTTTTAAAACAAAAATAAGAGCTCTGTCTTCCTCTTTCCTTCATATCTCTCCTTCACTATTAAGTGGGATCAAGCTAGGTAGGGCATTTATGCCAGAAGAGTTTGGGAGGTGTAGGTGACATGGTGACGCAGTGAAGCATTAAAGCTTGGTTTGGATAAGGAAGAATTGTGTAGGGAAGTAGCCTGGCTTAGAGTATTAGAGTCTGAGAGAGCTGAGAAATGTCGTATGACTCAGTAGCAGTTGTCAGAGCCAAGCAGGGTGTCCACGAACACTGTCCAGTGAGAAGGCCTGGCTGCAGGGTTGTTCCATTTACAAAAAGATTTGGTGCCTACCTCTTGTCTTCTAAATACTATTCTGTACTAAAAGGAGCCCAAGTCTCCTAGGAGAAATGTCTGATTTCAGAGCTTAATATGGGATGACCTGAAATAACCTTTGCCTGAAACTGTATAAAAAAGTGCTCAGAGAGTGATAGGCACATTCCTAAAGGATTTAGAACTGAATGAAAGGGTCTCACTGGAGGTTCAAAAAGAGAAGAGGAGAAAGATTTGTAGTTTCGCCACTATATGTACATGCACAAAATATTCAAGATCAGTGTAAAACTTATATATTGCATACATACCTATCAATAAAGTGTGGGAAAAATCTCAGAGTTGTAGCATCAAGATAAATAATCATAATAGCAGTAACAGATAAAACCCTATGTTTAAGTTTTGTAAGTCCACACTTCTTTCCTCCTATTGAGAAAAGAGGAGTCTTGCTGTTGAGTGGAATACCAGCTGATGAATCTAAAGGAATGATGGAATTAGAAAAATCATCGTTTGTTAACCATCATAACAGCAATTCAGCCACTAAATATAAGTGTGTGCCAGTGAGTAAAACTTTAATGAAGAGTAGAGTAGGAGGTTCTTATAGTACCTCCACACAAATACCTATTTTATACAAAGAGGAAAATAGAATAACTTTGCAATGGGCAAACTTGGAAAATAATACTTAAGTGAGCAAAGTTAACCTCACTGGTAGTGAGCTAGACATTGTATACCACCTAATTGAATGTATTATCTCTTTTGTGATATTCCTGCCAAAAAGAATAACCAGAAAGTATTCATGAAGAAACTTCAGACAAACCCAGTTGAGGGACCCTATAGAAAATAACTGGCCAATAATCTTCTAAGTTCAAGGTAATTGAAGGAAACAGAGAGACTTGACAAGTAAAATGGGAAAATGATCCTGAATTGGCTTCTTTCCTATAAAGAACATGATCAGGACGTTTGGCGAAACTTGAAGAGGTTCTTTATTAGATGATGACATTGGTAGCTTCCTAACTGATGGCAGTGTGATAGCTATGCAGAAGAATGTCCCTATTTGTAGGGGTTGCATATTGATATATTCATGGGAGATGGACAGTTGGGTCTGCTACTTACCCCACTGTTTCAGGAGAATAAGAGTTCTTTACATTATTCTTGCAAATGTCTTTGAGTTTGCAATTTTAAAGTGGAAAATTATTCAAAATAAACATTACCGAGTTTTCTGGTAGCTTTGTGTTGTCTGACTAGCAGGTTCCTCTGTGTGAAAACGTTTATGTTGATAAAGTTGAGTCACATTTGATTATACCTTTAGAGTATTTTTAGTATGGTAAAAATTTTATTTGGACAGTCCTGAGAAGTGGAAAGCTTTACTAAGGTGACTGTGAGACCATTTTACTGTGGTATATGCAGTGATATTTAGGCTCTTACTTGTCTTTCTTTTGCCTCAGCCCTATCTGACCCAAGCAGTAGACTTTCAACTTCTCCTCCGCCTCCAGCAATTGCAGTCCCCTTGCTAGAGATGGGGTTCTCCCTCCGGCAGATTGCCAAAGCCATGGAAGCTACAGGTAGGATTTGTTTTTATATAAACTATCTGTGGGTATGAGAAATCCTTTCTTATTAAAGGCAACATGATTTTTAAGACATTGTAAATCTTAAAGATTTTTAAAACACTAAATCAGTTACGATAATATTAGAGCAAACACTTAAATTGGTAGCATAAATGATTACCTTGACACGTATAGTATCAGATTTTCTGTCCCTGTGCAGGTGCCCGAGGAGAGGCGGATGCTCAGAACATCACTGTCCTTGCCATGTGGATGATAGAGCACCCTGGGCATGAGGACGAGGACGAGCCCCAGCCTGGCAGCACAGCGGATGCCAGGCACGGAGCAGCAGCGTTAGGCAGTGGTGGCAAGTCAAATGATCCCTGTTACTTGCAGTCACCAGGGGATATACCATCAGCTGATGCTACTGAAATGGAGGAAGGCTTTAGTGAAAGGTGACATTCCAGTTTCTTCATTGCTTTTGTGTATGTTTAGTTGGTGCTTCCAAAGCCCCATTTTTTTTTTTTAGCTACTTCTAGTGCTATGTGAAATTGATAGCCATAGGTATATGAAAAGGTGGACATTTTAGTTATAAGCTTACATTTCTATGAAGAGTAAAAATGACACAAGTTTTGAATTGAATGGATGTTTTCATGGGAAGAAGGGAATTCGTAAGTTTTATATAAAATTTGTTGAAAAATGAAACTGAAAATAGAAATAAGTTTATTTTGAAGTAAACATATTGATAAGACAACTTCATCTCATAAGTGACATTAAGTAGAATGTTCACTTGATAAAAATGTGTTTTTCTGTTTCCTAACGTCATTTATAGTTTAATTTCTTCTGCAGTTATTAATGTCTAGTATAATACTCTTTTAAATTGTGAAAAGAATTCTGTGATGTCTACTCTAAAATGAGGTATAGAAAGTATTCTAAAATTCCCTCTAAGATGTTTTCATTGTCAGCTATTCCTTTGACTTTAGATCTTTTTCATTTTAAAATTTTAATCATGGAATCACATATTTACTAAGGCTTGCATCTTACATAATATGCAGACTTTGTAACAAACTCAGTGGATATTTTCATAATTTTGAATTATCTATTTCTCCTGGGCAAGAAATCCTAGTGATTTCAAATTTTAAGTATTTAATCATTTAGCATTTAAAGTCACATTTGATCCCATGTGAATTTTATATTTTAATTTTGGGGATCACACTCAGGGCCTGAGGCAAGTGCTCTACTCCTGAACCACATCACCAGCTCTCATCCCATTTGAATTTTAATGTGAAGTAAGCATTATTTCACTGTTAAAATTCAAAATCAGATGAAATTATTGCTCTGGGCACAGTGTATGACATATCTGGAACTTGAGAGCTGTATGAAGGACAAAAGATAGATTTGAGAGTTTTATAATAACCTAGTGATATAGCTCATGGATGGTGCGAATGCTTGGGATGCATGAGGCCCTGGGTTCAGTCTCCAGACCACACGCCCCCCCCCCCCCCCCAGAATAATCAGAAACTTTTTTCTTTTTTTCTTTTTCTTTTTCCTTTTTTTTTTTCTTTTGTGGCAGTACTAGAGATCAAGCCCTAAACCTTCACACTATGCCACATCCTCAGACAGTTTTTTTTTTATTTTTGACTTTGAGATAAGATCCCAACCACTAAATTGTTGAGTTGCCCAGCCTGAAACTGAACTTGTAATATTTCAGCCTCAGTCTCCCACAGCTCCCTGAGTGCATATTTTATTCTCTGTGATTATTATTATTATTTTTTTTTTTGAGTAAAAGGTAGGTAGTATCACAAGCAAGCTTTCACCTTTGCTTTCTTTTTACCATGGCTTTTAAAAATTTGTGTTGCTTTCTAACTTGTAGCCCTGATAATCTGGATCATACAGAGAATGCAGCTTCTGGAAGTGGACCACCAGCAAGGGGACGCTCAGCAGTAACAAGAAGGCACAAGTTTGACCTAGCTGCTCGCACATTGCTAGCAAGAGCAGGTAATTGTATGTCACATGTCCTTCTGTTGGTGTAAGTTTATTTAAAAATCAATATAAAAGCAGTGTTAAAAATATAAGCTAATGATACTAAATACTGAGTCCCTTCAGAAAAACTATTAGTGTATAATCTTACACATACAATTTTACTTAATTGAAATTATAGCATATATTCATAATTTATTTTTAAGTTTCCTCTGAATGCAAAAAGTTATATTGGCCACTTGTAGATTTTCAGAAACTTTTTAAATGCTCTCTCTGCCTTCAATTAGTTACACTTAAAGAAATGGTGATGCATATTTAATACTTAGCATCAGTGATGAGGAGCTGGAAAGGACACTGTGTTCAAAAAAATAGGCATTGGCTTTTAATCTACTCTGTGGACCTTAGAGCCTCACCTCTAGATATAGGCAAAAAATAAATTCCCTCAACATATGAATAAATTCCCCTAGGATTATGTTCTGGGTATATAAATTGTAAGTTTTAAGACATATATTTCCCAAACCCAAAACTGTTGTATGTGATTTTTGGAAACTGAATTTGGTTATTGAACCATGAGGAAGTGAATAATGATTGAATTATGTATGGAAACAGTGAGAGAGAAGTTTACACTGTCCTAGAGAGGACAGAATGTATATTCATCATAAAACGAAAGGGGATTGAATTTTTAAAAATGAACCTGAAGGAACCGTAACACTTAACATTTTTTTGATATTTAAATAACATTAAGAAGGATTTTGCATGGCTATCTTATTTAAACTTATCAATAGTCCAGTAGGTAGGAGTGCTATGATTATCCCCATTTTACAGGAGAGGAAACACATGTGATAGGTATAATTTGAAGTTTTGTTGTCTGGGATCCAATGATCCAGCTGAAATAGGTTCTCACCTACATGTGTGGCAGTTAAGAACTGCTGAAATATTCACAATTATTCATTCATGCAAATAAAATGCCTTTTTTGTTTTGTCCTGAGCGGGGTTATACCGCTCTGTGCAGGCCCACAGGAATCAAAGTCGGAGAGAAGGAATATCTTTGCAACAAGACCCAGGGGCGTTGTATGACTTTAATTTAGATGAGGAATTGGAAATTGATCTTGATGATGAAGCAATGGAAGCTATGTTTGGACAAGACCTGACCAGTGACAATGATATTCTGGGAATGTGGATCCCAGAGGTACTGGATTGGCCTACCTGGGTGTGTGTGACTGCAGCGGGGGCTGCTCTGACTTATTTTCCTGCCCTCCTGTTCATACAGCTTATCAACAGCAGCCTTGCACAGAGTTGAAATCTCTTAAAAACCTTATATTCATTTTGAGTTTTGGGGATTTAATGCTGGAGGTTGCTTCAATACCTACAAACTAATAAGAAAAGGTCTCTCTTGTTGCTTTATCCATGCGATTTTATTGCTTCTCTCCCCAGACTAGATGAATAGAGCCTTATTGGGATAATTTTGATTATGATGTCAAAGGTAGATTGCAAAACAGACATCAGGTCCCAGTAGATGCTGCTGGGTCATGTAATGGCTGCTGTGCTCACGTTGCTATCTGATGCATGCTCTTCTCCTTCATAGGATCCATTTAATCACCATAGTGCCTCATTCTGGGAACCAGTACCCACCCAGATCATATAAGTACCTCCATCCAGGGACAGGGACACATGGCTTGTCTGTAGACATTGTTTAGCATTATATTTTTGCATCAGGGAGACTGGACTATAAGGCTCATGTATGTGAGTCTTATAGGAAAGACATATTCACCATTATTCCTAATGACTTTTCTCAGAAATTCAGGTCAAAAGTAGTAATTTTCACTGGAGAGTTTTCTTTTTTAAAAACTTAGGACACATTATCATGTTCTGAATGCTTTCTTTAGTAGCATAACCAATTACTCATATTGTAACTTAAAGTGAATGAGGGAGGCAAAGAGCACCATTAAATTATGTGGTCTGAACTCTAATTTGAAATTTTGCATGTAGCATTCATGAACATCTTGCAAA
Organism: Ctenodactylus gundi; assembly: GCA_004027205.1. Taxonomy (NCBI): domain Eukaryota; kingdom Metazoa; phylum Chordata; class Mammalia; order Rodentia; family Ctenodactylidae; genus Ctenodactylus; species Ctenodactylus gundi. Next base: position 354,994 of record PVKB01000790.1, read on the forward strand.
TACTCTATGTAAACAAAGTACTTAATTTAATATCATAATCTATCACCTCAGAATTTCGTGTTAAATTGACTATAATAATTTGATATGAAATCATTTTGTGCAGCATGTTTGTGAGTCTGAAGACAGGGAAGAAGTGGTGGTGTGTGAATTGTGTGAATGCAGTGTCGTCAGCTTCAATCAGCACATGAAGAGAAACCACCCTGGCTGTGGGCGCAGTGCAAACCGCCAGGGCTATCGAAGCAATGGCTCCTATGTGGATGGCTGGTTCGGTGGTGAATGTGGGAGTGGAAATCCGTACTACCTGCTGTGTGGCAGCTGCAGGGAGAAGTACTTAGCTCTGAAGACAAAATCCAAGACAGCAAGTTCTGAAAGGTACCTTGAAGTTGTGTATATGTCCCAACTCTTTGTGTGAGAATATCTTATCCCCTGAGACATGGAAACTGTAGCTTTTTCATGTGTGGAATTATATTTGACTTTTCTTGAAGTTCTGTTAATGTTGAATTGGGGGCAGAAAGCGTGGAAGAGATTGAAGAATTATATTCCCAGCAGATCTGGAACCTTTCAGGATCTTTGAGAGTGTAGGAATAATAAGATGGCAGTTGGTCCTTCTCTGAGATTTGCCTGTGTTAACCTTTTGGTTTTTTGCAAGGTGTGGTCAGGACTCTTGCCTTAAGGCATATGACCAGTTTTTTAAATTAATGTTTTCCACCTTATTTCTGGCATCTTCAGATCTTTTTCTTGATGCAAAAGTAAAATTCAGAAAGTTTTCATAAAAATACCATTTTCTTACATTCTTAACTTATGGTGAGTAGGTTTTCCTGCCCCTGAACTATTAAATATTTAAGGCTTTCTAAAATAGAGTTTGATTACAAGGATTGCTTTAGGAGACCAGAAATCTCCTCAGTTGTTTGGTTCATCAGCTATATATATATATATATATATATGCATGTCTGTATAATATATAAGCTAATAACATGAAACATTTTTATTTTCTGCTACTTTATTAATGACCTCTTAAAATATTCTAATGTCTTAATTTGCATTTTGGTACTAACTGTTTTATATAAAAACACAATGTTCTTCATTGTGCAGGTACAAGGGACAAGCTCCAGATCTAATTGGCAAGCAGGACAGTGTATATGAAGGTAGTTGTTTGCTTTGAGAGCTTTATTTTACATGTGTTTATATATACTCTCTTTTTAACATCTGTTACTAAAATTTACCATCGTGTGTGTTTGTATTTATGTACATATTAACTTGACCTTTACCTAAAAAAAAAAAAAAAAAAAAACCTTAGGTAACTTAGGAACAGTGGCCCTTGTTTGAAAGTCAGAAGAAAAGAATCTGAGTTCAAATCTCAGCTTTACCACAGAATGTTAGTTTGTTTGACATATATATTTTTTTCAAAATAGAAAACATGTGTATTTTGAATTACCTTTCTAATTGTAAACAGTGAAAAATTAACAACTTGAGATGAAAATGAATTTTTCTGGAGCATTCATTCACTTGAAATGATTCATTCCCTAGTGATTATAAACAGGGTGAATAACTTGTTGTTGGCCCCACCAATTTTTTTATAAGTTGAAACCACCATGACCAGCAGGATCATTTAGTGCTATTTTCAGTAGACTTAACTATTGACCTCCATTCCTTTAGAGTCTGCTCTTGCTATGCCTCAAGCATGCAGTTTGCCCAGGTCACTGAGAGAATGGTGCCATAGTGAATTTTGTGGGCACTGGGTTTTCACTTCATCTGCGTTTTAGATATATCTTGCAATAACCATCGCCAGCAGAGCTGTGCCATGATTACATTCACAGACCATACATTTGTTTATTTAAATTCCAGAAGACTGGGACATGTTAGATGTTGATGAGGATGAAAAGCTCACGGGTGAAGAAGAATTTGAATTGCTTGCTGGACCACTTGGCTTAAATGACCGGCGCATTGTACCAGAGCCAGTTCAGTTCCCTGACAGCGACCCACTCGGAGCATCGGTAGCAATGGTCACAGCTACCAACAGTATGGAAGAGACTCTGATGCAGATAGGTAGACTGACATGCTGACTTGTATTGAGCTTATCTTCTGCTTTAATTTGTTTCTAAAATAAGTAAAATTTTGGCTTTATATTTTCTACCCCATTAAGTCTTTTTTTTTTTCCAGTTGTTTTAACATTTTCAGGGTATAATGAGATGTTAAGGTTTGATTTGTCTCTATGAAATATTGGGGGATGGGAGGAATGGCACAGTGGTTAAAGCACTTGCCTTATAAGCTCGAGGCCCTGAGTTTGATTCCTACCACCACATAAAGCTGGGCATGGTGGTACATGCCTGTAATCCCAGCACTCAGGAGGCTGAGGCAGGCAGATTGTCCTGAGCCCAAGGCCAGCCTGGACTACAACAGTGAGTTCAGGACCATCCTGGGCTACGAGCAAGACCCTGTCTTAAAAAAAAATAGATAGGTAGGTAGGTAGGTAGATAGATAGATAGATAGAGATAGATAGGTAGATAGAAGTGATAAAAAGGATTTATAGAATATGTGTAAGAATATTTAAACCTCTGATAAGAGAATTCTGTGACTAAAAATTGTATAGTTCTTTTCTATGTTTTTGGAGAAGAGAGTATGCTGCCTTTTTGTAATAAAGAATACAGGGTAAATAGTTTAAGCAGTTACTGGTAATATCATCTTTTGTGTATACCCAGAGAATATTTTTAAAACTATGCTTTGTTAGGTGAATGTGATAACCACTATGGAAACTCTCTTAAAATCTGTTCTTGTATCAATTAATACTATAGATGAGATGCATGGAAAACATGAATTCAATGGATTTATTCAAAATTTTTATTATAGTTTATTAACTTATAAATGCCTAAATTAGATCTTAGTAATATATAAGTTTTCTTTTAAGGAATTTCCTGTATAGGAAAGTTCCAGATGAGCAAAACACATTGATTTGCTATATTTCTTTTCAGTATGGACCCTGTGTAAAATAGTAAACGTTTTCTGTAGTTCAAGTCCTTTCTTCCTTCTTTTTATTTCTCTTTTCCTTATTTTGTTGAGAACAAAAATCTCTTTTTCAGGTTGCCATGGCTCTGTAGAAAAGAGCTCCTCTGGGAGGATAACATTAGGAGAGCAGGCAGCAGCCCTTGCAAACCCTCATGACCGGGTGGTGGCTCTAAGGCGAGTGACGGCCGCTGCTCAGGTTCTGTTGGCGAGAACCATGGTCATGAGAGCACTGTCTCTTCTCTCCGTCAGGTAAGTGCTGTGTGGATCAGTTGGCATATACAATATTTGACACTTGAATATTTATTAATAAAGATGTTAGTCATTGTTATTGATTCAATTAATAATGTTCTTTTTAACATAGAAAACAATGCTGTTGTAGTAACCTAATAAACTGCATACATTTTATGTTGTTATCTGATCTTAGAAAGTATTGTTCATTTGGTCTCAGGTAAGAAGTTAAAGAGTGAATGAACACTTTTGAAGAATTGACCAATTGCATAGCTGAGAGCACTTGCTAATTCTATCATGGTGACTCTTGCCGTATTCATACTATGAAGTTCAGAATCAAAAAGAAAAAAGGAAAAGAAGCAAGAATATCTAAAAAGAATCCATTTAAGAAATGATTCAGTAGAAGTGTTTAATGGCAAAACAGCAAATGCAGAAGGGTCCTGCCAGAAAAAAAATCAAGTTAAAACTAAGAACTGTGTGGTACTAGTTCATGATAGACAAGTAGGGCAGTGGAGAAGAACAGAGTCAGGTCCTGACCCTGCCTGTACATAGACTCTTGATTTATAGTTCAACTTATGACAGTGGTTTATACTGCAGGACAATGGTTAAAGAATGATCTTTTCAGAAGGGAAGGGAAATTTATCACTATGAGTACACATGAAAAAAAATAGAGCAATCTCAAATAATCCGATGGTATGGCTCAAAGTCATAGAGAAGCAAGAACAAGACAAATTCAAAGGCAGTAGATGGTTGGAAATTTTAAGAATCAGCGCAGAGATCAGTGAAATTGAAACTACAAAAAAAGATTAATGAATCAAAAAATTGGTTCTTCATAAGGATAAATTAGATTGATAAACCTCTATCCTAACTCAGCAAAAGGAGGAAAGAAAAAATTCACATTAATGCAAGTAGAAATGAAAAAGAGGAAATCACAACAGACACATGAAACCCAGAGAATTATAAGAAACTATTTTGAAAAAACTATATTCCAGTAAATTCATGAACTCAGAAGAAAGAGATAAATTTCTTGACACATAGGATATATCAAAATTGAGCCAAGAAGATATAGAACCCCTGAATAGAGCAATAACCAGGCATGAAATTAAGGCAACAGTGAAGGCTCTACCAACAAAGAGAAGCCCAGAACATAACAGCTTGCTTGCTTGCTTGCTTGCTTCTTTCTTTCTCTCTCTCTTTCTCTTTTCTTTTCTTTTCTTTTCCTTTCTTTCTTTCTTTCTTTCTTTCTTTCTTTCTTTCTTTCTTTCTTTCTTTCTTTCAAGAGGGTATCACTCTATAGTCCTGGCTGGGCCTGAAATAGCTTTCCTTTTATTCTGGTTGTTGATAGTATGGATGATAATGTGGGGCTTTAAATGGTCCCTTAAGAAATCTATTCCATCTGAAAAGATTTCCTTTCCTTTCCTGGCAGTGGTTCCAGCTGTAGTCTAGCTGCTGGTCTCGAGTCTCTGGGGCTGACAGATATCCGGACACTGGTGCGATTAATGTGCTTGGCTGCAGCGGGCCGGGCTGGCCTCTCCACAAGCCCTTCTGCCACAGCAGGCTCCTCAGAGCGCTCACGTGGTGGTCACAGCAAGACCAGCAAGCCCATTTCTTGCCTGGCCTACCTGAGCACAGCAGTGGGATGCCTGGCATCAAATACTCCTAGCGCCGCAAAACTGCTGGTGCAGTTATGTACACAGGTAAGCTAGCCTCTTGCTTTTCCTGTTGGCATTGTTGCTTGTTGATTCTTGAACAACCTTTTGAAATGGATTTTTTGTTCCAAAGGATTATATTAAAATTATTTATTTCAATTGCCTCTTCAGAACTTGATTTCTGCTGCAACAGGTGTAAACCTAACCACAGTAGATGATCCAATTCAGCGAAAGTTTCTACCCAGCTTTCTCCGAGGAATTGCTGAAGAGAATAAGCTTGTAACCTCCCCAAACTTTGTGGTAACTCAGGCCCTTGTAGCATTACTAGCAGACAAAGGGGCCAAACTGAGACCTAACTATGATAAATCAGAAGTTGAAAAGAAAGGTAAGTTTCATACTATTTAAATACACATTCTCCTAGTCAACTTGATTCATGTTTTAAAACACAAGTTTTTTCATTGCTGCCATGTGACAAATTATATAACATGTAAACTTCTTAAGTTTAGAACATAAAGGAAATCATGGCTGTTTTTTCTGTGTATATGGATGCAAGTATTAGAAAATTATTACCCAATCAGCACAATTATAGATTGTGGCTTACATCATCATAAGTAATAATCCTGCTAGATTTCTTCAGTAAGGTTTAGGTAAACATAATATTATGTTATGACAATACTTTGAAAGGACTGCTTACTCTAGACTGAGTATGTAATACTCATCCATAATCCTAGTACATGGGAGGGTGAGGAAGGAGGATCAGGAGTGCAAGGGCAGCCTAGGCTGCATGGTGAGAAACTCTCTCTCACAAAAACCAAACTGTCTCCTTTCCCCCAAAAAGAAAAAAATCATTACTCTCTTCTCATCCCCGGTTCTTTGGTTAAGTGAGAGGGGCTTCTGGACCCATCAGCCCGGTTCCTTGACTGGCTATTAAAGATCCTTTTTTGTTGTTGTTTGGTGCTGGGGATTGAACCCAAGTTTTTGTGCATGCTAAACGTATTCTATAGCCACTAAGCAACGCTCACATTTCCAAGATCTCTTTGAACAACAAAATCCAAACTTTCTTAAGTTCATGCAGCCTCTGCTTAGCCCTTAAATGGTTTCTCTTGAATTCTCTATCTCCTGAGTCTACAGAGCAAGGCCTATTTACTGTTGTGTAATAAAATATTTTAATGGATCAGATTTATTTGAGAATTTGGTGTGAGATAAGTGTTTATATCTTGTATGCATGTCTTAGAAATGATTGCTCGCACAACTGCTAATTCTTAAGAGAAGTGGGTAAGCCATTTTTGTTTGTTCATCACCACCAGCTCTCACCTGGATGTCATTTCGTGTTTTGTCTAAGCAGGTTTAACTGCCCAATTGCATGCCCATCCCTCCTATGATCCTTCTGCTGTAGGCCCTCTGGAGCTGGCCAATGCCCTGGCAGCCTGCTGCCTCTCCTCCAGGTTGTCCTCGCAGCACAGGCAATGGGCTGCTCAGCAGCTGGTACGCACTCTGGCTGCACAGGACCGAGACAACCAGACTGCCCCCCAAACGCTCGCTGATATGGGCGGAGATCTCAGAAAATGCTCCTTTATCAAGTTGGAGGCTCATCAGAACAGAGTAGGTATTTTGAGCATAAAGTGCATTAATCCCCTGTGTGTGATTACGTAGTCTCTGATCAGCTCAAAGTTTAAGTCTTAGTGTTTCTTTTTCTTGTCTCTGTCTGTCTGTTTCTGACTGTATCTCTCTTTTTCCCACCTTCCCCACTTCCTTTCCTCTTTTTCTCTTTCCAGTACTTGCCTGGTAGTTTCCAACTCTTTATCTGTATGCTGAATTGATTCAGTAGTATACAAACAAAGGATAAGAAAAAAACCACTACTTTTATAAGAGACCATGGTTTTTCTACTCAGGAGGGAGAGAACTTGGCCTATTTTAATCTTACACACTGGACCTTTTAATAATATATAATACAAGCCACTTAGAAAAAAAGTGAGACCATACATATTGAGTTGTAGCATGAATACTTTTCTCTTACAGTTTTATGGTATATTCTTCATAGGACTTTTTCAAATAATAGAATCATTTGAATCAAAACTTGCTTCAGTGTTGCTTGACTTGTCTTTTTCAACTTTTCTAGGTAATGACATGTGTTTGGTGTAATAAAAAAGGTCTCTTGGCTACAAGTGGCAATGATGGCACCATTCGGGTGTGGAATGTTACAAAGAAGCAATATTCTCTGCAGCAGACCTGTGTGTTCAACAGATTGTGAGTGCACACATCCTTTTTGTAATGTTTAAGAGAATCCTTATCAGCCTTGTCTAGGTTGGATTAATGAAATCAGCTTGTCACTGAATTTCTAAAAATATTCCTTTTAGAATAATGATACTAAATCTCCAAAGAATATTTAGTAACTTTTAGGGCAGTACATCAGAAAGTACACATGAGAACTATATTTGGATGTATTCAGAATTAAATCAGGGTCAACTAACAAATGTTCAGCTACGTTAAACAGGCCAGTTTTCCATCAGTCTTTAAGGATTATTTGGGAAATTGAGTGATTACATTGCTTCTGTATTGGAATGTAGCATTTTTTATAATACTAAAGCTGATAGTAGTTTTTTTTTTTATTTCTGAGCACTTCCCTAACAGTTAAATAGAAATCAATACACCCTGAATGATAACCATGTGTAGAACCCACACAAAATCTGAATGTCTTTGCTTACAGATATGTACTGATTAAGTGAGGAATAGGCAAAGCATTCTTCTGTATTTGACATTTTTCATGTGGTGACAATACTAGCAAATGTGTAATTGTCCAATACTGCTAACCAACCTTTTGAAGTGTATTTGTAAGAATCTGCTATTCTGTACTCTAGTCTATACAAATTCCTTATTTTAAGGTTTGGGTTTAGTTTACTTTTGGATAATAGGAATTAGCCTTGCATACATGTCTCTTGTATTCCAGGGAAGGGGATGCTGAGGAAGGCCTTGGATCACCCAGTGATCCAGGCCTCTCACCTGTTTCTTGGAGTATCAGTGGCAAATACCTAGCTGGGGCTTTGGAGAAGATGGTGAATATCTGGCAAGTTAATGGTAAGGGTGATGTGAATACTAGTAAATTATTGAGGATACTTTTTAAGCCTTCCAGCCTTCTAAGCCTTAACAGTGGCATCTTTGCCTTGGCATCCACAAGCTTTTCAACAACAATAAAAATCTGTGCACAGTGTGATTTATATTAGGGAAGAAATGTGTATATTTGACTAGTTTTAACTAACCTAGTATTTTAAGCTAAAAATTCTTTTACTGTACCACTAAGTAGATCTTTAAAAGAAATAGTGGTCTGTAGATTTTAAACTACCTAATCTTTTGAGTCGCTTAAAATAATTCTGTCATTTTTGCTTGTTTCACAGATACTTATCCTGTCAGCTTTTATTGTATCTCTGGAGAATGAAAATTATTGTAATCTTGTGCTTTTGTATTGTGTTCATTTTAATATATTTGAGGAAGAGCTATATTCTCTCATGTATTTGAAGAATACCTAGCATTGACTACTGTTAAATTTCTCATGTTTGGTTACTCATGTTTGATTTTCAGTAATTACTAGGAAAGGATGTGTTTGGCATTTGCCATTAAATGTTTTGCTTTATTGTCTCTTCCATAACATTACCATTTTTGTTCTTTTAATAGTTACAAAAACAGCCTGTTAATTCTATAATGATATATAATACATAAAAAGGATCCTGTCTTCATAGACTTAATGATTTGGAGGCTATTATGCAACAGTATTGTATTGAGTATATTAGTTATTTTTGTTCTTGTTATTTTTTAAGTTTAAACTGGTTAACATTCTCCCTCATTAGGAGGAAAAGGATTAGTGGACATTCAGCCTCACTGGGTATCTGCCTTGGCGTGGCCAGAAGAGGGCCCAGCAGGAGCCTGGTCAGGAGAATCCCCAGAGCTGCTGCTGGTGGGGCGGATGGATGGGTCCCTGGGCCTGATAGAAGTGGTTGATGTGTCCACCATGCACCGTCGAGAGCTGGAACAATGCTATCGGAAGGATGGTAAGTGATCGCACTGCGTCTCATTGTGAATGTTTTCCCCAAACCAAGTAGAAGTCGTTTTTGGTCTCTTGCTTTACAACAGCTGAGTAAATATTACTTTTGGCAGTGTTTTCTCAAATTTCCACCTAGGTATTTCATTTTAATTAGTTACTGAATTGAAAGCTATTTCTCTCCCAAAGCTTACCATACCTTTCTGCTGAAATGAGACTTAATCATTCCTCTTTCTTATGACTTAACATTTATAAAAGGTTCCAAGGCTCCCTTGAAAAGTTACAGCTGTCAAAACAAACAGACAAACAAACAAACAAACAAAAAAAATACCAAGCTTACCATTGGTAGAGCTGAGCTAAGGAATGGGAGAAGGTGGAGGAATAGGCTTCCTGGCCAGTGGGAGATGGCGGCATTCTGCTTATGTTTGTTTCTCACTGTGCACCTTGGTTAGGTAGACAACTTAAGAGTAGTTTTTGTTAGTAAAATAGCTCAGAGGTAATGCAGCCTGCTCGTGTGACACTCTGTTAACGTAAGACAAGAGGTTTTTTAAGTCTAGTTTAAAATTTTTTTTAAACTTAAGTTTTAAAAGGTATAGAGGGGAAAGCTGCTTATTCACTCAGCCCGCACGCTCCCCTTCCCTTTCCACTCTCTTAGATACTGGTGTTTACTTCTCTTCTAACCTTTCGGTTGTTACTTGTACTTCAAGAAACAAAGGGGAATGTAGATGATCAGAATAGATGACTTGATAGAATATGGAAACGCTGTATAAGGAATAGTACAGAAGCAGAAAAAGTGTGTAACTTAAGTAGGTCATCTTCTAAGACTTGTTTTATTCACTTCCCAGTTTCAAAGAACCCAGTACAGTGACTTTAACATCAATCAGGGAATGCACTTGTTGTCTCTTTTTCAGCAACCAAAAAAAATAAATAAATAAAAAAGAGAGAGAATGAGTTTAAATGATGTATTCTTTGTCACTTATAAATGACACTTATAGTGAGTTATATGAAATCACTGCTGTGGGCCTGTATTTTGTTTAGTGCATCAAAGAGCTGTTGGGCACCTTACTTGCAATGGTTTCAGTTGCATGTATTTTTTCAGTCTCTGTCTTTTAAGTCAGAGAATGACAGGTTTCTTTCTTTTATTCTTTCTTGTTTTTAATTCTTTCATGTTAGTGTCTGTAACATGCATTGCCTGGTTCAGCGAGGACAGACCATTTGCAGTAGGCTATTTTGATGGAAAGTTGCTACTGGGAACAAAAGAACCACTTGAAAAAGGAGGCATTGTTCTAATTGATGCACATAAGGTAAATACACCTTTACCAGTCAGTCACTTTTTTTCTTCCTTTTCTTTTTTGCAGCAGTATTGCTTGATACTGGTTTCTTTAAAAGAATGTTTTTCACATTAGTCACTTAGGGTTTAATATTATATTGTTGCAGTTTGTGTTTGGACCATGGAAAAGTCTATTAAAAATAAAAACATTGTCAAGCCAGAAAAGAAACAAAACCAAAATAGTGAAATAGGAATACCCTGGGAGCTGTTCAAATTATCTCCTATAAGTACCAGAAATTCTGCTTAAGATGAACTTTTTTTTTTTTTACATTAGACATAGTTGCCATTTCAGATATTTACAGGGACCCCTAGACAAGTGACATACATGCATGAAAGTAGGAATAAGCAGGTATATAAAGAGGGTTAAAACAGGACAGCACAGTAACAACAGCTATATAAACACAAAATGTGTCACAGATTTCCCTAAGTGTTGGCTCATGTGATGTGAGGGAAGCTTTTTTTTTTTAAGTTTTTTCCTTTTCACGTTGTAATTATTATTATTATTATTTTATTTATTTTTTGAGACAAGGTCACACTTTGCTTTCCAGGCTGGTCTTGAAATCATCATGGAGCCCAGGCTGGCCTTGGACTCACCGCAATCCTCCTGTCTCAGCCTCCTGAATGCTGAGATTACAGGCATGCGCTATCACACCTGGCTTAGGTGGTTCTGGGAAATTGAGCTCTGGTACTTGGTGCATGACTTAGCGCTTGCTAGGCAAGTGCTTTAACCACTGAGCCATTCCTCCAGCCCCTTCACTTTTTAATTATTTCCAGTCAATAAAGTGATGCTTAGTAAATGCACATTTATATTTCTTCAGAGTCCGAATTTTATAATTTATCCAACTGAACATTTCTTGGGCTTTGAAACACATACACGTAATGTAGTCTACATTAATGATGAGTTGATTTAGTGCTTGGAAATGATATGGTAGTGTTTGGTTCACATAAAGTGTTAGCTTCAGAATAACTGAGTTGTAGAAGTACAAGTTATAAAGTACTGAAGTTAAAGTACGTATTTGTGAGGAAGCATTGCTCTGATTGGTTTCTGTCTTTCTGTCATTTTAAGGATACACTTGTTAGTATGAAGTGGGATCCAACAGGTCATATTCTTATGACATGTGCCAAAGAAGAAAATGTGAAACTCTGGGGGCCTATTTCAGGATGTTGGTGCTGTCTGCACTCCCTCTGCCATCCGTCCATTGTAAATGGCATCGCATGGTGCAGCCTCCCTGGGAAAGGATCCAAGTTGCAGTTACTGATGGCTACGTATGTTATAAATTTGTCTTTATGTGTCTTCGTTTCTATATTATATAGACTATTATTTGCATTAAATGTGGCTTCTCAGTAGCCTTAAAATTTTATTGCCCATTGCTGTTTCTGTAATATGTAATACCCTACATATTACAGTAAAAGAACAGCTTTTTACTGTGAAACTTTGTTTGTAATCTCTGCATGTGATCAATTTTTTTCAAGTGGCTGTCAGAATGGCTTAGTGTGTGTTTGGCGTATCCCACAAGACATCACACAGACCAGTGTGACTAACTCAGAAGGATGGTGGGACCAGGAATCAAGTTGCCAGGTAAAGTTCCAGTGTTTGTGAAACCCTTATCTGAAACCATAGATAGTACATGCCATCAGGATCATTCTCTCCTTGGGGTATGGTACTCACTGCCATACCCCAAGGCAAACTTATTAAGGAAATATAAATGGTTGCCATATTCTGAATTAGCTTAGTTTTTTATAAGTCAGAGGGTAGTGATCATTATGATGATAACGAATTGATGCTAGGTAGACCATTCTGTCTTTGGTACATTGAGGTACAAACGCCACGGGCGTACTAATGTATTTCCTGACAGTGTCTAGATTTTACCCATGAAGAACAAACAAGTCCTGTATCATAAACAGATATTAAAAATTTAGATACTTTCAGAGCCATCTAGATAAGTAAAATAAAATTCATGAAGCTGGAAGTTGAGAAGGTGAAAAACAAAACAGAACAACCCAGGAAGTGCACATGTTAATGTTAAGTACAGCTGCCACAGAGCTGATTGTCACCCTTCAGAATTGGCAGCCATTATTAACAGTGTCTAAAAGCCAGCGTTTTAAGTAAAATCTCTCAATATTGGACATTGGCACCTGACATATATATTTTAAAACAGAGCTGCTGACCAAATTGGGGCATTTGCTTTCTCTTTTGACTGTGAAGCAAACCCCCTTGGAGGAGGCACCCTTTCGTTGTTCTGGCTGAATGGGTGTATGAGTGTATTGGAGTTATACTATGCCATAACCAGAAGGAAGAAGCAGCATGGGGCAGGGGCCAACGTGAAGAAGGAGAGGAGGGGTAGCAAGCTTGCTAATGAGAGGAATTAGCACAGAAGTGGGAGAGAAGGAGCATTCGAGGTCAACCTGGGCTGCTCCTTGTCCCAGTGAGGAGTCCTGTGGAATGGCCTTACCTATGTCACTTTTAAAACTCACAGAGTGGGGCTGGGGAATAGCTCAGTGGTGAAATGCTTGCCTCCCAAACTGAAGGCCCTAGGTTCCATTCCCCAGTACCACATAAGCCGGGTATGGTGGTGCACACCTGTAATCCCAGCAATTGGGAGGCTGAGCCAGGAGGATTGCCCTGAGTCCACGGCTAGTCTGGACTATATAGTGAGTTCAGGACCAGCCTAGGCTACAGAGCAAGACCCTGTCTCAAAAAGTTTAAAAGTCAGAGGAAAAACACATTGGTCACATCTGCCCCAGCCTGTGTGGCAGATATAACCATGAGCCAACAAGAGGAATCTGTTCATAAAAAGTTATCATGTATAACTCACAAGTGCTTGAAGATAAAAGTGAAAATTATAAAAAACCAAAAATAAGTGTTTAAAATGCAGAAATTAGAGCTGCGCACAATGGTGCATGCCTGTAGTTTCAGCTACGAGGTAGCTGAGCCAAGATAGTCACAGATTCAAGAACAGCCTCGTCAATTTAGAACCTGTCTCAAAAAAAAAAAAAAAAAAGAAAAGAAAAGAAAAGAAAAAGTATTAGGAATGTAGCTAGTAGCAGAATGCTTACCTGGCATGGACAAGGCCCTGGGTTCATTGCCAGCACTGCCCAAAGAAAAAAGTAGTAGGAGTCAGAACTTTTCTGTGTCTGTCTGTCTGTCTCTTTTTGAAACAGGGTCCTACTCTGTTACCCTGACCAGTCCTGAACTCACTGTTTAAGCCAGAGGGCTTTGAACTCACTGCAGTCCACTTGCCTCAGCCTCCCAGTATACTCATATACAGGTGTACCGCACCACCCCTGGCTAATTTCTATGTGGAGCTAGGGAATTGAACCCAGGGCCTTGCCCATGCTAGGCAAGTGCTTTGACCACTGAGCAGTTCCCCCAGCCCACTTTTCTGTCTCTAAAGGATACCAGGAACTTTGAGATGCAGTCATTTCTGCCAACTTGAGGGGTAGAAAACTGGCCTAAGAAGAGTATTAGAAAGGGTGGAATTCAGCTTTGGCAGAGGAGAACCAGACTGATAGTTTATTATTTAGAGAGGCTAACTAGCCTTTAGCAGATAAGTCTCCCTAAACCTCAAAAAGTTTAAACTAAACAGTAAAATTTCCAGGAATGAATTCTAAGTTGTAAACCTCCACATTGTTTTAGTTTTAATATGTAATAAAAATAATGAATTGCAGGATGGATACAGGAAATCAACAGGAGCCAAGTGTGTTTATCAGCTGCGGGGACACATCACTCCTGTTCGAACTGTTGCCTTTAGTTCTGATGGCCTGGCCCTGGTGTCTGGTGGACTTGGTGGGCTCATGAACATTTGGTCATTAAGGGTAAGGGCATAGACTTTATTTTTATGTTAAGGGAAATTTTTACATTGATTATATGATAATAGTGTCTTGAGTACTGAGGAAACTTCTTTTAGAATCTTCTGCTTCTAAATTTTTCTTACTGATAAGTATTTTTAAACTCATCTGGGACCTAGAAAATTGAGTAGTAAGTACTTGGACTTTTTAAAATTTAGCTAATAAGTAGATTTAGAATATGTGTTTATGAATATAAAGTTAAGCATTAATGATGTCTAACTAATGGTAAGTAATGAATATTAACAAATATGTCTCATTTTAGGATGGCTCTGTCTTGCAAACTGTTGTGATAGGCTCTGGAGCTATTCAGACCACAGTGTGGATTCCAGAAGTTGGGGTTGCTGCTTGCTCAAATAGATCAAAGGTAATTTTAGAGTCCTATCAAATCATAGGCTCTAAACCTATAGGGAGCTTTAGAAATAATAGCACCTCACATCATGGAGAGGAAATTGATACCCAAAGGGATTATTACTTGCCCACTATGCAACTACTTTGCAGTAAGAAGAGTTAGAACCTAGGTCTTTTGATTTAATGTCTAGTACTGTTTCTGCTGTTTCTTAGGCTTTGGAGAAAGTGCTTAATGATTGAGTGGTTTCATTTCAATTGGAAGATATATATTTTGACTTTCTGCCATGTTTTTTTTTTCTTTTTTCTTGAGACAAGGTCTTGCTCTGTACTGCAGGCTAGTCCTGAACTGAGTCTGTAGCCCAGGATGGCAGTGAACTCACATTTGCCTTGATTTATGACATCATGCTACACTATCTGAAGAGAAGTGTCTCTGAAAAGAAAAACTTAATTTAAGGATATTTAACTCAAGTATGCAAAATATATTCTGGCTTTCAAGTTTGAGATTCAGTAATATAGAATTATTATCCCCAACAGATGTATTATCCCCTACAGTGTTGGTACTCATGTTTTTAAATAATAGAGCCAACAGACTGCTTTGGCTTACTTTTTATGTGATTAAATAATATTAAAATAAATAAATCTGCATTATAGTTCTGTTACAAGTAAAATATAAAAATTGACTCATAGGAATATTTTATATAAATTCTTATACTATTAGGAATGTTTTGTGTAATATTCTAGGCCACAGTGGACTGTGTAAATGAACTAGAGAGCCAGAGTAGTACAGGCTGGTGTGCTCCTTGTTAAGAGAACTTTATCCTGTAGTGTCCTATGTTCACATCAGATGCTTGAAATATACTGTAGACCTTGTCCTGCAAGTCCTATGTGATAGCAAATAATTGATATGGTTTCCTTAAAGAGAATCGGCTAAGCTAAGGTAATTCATGAATTTTATAATTACTTCTTATTCATTCATTTTTACTTACCCAAAACATAGAATGTTTTGAAGTTCCAGAGATATTAGAAGTATAGTCTTTTTTGCATATGAAATTTTTAGAAAGGTAATATGCTGAATGCTGTTACTAGAAGAAATTTCTCAGATTCAATAGTGATAGCATTCCTTTTTTTTTTTCTTTGAGCAAATTCATCATTTGGCATGATTTATTTTCAAACAGGATGTTTTGGTGGTGAATTGTACAGCAGAATGGGCCGCTGCCAATCATGTTTTAGCAACTTGTAGAACAGCACTGAAACAACAGGGAGTTCTGGGATTGAACATGGCTCCTTGCATGAGAGCGTTTCTGGAGCGGCTACCCATGATGCTTCAGGAGCAGTATGCTTATGAAAAGGTAACTGATTGCACTCTTTCCTGGAGATCCATAGATGTTCAGTACTTTGGAATTTGAATTACAGCTTTGAATTTGTCCCCTTAAGAGCATGAAGTCTGGAATAAATAAGTATACCTGTTGGGGCAGAACCAACTGAAGTTACTTATGCTTAAAATGGTTGTTCAGTACGTAAGCCAATGTGTACTTTCACCAAAGTAAAATAAAAACTCCCCAGATTTGTGTTATTTGTGTCATTCTTTTTCAGGAGATTTTTTTTTTCACTCCAAAATTTCTTAAACTGTCTGTGCCTCAGTATAAGATCTTCCCTTTTCTGATCTGTGTGTTTGTGCTTGTGTGGCTTTCCAGATTGTTGCAGAGGTTGGTAGCGATGCGTGTGGCAGTTAGAATGTCAGATCCCATATTTACCAGGTGAATCTTTGTGGCAAGTTCAGTAAAACAACAAAGGCTATAGGGCCAGTGAGTACTAGAATGTGGAATTGTTGAATTTGAACCTGTTGTCCGGGCATTGAGCTTCACTGAAGTGTTCGCTCAGGATTTCTTAGCTGAACCTCCTGTCTTATCGAGTGCTTTGCCTTGATGAGGGTGCACCACAGAGGAGGGATTTTCCTTTGATGGCCCTGGTAGTCTGGATAAAGGAAGAAATTTGAGAGGAAACAGGTCTCTGTGATGTAGTTGTTAGGTGCCTAGCTTCTTTTTTTTTTAATTGGGAAAAAAACATAGGATATATTAAATGCAGCATGATATCCTAGATTGGATCCTACAGTAAAAAATGGGTATTATGGGAAAATCAAATAAAGTTCTGTGGTTTAGTTAATATTGCAACAGTTCTCATTTCTTAGTTTTGATAAAGGTGCCATGAACTTGCCATCAGAGAAAGGTGAGTAAAGAGTATGTAGGAATTCCCTGTACTACTTCATAATTCTGTAAATTTGAAATTATTTGAAAGCAAAAAACTTAAGCACAGTAAACAAAATGTGATTATAGCCTCTTACCATGGTACATTTGCACTTCCTCTCAGCCTCACGTGGTCTGCGGCGACCAGCTTGTACATAGCCCCTACATGCAATGCCTGGCTTCTCTTGCTGTGGGCCTGCACCTGGATCAGCTCTTGTGTAGCCCTCCAGTACCACCACATCACCAAAACTGCCTCCCTGATCCCGCATCCTGGAACCCCAATGAGTGGGCCTGGTTAGAGTGTTTCTCCACCACCATCAAAGCTGCGGAAGCCCTGACCAATGGGGCACAGTTCCCAGAATCCTTCACTGTTCCCGATCTAGAGCCCGTTCCAGAGGATGAACTTGTGTTCTTAATGGTAAATGTCACAGAAGCTGCTGGTACTTGCAGCTGAGATTGTATCATGGGTGTTGGGCATGCTGCAGAGCCTTAGTAACTCTTTGCTAGTATGAATAGCTAGAAGCATGGATATGGATAAACTGCAGATATTTCCTTTGAGATGGTCATTTTCAATCTGATGGCAAACCTCCGGGTAGACCTGCTATCAGTGCTAAGTCCTTATTTGCATCTTTTCAGCATTTCTTCCTGATCAACTTGTGAGATTTGTGCTACATAAAGATTTAAATTTATTTGGCAGTTAAGTCGTGCCTCTAATCGATGTCAGATAGAACATGAAAGAGCATTCAAGTCATTGTTTGTTTTTAATTGTATTTGAATATGTCTAGCTGTAGAAAATGTGATAGGTAAAGTGCCTGTGCAGGTAGTGCAGGCCAGCATCTCGCCTAGCTACCCCTTTAATTGACATACAGATATTTAATATATAAATACAATATGAAACAGACAATATGATAATTTTGTTTGTTTGTTTAAGGCAAGGTCCTGGCTCTGCAGTCCAGGTTGGTACTGAATGTATCCCAGACTAGCCTCGAACTCACTGCAATCCGATTCATACCTCAGCCTCTGGCATGCTAGGGTTACAGGCATGTGCCACCATGCCCAGCTAAAACAGACAGGATGAATTGAGGAAATTTGTCTAAATGCAGGTAGTATAGAATAGACAATACTTTAATCAAGAAATTTGGCCCAGATCTCTCATTATGTAGGTGCAGAAACTAATGCCTAAAACAATTAAGAGGTCTGCTCATAACTACATAGAAAGTTCTCAGAGGCAGCATCTACTGTGTGTGACCTTGCATCTGTGCATGCTCTGTAAACATAAATGCATGGCTCTGAGCTACCATGGCATAGTAATAGTGAAAGAACTCAAAGGTAAATATTAGCAGTGTATAAAATAAATCAAGTTTGAAATGGTTATAAAACTGCTTTTGCCAGGCATGGTATTGTGTGCTTATATTTAGAGAGTGTGGTCAAAGGCTCTCTTGAGACCTGGAGTCTGAGGCCAGCTAGGCAACATCATGAGACTCTGAGTCAAGATGAAATGACATGAAATGAAATATGGTTCTTGTCACAAAATTACTGTGTCCTTCTCTGGAAAGAAACACTTTGCTGTTAGAAGATGACTTTGTTGTTAGTTAAGAATAGACGAATTGTGACTTAGAACTGATCCTGCCTGATTTGTGCCCTGTCTTGCAGGATAACAGTAAATGGATCAATGGCATGGATGAACAGATTATGTCTTGGGCAACTTCCAGACCTGAGGTTGGTAATATGTAGATAACTGTATGGTAGTTCTTAGGCTTTTAATTCTAAATGTGTAGCCTTTGTGTCATGATGTCTAGCGCAGAAGTGATATGCTAGATAGATCCTTAGTGCTCAGAACATGTTTGTTTGAACAAATGGATGAGACTGATTTTCTGGTGATTGTGGTTTTCTAGGACTGGCATTTAGGAGGTAAATGCGATGTGTACCTGTGGGGCGCTGGTAGACATGGACAGCTTGCAGAAGCTGGAAGAAATGTAATGGTACCTGCTGCAGCTCCCTCATTCTCACAGGCCCAGCAGGTAACTGCCAGCATAGGAGATGGAGAGGAAACTTGGAAACTGACAATTCCAGTTCCTTCGCTGCCAAAAGCCTTGTCTATTCTGTAGTCTGTTGTTGAGGAATCATTGAAGGGTTGATATCCAGGATCTATATAAAAGCCTGCTAAGGTTTTCAGCAGATTTAGGATGTATTGTTGACAAGCTTCTTAATTTGTCTTGCTTTCAAGTGTAATGAATTAGCATCATTGTCTATTAAGCCTGTGCAGCACATATTTATAGAATTTCAGATACTCTGAACTTGTGATTCTCTGTAAGGGACAGTAAACTTCCTGAGATCTTTAGCCAGATCTTATTGACACCATTTCTCCTCTTTCTGACCCAGTCTTCACTGTTGTATTTCCCCATTACCTTTTTCACTGTCTTGTATTTATTTGTTTTTAATGTTATTAATTCTGCACAATTGGCTGAAATTCCTGTGGATAGCATGGTTCTGATCTATCACAGTATCAGGGCTGTGGTTAAGTGATAAGTTTCATAGTAATCAAGGATTCTAGGAGAACCATGCTTTTATCATCCTTACCCTTTTAGTTATAAGGATTGAAAAATGAATAAAGGTGCCTTTGGTACATTTGGGATGAGTCCAGGTGCTCTCATGTGAAAGCTGGATATCTGATTGTGTGTTTTTATGCTAGGTCATATGTGGACAAAATTGTACCTTTGTCATCCAGGCCAATGGCACAGTTTTGGCTTGTGGGGAAGGAAGTTATGGCAGATTAGGACAAGGAAATTCAGATGACCTGCATGTGTTGACAGTTATTTCAGCCTTACAAGGTAAAGTTGTCCTTAATTTTAAAATCATTGGAAATTATGACTTAACTACAGGAAATTTTGCTTGCGTTGGAAGACTTCTCACACTTTGTCAGGTAAAATCATAGGGCTTTTCCTTCTGTCTGCATTCTCACCTGGGCATTGCACAGCCTTAATTTTAGTACTTTAAGATGTATTATTTTGTAGATTACTTTTGTTAATAGTAGCAATACTAGAATCTAAGGATATATAAATTACTTTTTTAGATCCATTTAAGATTGTAAATAAGTTCTTTAAGACCATGAAAATGTAATTAGGTAATTGTTAAGCGCGAATAACCATGAATATTTCCTTAAAATAAAAATCAACTGGGCCCAGTGGCGTATACCTCAAGTCCCAGCACTGTGGGAGGCTGAGGGAGGAGAATCCCTAAATTGCCATCATGGACAACTTAGCAAGGTCCTGTGTCAGAGTTAAAAAATGAATGTATCTCAATGCAAAGGCCCTGAGTTCAGTCCACAGTAGAGTACAGTACTTAATTATTAGTTTAAAAATCAATTTATGTGGAAGTATACAAATGTGCAAAAGTCTTTAAGGAGGATCTCTGGCAGAGTTCTATGAGTCTTGGAGAAGGAGTACTTCTGAAGAAACCACCGCAGGCCCCCTTGTTTGTTCTGAATGGGCTCTTGCTTATTCCTGAGCCTATAGAGAGAGTCCAAATGGCTTTTTAAGTAAAAGCATACCAGTATCAATGAGTTAGGAACAAATTTTTGAGAAGTTCCAAGATCACAACAGTGGTGACAGGAACCTAGGTTCAGTTCCTATTTGCTCTTTCTGGTCTGTGAGTTTGGGACTGTGCACAAGCTCCTGGATGTCTTTGTGACTCATTTTCCACAATTGTAAAAATGGAGGTGTTGGAATTTCTCTCCTGTGTTTCATGTAAAAATAATAAATGAGACAAGCCTTGCAAAGGTTGTAGGAGTGGCTAAAACATAGTCCTACGTGATGGTAGCTCCTCTTCCTTGTGTGCATCTTAGGTGACAACTCCCAGTTTTTGTAGGTTATGGCTACAAAGTTGATTTTAAAATTAAAGAAATGATTTTTATTTTTATACTACCATTTTAGCGTTTTTCAGTTCTGTTGCTGTCAATTGTATATATGGAGAGAAGTTTTAACGTTCAGTAACATCATTGGATTTTGCTCTTTTCTAGGCTTTGTGGTGACTCAGCTGGTGACTTCCTGTGGTTCTGATGGACACTCAATGGCCCTGACGGAAAGTGGTGAAGTCTTCAGCTGGGGAGATGGTGACTATGGTAAACTTGGCCATGGGAACAGCGACAGGCAGCGGAGGCCTCGGCAGATTGAGGCCTTACAAGGAGAAGAAGTGGTACAGGTCAGGCAGAGCAAGGATAAATTTGTTTTTTATATGTCAATAGAATTCTTAAATTTAAGTAATAGGTAATAATAGTAAAAGTGCACTACAAGGACATCCTAAGAAATCCCCTATTTTCCAGCTGCTCAGATGTTTGAATGAGTTCTGATGAAAGAATGAATGGATTTCTTTTTCCTTAGCCAGCTTGTTTGTTCTCTCTAGGGTGCTGCAGGCCCTTGGAAGGAAGAAACACAATATGATTAGGTCCTGCCTCAAAATTTTTGATACACAGACAAATGGAAAATTTAGCTTTCAACTTGTCATTTTTGTTGTAAAAGCTGAATCCATATGTATTTTCCGAAGATCAATTACTAACCTAATATATTAATCTGGGCCTGGTTGCCATGGGCCTGTAACCCTGGCACTCTGCGAGGCTAAGACGGGAGTACCTCAAAATCTAGCCCAGATTGGACAACTTAGTGACGTAGTAACACCCTGTCTCAAAATAAAAACTAAAAAACTGTGGGAATGTAGCTTGATCCTTAGGACTACAAAATAGTAATAAAAACAATAATAATGTAAAATTATGGAGTTTATGAAGAATTTCCTCATTACCTGTGTATTCCGATGTATATTGTTTACCTAGTTTTCCTGAGGCTGGTGAGGTAGATCAGACTTAGAGAGCTAAGGAGCCACTTCTACAGATAGAATCTACTTGTGTTGAAGATACAGACCTGTCAGTGACGTTTATTACTTTATTAATAATCATAGACTCTTTCTTCTTCCTTTCTTTATATGCCCTGTGTTAAAAACTTTTTCTCTTTGGTTCTGTCCTAGATGTCTTGCGGTTTTAAACACTCAGCAGTAGTAACTTCAGATGGCAAACTTTTTACCTTTGGGAATGGTGATTATGGACGGCTGGGTCTTGGAAACACCTCTAATAAAAAGCTTCCAGAGAGAGTGACTGCGCTGGAAGGATATCAGATTGGACAGGCACGGAATAAGTCAATAAACATTATAGGGTTTTTTCCCACTATATTTATTAATATACAAATGTAATACATAATATTTACAATGAATTTGGGTGTTTCATACATCTATGTGTCACATTGACTTCATATAGTTTAAATATTATAATTTCTTAACACTTCTGTGTACACCTAGCCATCCTCCTTTAAGGTAGAACAGGATTACTAGCTGCACTCAAACTGTGTATTTTGTTTGGTCTAGTTGGTAAGTTTTAACATGTGAAAATGTCCATTTTATGGTAATTTTATATGACAAAAAATGATGCCCTTGTTTTTGGCTGCAAATATTTTTTAAAATATCCTCTATAAAGTACTGTTAAACTTATTATAAAATCTATGAAAAACACAGGGTTTTGCAGCCCCTGTCTGGCAGCCTCAAGTTGAACAATGAGTTTTGGCATCATTGGTAGCTGCTGCTCTTAAGCAGGGTTGTCCCACACACCAAGAATGTCTTCTAGCAGTGGGATCAGATGCATCTGCCTTTCCCTCTGTAACTCCTTACAGACTCTGTGGTGTAAAAGGGTATTTTTTAGTTAAACTTGATGTTTCCCCTATCTTTTGTACTATTTGACTCTTATTTAGGGTGTTAAATATTTGAAGGATTTCACATTGAAAATTGGTCTATAGACATTAATTTTCTAGTTGGCCCATTTTCAATAACATTTGTCTAGGCTCTGGAGCCAGTATAAATCTTTGGCTTCATATTCAAGTTTTTAGTGAAATGAAGGAAAAGATTCCAGGTAGAAGTATATGTGTTTTAGTTTTATGGTTTGCCTTCCTGAACACCCTGTTGTTTCTGCAGGTGGCCTGTGGGTTAAACCACACTTTGGTGGTTTCAGCTGATGGCTCTATGGTATGGGCCTTTGGAGATGGAGATTATGGAAAACTAGGCTTAGGCAATTCCACCGCAAAGTCTTCCCCTCAGGTTAGTCATTGGATCTAGCTCTTTGATCTCAGTCAATTACTGTATTTGTTTTTAGTTGGTAATAATTTACCTTGAATATTTGTGCTATTCATAATGAAGTTTAGAAGCTTTTGTTGCTTATTCTTGAATGTCCAACATTCTAGATCTTGATTTTATTTATTTTTCCCCACTATTTTATTAATATACAAATGCAATACATACGACTTACAATGGGTTTGTGTGTTTGGTACACATATGTATCATATCGACTTTACAATCCCTTCCTATTTTCTACCCTCCCAAACCCTCCCTATACCTTCCCCCAACTCCGGCTATCACTTAATGTGGTTCTGAAGAATGTCTGTGTTCTGCGTTATCCAAGTCAGAGAAACCATACAGCGTTTAACATACTAATCTTCTGCACCTAAGTCATTTCACTTAAGTCACCACTCTAACTAAGCTTCCTATTCCTCAAATGGGTTTGCAGTAGTTAAATCTTGATGCCTCTTCTCTGAATCCAACCAATCCCTTTATTGGGATATTTACCAAAAGTTTTTTTTTTCTATATTGTGTTATATCTTTTTTGTTATTGTTAAACCTGGCCTTACCCACCAGTTCACATTAGAAAATAACTACAAGCATGTAGTTCAAAAGACTAGTAAATTTGGGAAAGAAGAAAAATAAAGTTAGATTTCAAATGCCTTAGCTGAATACAAGAAGGTACATACTTGTACATTCACAGGGTTATCTTCACATCAATCAGTTTTCTTAGGATAAATTTTCATCAGTGACCTAATAAGTGAATTGCTACAATAAAACAAAGTTAAAACTATATCGCATTGCTACATTAAATGAACTTAAATCTATACCATATCAATATACTTAAAGTAACAGATATGAAGGCAAATTTAGTTATTTCACAATTTTTTAACTTTCATAACTTATTTACTCATATTTCACTGATTACCAACATACTTTTTTCTCAGCTCATTCTCCTCTAGCTGTTGTCACTTTTCCTCTGGGGTCATTGGTGTCCCTGGGCTCCCTTTCACTTTCTAAGTTTCCTTCAAGTATTCTCTGCAATACTGGCTCAGTGCCTGCAAATTCCTTTAAGCTTTCTCTGTCATGGAAAGTTTTAAGTTCTCCCTTTAAATTAAAAGATAATTTTGCTGGATAAAGCAGTCTTGGTTGGAATTTATGTTCTTTTAGTGCTTGGATGACATTGCTCCGTCATCTCCTTGCTTTTAGAGTTTGGATTGAAAAGTCTGCAGTTATCCTGATGGGCTTATCTTTGTAGGTCACACTCTCTTTTTCTCTTACCGCTTTTAGTATTTTTGTGTTGGGTTTCTAGAATTTTAGTTATGATGTGTCGTGATGAGGATCTCTTCTGATCAAAGTTGTTGGTGTTCTATATGCCTGCAATAGTTCCATGTTCATTTCTTTTCTTAGATTTGGGAAATTTTCTTCCATTATTTAATTAAACATGTCCTTTAAGCCTTTTGTTTTGTCCTCAGTCTTCTCCTGGATTCCCATAATTCTGAGGTTGTTTCTCCTTGAATCATCTATCAGCCATTGTAATGATTTGCTTTATTTACTTTGTGTTCTTCATAGCCTGTATGTTGCAGCTCAGTCATTTTATTTTCTAGGTCTGGTATTCTATTCTGAAGTTGTTTAACGTGGTTGCTTATTATTTCCTGCGTGTTTTTCATTTCCTGAACATCTGCATTCAATTTTTCTATATCTCTGTTGTGTTCTTCTCTAATTTCTTGTATTGCCTTCATTATTTTCTGGTCTATTTCTTCTTTGGTCTGCTCTAGTTGCTTTTCAAGGCTTGCTTTTTGCTTAGCTATGTGTTAGTGTAGCTCTTGTGCTGTCTGTTTTATTTCCTGCTTTAGTTCCTGCTTTAATTCACTGATTTTCTGGGCCCAGAAGTTACCATTATTTTTGCCCTTTTCTTCTTTGGATTCTGCAATTTCAGAATCCCTGGTATCATCTTCTGGGGAGTCAGGTCTTTTTGTAGGAGATTTGTCACCACGTTTCCCCATTTCTTCTTTGGTCTCCTCTAATTGCTTTTCAAGGCTTGCTTTTTGCTGAGCTATGTGTTGGTGTAGCTCTTGTGCTGTCTGTTTTATTTCCTGCTTTGCTTCCTGCTTTAATTCCTGCTTTAATTCACTGACTATCTGGGCCCAGAAGTTACCATCATTTTTTCCCTTTTCTTCTTTGGGTTCTGCAGTTTCAGTATCCCTGGTATCATCTTCTGGGGTGTCAGGTCTTTTTGTATTATGCCTCTGGAATCCTCTGGCCCAAGGGAGAGACAGGGCGATGGAATTCACGGTCTTAGGTGCCTCTGGAAGCCTCTGGAGCTCAGGATTGACAGGATGATGTAATTCCCTGGAAGTCTCTGGAAGCCTCCAGCTCACAGGATGGACGGGCGATGGACTTCCCGGTGCTAGATGCCTCTGGCGTGCAGGGCAGTGGTGAACCAGAAGCCTCTAGTGCATGCTGGAGGAACGGGGTGATGATCCCCCTTTTTGAGGTGTCTTGTTCCCCCTGGTCCACTCAGCAAACATCTCCATCTGTCCTGGCTTCCCCCCGCCCCCACCCCAGGGCAGGGCTCTCCACCCTTGGAGCAGAGGCACCCTTAGCCGTTCAGGGGATCAGCAGCCTTTTCCCCTCTTTTCTCCTCTCTCTGCCCCTTGTGCCAGTTTCTTTCTAGGCACTGTTTAAGGGTGGCCCCAAAGCCCTGGTGTGCTCTCCTGAGCTTTCTTTTACTCTAAAGGGTTCAGTGTTGGGCTTTTTCCCCCCCCTTCTCTTTAAAATGGCTCCTGCTGACGTCACTGCCTGTGATGGCTGCTGAGCCCTGTTTCTGATCTGGGAGCCCCGGGGCCTTTTCTAGGGGGAGCGCACACTGTGTTTGTAGTACACACACCCGCGGGTTGGTGTTTCAGAGGCTGAGGCTGCCAGCTGCTGACAATTCCCACTTTTCCGGATCCGCACTTACCTTGGGCTGAGGTTCTGGCCTCTGACCTTCCTCAGTCTGTGGTCTGTGGGTGCCAGCAGCTCGGGGCCACGCTGAGTCGGCTGCTTCTTTCCTCCTCCTCTGATGTGACTTCAGGATTTCTGACCCGCCCACAGCCTCGTATCCGTTGTTGGGGTGCACTGGCCTCTCCCAGCTTTGTCAGATGTTCAGGTCCCTGCAAGCTTTCCTCCGTCCTCAGCTGCCTGCGGCTCCAGCTGCGGCAGCTTCCTGGGCCATGAGAATTTTTTTTTTCTCTGCTTTTGATGATCCTTTGGAATTTCTGGCCTCCCGCTGGCCTCCTTTCAGTTGTTGGGGATGTTCCTCTCTTTCCTAGCTACACCAAACATGCTTTTTCTAACTAGGTTCTTGACTTGTTAAGTGATTCGATGAGGAGACCTTGTACAGCGCTGTTACTCAGCTCCCATCTTGACTGGAAGTTCTAGATCTTGATTTTAAATAAACCATTAATAGCTAAACTGGCTGAACAGTGTAGAAGTATGTTCTGAGTAGAGAAGAAATAGAAGCATATATCCAGGGTAATTACAGAGGGAACTATACACAATTTTGATAAATCTGTGCATGCAACTGCTTTTTGAGCATATCAGTGCCACTAAATTATATGGGGATGCTGCTTTCTTTTTATAAACACATAGTGTAAGATGGAGGAATAGCAGTGGTTGGAGCATTTGTCTAGCAAACTTGCAGTCATCCTGCGCAATGTTGGGATTGAAAGGCCTTGAGTTTGTTTCCCCAGCACCACATAATCTGGGTTTGGTGGCATGTGCCTATAATCTCAGCATTTGGGAAGCTGAGGCAGGAGGATTGCTATGTGCTCAAGGCCAGCCCGTGCTATGTCGTGAGTTCAGGACCAGCCTTGACTACAGAGTAACGAACGCCCTGTCTCAAAATAAATAAATAAGTAAACAAATATAGTATGAGCTGGACCTGGTGGCATAGGTCTGTAATGCTAGCTCTCTGGCAGTTTTGAGCCCAGCCTGGATAACTTACTGAGTAAAACCTCATATTAAAAAAGAAAAATGGGCTGGAGATGTAGTTCATTGTGAGGCCCTGGGCTTGGTCACCAGTACCACAATTTTTAAAAAAGACTGAGTGTATAAACACATTATGAAGCTTTTATTCACAGTTTACAATATTTCTTGGCTCTATAGAAGACTTCCTGTTCAGTTATTGTTGTTTTCGTTGTTGTTAGTTTGTTTTTGTGGTGGTGGTGCTGAGGTTTGAGCACAGGGCCTTCACACCTAGTTATATCCCCAGACCTTTCTTTTTGTTTTGTTTTGTCTTGTTTTGTTTTGTGATGGGGTCCCGCTGAGTCACTAGTTTGCCTAGGCTGGGCTCACACTGGCAGTCCTCCTGCACAGTGTTGGTATTACAGGTTGCCCCACCACACCTTTCTTCTATGCAGTTCTTTTATGTGGGTTTGCTTGACACATTTAACAAGCAGTGTAATATGCAGATAATTAATATTCAATTTCAGATTCATCATCTTATATAGTTTTGATGTCTTGATAGAGTAGTAAATGTTCAATTGGAGGTGCTGAGAAGCCTGATGGTCCTTGCTGAGCAGCATAGCAGCTGTTGTCATGAAGGCTAAAATTGTCAAACTAATATGGTCCAGTCCATGGCCTTCTGTGGTTTTGCAGAGGCCTTTAGAACACTGGGGGATTCTCTTGGGTCTCTTGCCCAGGGAAATGCTTCCATGTCACAGGAGGCCCAGGGGATCCAAGGCACACTCCCTCCCTCACACTAAGTTAGCTTGCAGAGTGGCAGAAGAAAATATGCTTTAGGAGTTTGAGTTTGTGTTAAACAGGGGTGTGAAAATTAGTGTTTTTGTTGGAAGATAATCTTTGAGTTTATACATGCCAGTGGAAAAATTTGAGAGTTTTTTTCTTGAAGTGTGTACTTTACACTTTTAATTGCAGAAAGTTGATGTCCTCTGTGGGATTGGAATAAAAAAGGTTGCTTGTGGGACACAGTTTTCCGTTGCTCTGACTAAGGATGGTCACGTGTATACCTTTGGTCAAGGTAAGTATTTTCTGGCCTGCATTGCTTTTTATGTTATATCCGCATTACATTAATATTTGTATAGAAAATTCTCCGAATTAAGTAATTTTTTCTGCGTAGCGAGTAGCCACGTGACCCTCATTTTTATGTTCCATTCCTGTTCCATGAACTTTGTTTTAAAGATAGACACCCCTCTCATTAAATCTTCTCATAGTAGTCTTCTCCACCCTGTAGTCTGGCATCTTTTTTGTCACTGATTTTTTAAAATATTATAACAAAAAACATTACAAAGGAAGCTTTCGTACTTATACATGTGCATTAAGTATATTGTATATTTTGTGTGTTGCCCAGGCAGCGCCTCTTCACTCCAACAAGAGCAAAACAGCAGTGGGCCACAGGGTAGACACACCTGCTCTGGAGCCTTTACTCTTGCTAGAGGAGACCTTGCTGAAGTCTCTTCCTCCTTTCTGCCACCTCTCTCATGGTGCCACAAAGGCTGCCTTGACTACCAGTGAGCCTCTGGGTCTTGCCTCACTCACCTGTCTCCTAGGGTTGGAGCTGCAGATCGTAGGCACTAGAGGAGTTCATAACCATTCAGACTTCAGATCCCTAGTGTATTTATGACCCACACCTTCCCAGTGGTTCTCTTTGGCAGTAAATTCACTTTCTTACATAACTTCTTACTAAATTCTACCTCAGCAGTTAGAGCACTTGCCTAGCAAGCATGAGGCCCTGAGTTCTGTTTCCTAGTACCATGTAAGCCAAGCGTGTTGGTGCACACTTATGATTCCAGCACTTGAAGAGTAAGGCAGGAAGACTGCTGTGAGTTCAAGCTACATAGTGAGTTCAAGACCAGCCTGTGAGACCGTCTTAGGAAAAAAAAAAAAAGCGAAAAGAAAAATCATGAAAGAACTGTTGTGTGACACCCATAATGCTGACTTTTGCTGTTTTTTCAGATCGCTTGATAGGCCTGCCTGAAGGTCGTGCTCGTAATCACAATCGACCACAGCAAATCCCTGTCCTGGCTGGAGTGGTCATTGAGGATGTGGCAGTTGGGGCTGAGCATACACTTGCATTGGCATCCACTGGAGATGTATATGCCTGGGGGAGCAATTCAGAAGGACAGGTAAGTATCTGGGGTTTTTTTTGTTTGTTTGTTTGTTTGTTTGTTTGTTTGTTTGTTTTTCTTTGAGATGTGGTTTCACTGTGTAGTCCAGCCTGGTCCTGAACTCAGATGTTGACCTCAAACTCATAGCATTTCTTCTTTCTTAGCCTTCTTAGTGCTGGGATCACAGATATGCAGTAACAAAACTGGTTATCTTTTTATATAGTGCTGGGGAATCCAACCCAGGGCCTTGTACATGCTAGGCAGCACTTTAACCTCCATGCTTTGCCCCCACATAGCCCCTGTCTTGCTTCTCTCTCATATTCTAGAAATTGGAAGGATTCCTTGCTTGAGAAAGACATAAGCTAGGGAGTTCATAATATCCACCATGGTCCACAGCACTTGCTATGGGGCTGTTTATTTTTTGAGTCCAGTCATATCTCTCTTCTCTCTTGATTGTAGGCAAGGAAGTATTGTATCATGAGAAGGAAGGAAGGAAGGAAAAGAAAGGAGGGAAGGAAACAATCTATCAGGCAGTATAGCAGAGTGATAAGGGGATCGACTGTGTGTCCAGCACATAGTACACAGTACTACTTAAGTACTTGCTGCCTGTCGTAATCATTGTCATCACTACAGTAATGTCTGAAACCAGACCTTAGAATATCAGTTCATATATATAAAACGAGAAAAAGCAGCAGTGCTTCTGTGTTTTATAATAAGGCAGAGTACAAAGTATATTTGAGTTTGAGCAGGAGGTCTTGTCTCCACTATAATTCAGAGGAATAAACTGATCCTCTGGGTGATTCAGACTCAAGTTAATATGTTGAGCCCCTCTGTGTGTGGAGGAGAAGACCTTAGTGGGAGATGCCTGAGCCCCTGCTTCACTAGTGGCTTTCAAGTCTGTACGCAGACACTCCTCCCCTCACCTTCAGTCTTCCCTAGATCTGCTTGACTTTTGAGCAAGGCACCCTTAAGTTCAAGCTCTAGCCACTGTTATTCATAGCAGTCTTGGCTTGGCTCCTGTGCCCAGTCATCCCATTACTGCATTGACAGACAAGGAAGCTGCCTGTGATGACATTTCATTATGGCTGCAGATTATCCTAATGAGAGGAGAGTTAATGCTGAAGACACTTTGGGAATTCCTGGGCCAGGCCTTCCCATGACTCTCCCTACCAATTTTGAGTTGTTTAGCTGCAGAAACACTGGTGTCCCAGTCAGGCCTTAAGAACTAACGTTTGGAAACCCGTGCATACTTTAATATATGTTTCTGTGTTTTAATAAACAATGTTTTTTGAATAATAGCTTATTTGAGTCTTCTACAAGCACATCCCCTTTCCAGAAGGGAATCCGAGGATGTATTCAGTCATTAAGACTAATCTGCAAGATTTAGGATGGACTTGTTGCAGCTTAGTGTGTAGGAGACAATCTGAGCTCTGAGGATCGTTGTGATTGATGCCAGTGCTTGGTACAAATATTAACAAACTTTATTATCTTGACTTCTCTTCCTCTTTCTAATCAAGTCTCTTTATATTTGTTGATTATTCTCAGCTCGGCTTAGGCCATACCAATCATGTTCGAGAACCAACCCTGGTAACAGTTCTGCAAGGGAAGAACATTCGACAGATCTCTGCTGGCCGTTGCCACAGTGCCGCGTGGACAGCGCCACCTGTCCCACCAAGAGCACCAGGTGAGGGACAAGATGTCTGTGCTCCTGCAGCTACATCCTCTGCTTGCCAGTTCCAGACTGTGTCCCACATTTGCTGGAAATCACTGCACCTTCCTCCACACAGTGCTGCTGTAAATACTTCCCAGCAGGCCTTTCTCCTGCATGATTCAGAGGAAAGAATTCTCTCTGCAGGCCCAAGAGAAGAAAACATCTTGTGGGCAAACAAAAATCTTAAAATTTTAAAGCAACAACTGAGTGCTTTTTGCATATATTTAAGAAGTGACAAACAGCTCTCCAAGGTACACTGTTAGGATTAAAGGTTAAAAACTCTTAAGCTGCATAAAGCAGTATACACCACAGAGGTGTCATTGTAGCTACTCAAGAGGCTGAGGCAGGAGGATTCCAAGTTCAGGGCCAGTCTGGGCAACTTAACCTAAACCCTGTTCCAAAATAAAAAGAGGAAAAGAGGAGAGAGAGAAAGAAGAGAGAGAGAGAGAGAGAGAGAGAGAGAGAGAGAGAGAGAGAGAGAGAGAGAAAGAGAGAGACAGACAGACAGAGACAGAGAGACAGAGACAGAGACAGAGAGAGAGATAGAGAGACAGAAGGAAGGAAGGAAGGAAGGAAGGAAGGAAGGAAGGAAGGAAGGGAGGGAGGGAGGGAGGGAGGAAAAAAATCTGTGAGCCTGTTTTTCACATTGCATACCCCAGGGAGCCCTCTGAAACATGGTGTCTATG
The DNA here is from genome assembly GCA_004027205.1 of Ctenodactylus gundi. Lineage (NCBI taxonomy): Eukaryota > Metazoa > Chordata > Mammalia > Rodentia > Ctenodactylidae > Ctenodactylus > Ctenodactylus gundi. Next base: position 386,334 of record PVKB01000790.1, read on the forward strand.
CATTGGCTCAGCAAACTCATCTGCTGCCATTTCACTCCAGTGTGTAGCAGGACTGGTAGGTAGGCTGATCTTTGCTTTTTGGTGCTTATTTTACTTTTAATTTAATATAAAATTCTTATGGGTTCACTAAACAGCTTAAATAAAAATATACTAATAATGTATATGTGTGGACTCAGCAACCAACTGCAGAACCTCTGTGGGTGGCCCATTTCCATGGTCACAGTGGAGCCCTTACCCCAGTGGTAGCATTTATCATTCTTGTGCAGTCTTCCTTATTTGGGCAGTTTCTTATCCAGGCCTTCCTACCATTTGTTGCTACTCTCCCCCCTGGAGTCATGGGCACTAGGACTTTGGCCAGAGAGCAGCTCAGCATCTATCCCCGTTTTACCAGTCTTGTGCTGGTCAGTTTTCCATTTCTGGGACAAGATACCAGGCAGCCACAGCATGAGGAGTGTATTTTGGTTTATAGACTCAGTTTCACAGATGTCAAGCTGTGGTTCTCTAGCTCTGGGCAGAACATCGTGGCCAAGGAAAGCTACAGAACTCACAACACTGGGGAAACGTAGTGCGGGGAAGAGCCTGAGAGCAAGGGGTCGGGGGCCAGAAATGACCCCAGAGGTCACTCTGTGATTCCACCAGATAAACCAAAAGTGTGCTTTACCAACTTCTAGGCATCTCCCGAGCCAATAAAGTTGGCAGCCAGGATTAACTGTCTCATCCTGCATCTTGGCCCTAGGTACTTTGGGAAGACTCTTCCTAGAGGCTGCTTCCTCTTAACTACCCCAAGAGAATCAAGGTGGGAATAGCTGCCGAGTCGGTTCCAGGGGCAGGATGTGGTTTCTGGGTAACCAGTCCTGACAAGCAGGGCTGTGTCGGCCCTGACAGTTTCAGGTGCTCAGCGGCCTTCCAGTTCCAGAAGATTTTTCACTCCCATTAGAGCACAGAAGCTACCTAGTGTGAAGGATAAGTTTCAGATGCTAAGACCACAATGCAGGGACTAAATCCTGGTTCTTGGACATAATATCTGCATGACCTTGTGACTATTTTCTTCTCTGTTTTTAAAGAACCACAGGAGGAAACAAACCAGACCATGAAGTTTCTTAGAATAGCACCAGGCACATAGACATTCTCAATAAATGTTAGCTTGTATTAAAAGAGTGATAATAACTCAGACTGAGATATGTAAATATTAATGTGCAGCAAACTCAAATAAATAGAATATCATGGTTTTAGTCTTTCATACATTTTTATTCACAGGTAACTGTGAATGCGGTCCTGTTTCTTGTGGTAAAAGGCTCTTACGATCACACGGCCTACCTTTCCTTCTATACTGGCCACTTTTTCTCAGATCCCTAGTGAGCTGAGTGCTGTCTGTGCCTCAGTCTTCAGAACTGCCCACCTCTCCTCACCTGCCCCTTCCATTACTGTGGAAGTGGCAAGCACTGAATACAAAAGAAAGAATTTGGCTTTTTCTTTCCTTTTCTCTTCCTCATTCCATGTCTTCCTCTCTTCCTCCCTTCTTCCTTCCTTCAAAGTATTTAAGTCCCAAAGGAGAAGAGACTAGATTTCCACAGTGATACTTCTTTTTAAAAGTTTCAAAAATCTACACAATGTATCAAAAAATTAAAATGATTTTAGGTGCAAATGTGAAAGAGCAAATTTTTTTGCTCTGACAATACTTAATTATAGATTCAGGGCATCCCGTGTATAATTTTCAAGTTGTCCATGGGTTTGAAATTTTGCAAAACACCAAAACTGAAAGCAATGCTCTTGTTCCCTGATAAGTGCTTGTTGGTCTTCCGACAGGTGTGTCCGTGCCCCTGCAGCTGGGCCTGCCTGATGCAGCGCCCCCGCAGTACGGGACGCTGAGAGAAGTGAGCATCCACACTGTGCGGGCCCGGCTCCGCCTGCTGTACCACTTCTCTGACCTCATGTACTCATCCTGGAGGCTGCTGAACCTCAGCCCCAACAACCAGGTAACATATTGAGTTGGTATGCCATGTCTTTCTCTCAGCCTTTGGGAAACTCAGTCATAGCACATACCTCTTTAGTCTTTGACTTAAGAAAAGCAGAAGACAGCAGGTTTAAGTCCCTGTTATTGCTCCTGGCTTAGGGACAATCCAGATACTGGAGGTCATGCTGCTGGACAAAGTAGTCTTCATTTTATGTTTCTCTTGATGAAAACTTGAGGAAGTATGAATGGCTAAGCGTGTCATGTATTTTGTACAAAGTCTAATATATGATTAAGTTTAGCAGAGTGTGGTGATGCACACCTGTGATCCCAGCCTTCGGGAGGCTGATGCAGGAGAAATAAAAGTTTGGGCCAGCCTCAGCAACTTAGTTACTTAGTTGGACCCTGTCTCAAAATTAAAAAATTAAAACTGGACTTGGGCTGTAGCTCAGTGAAAAAGACCCTGGGTTCAGTCCCTAGTACCACACACACCACCACCCCCCCACACACATACACACACACGTGCACAAACCCACACACACAAAGATGAAAACTTAAAACACAGTTAATAGGACTATAGCCAAGGTTGATATATAAATCAATCTGATAAATTTAGCAGACTTCTTTCTGTTTTTACATAGTAGCATTCTGGGTGCAGTGGAGAGGAGATGAGGAAAATGAAATGCTTATTATTTATCTGGATGATATATCTGTCTTCACAAAATAGTCCAGTAATTTAGGAAGTGAGCAAGCTTGCGTGGCTAAATGTGTGTAATGTGTGGACATGTCTGCCAAAAAGGCATCATTTGTAAAATTGTGAGTCTGGTTAACCAGTGATGGTTGGAGAAATTGATAAATCACCATTAGAAGTTAGGTAAGCAACCATGCAGCAGAATGCTGTGTAGCTTAAAGAGATTACTAGCGAACTTTTTGTAACTAGGCAGAGAAATTTTTTATACAAAATTAAAAGAGAATAGCAACTGAAAATTATATAACCAGTATAATCTTGATGATGTGAAAAATACATGTATTGTACATACAAGAGGGAGACTAGAGGAAATGATTGATGGGGCTCTAGAATTGGAAGCTTGTGGAGTTTCCAAAGGTGTTCATACACTTTGCTGCATTTTATAAGTTTAAAAAATAATCATGTAATTTATCAAAAAATACATATATATAGTAGGTGAAATATATATATATATATATATATATATATATATATAGAGAGAGAGAGAGAGAGAGAGAGAGAGAGAGAGAGAGAGAGACAGAGACAGAGACAGAGACAGGGACAGGGTCTTGCTCTAGTCCAGGCTGTTTTGAACTTACTATGTAGCCATGCTGGCTTTGAACTCACAATAGTCCTCCTGCCTCAGCCTCCTGAGTGCTTGAATTACAGGCACGTGCCACTACGCCCAGCTTATGTGGTGCTGGGGAATCAAACCCAGGGTCTTGCACCTGACAGACAAGTGCTTTAACTGCTGACCTACTCTGCCAGCTCCTGAAAAATACTTTTTGAAGTTACTAATAGCTACTAATGCCCAGGTTTATGTTTTTAAAGTGTATTTCAAAAAGAACTTATGTTTTAAAAATGAGAAGTGTTATTTCTCTAAAGCCCTATACTATTTCTGACAGTCCTGCCTCTATTACAGAACAGCACATCTCATTACAATGCTGGAACTTGGGGCATTGTACAAGGACAGCTGCGGCCTTTGTTAGCGCCAAGGGTCTACACTCTCCCGATGGTGCGCTCCATAGGAAAAACCATGGTTCAAGGGAAAAACTACGGACCTCAGATTACCGTAAAGAGAATATCAACCAGGTTGGCATGTGTGTATGTGCTCTACTAATTTGTTGTGTTTTTTGAGATTAATATTACTACTGACTCTTCTCTGTGAGTCCTGGCTTCCTTGCTGTCTTAGTTACTTTTTCATTGCAGGGACAGAATAACTAAGAGCTATAAATTAAGGAAGGAAAGATTTATTTTAGCTCATTGTCAGTTTCTTTCTTTTTTTCTTTTTTTTTTTCTTTTTTTTTTTGAGGCAGGGTCTTGCTCTACAGTCCAGGCTGGTCCTGAACTCACTATGATGGAGCCCAGGCTGGCCTTGAACTCATGGCAGTCCTCCTGCCTCAGCCTCCCAGGTGCCGGAATTATAGACATGCACCACCATGCCCAGCTTATGTGGTGCTGGGGAGTTGAACCTAGGGCCTTGAGCTTGCTAGGCAAGTGCTTTAACCGCTGAGCTATTCCTCCAGCCCCAGCTCACAGTTTCAGAAGTTTTCAACCCATTCATGGGTGGGTGGCAGTGGTGGAAGCACATGGCAGAGGCACAGCGGGACAAAGGCTGCTCATGGCATGGCAGATAAGGAGCCAAGTGAGGGAAGAAGGTCAGAGCTGCATACACCTTTCTAAATCCTGTCCCAGTAATCTGCCACTTGCCCATAGTCTGTAACCCACACTCCTATAATCCACCCCTCCTGGCCTCAGCATTTAATAGCACATAGTTCCATAGGTATTTGAGAACATCCCAATACATGAGGCTTTGGGGGGGGGGGGACTTCCAGATCCAAATCACAACACTTGCTTAGAAAGGGTAGTAATAATACTGATCATCAGTACCATGGGGCCGTGGTAGGCAGACCACAGTTTTTGGCAGTTACCAAAGTGGTCTGTTCATAAATACACGGATAGGAAGATACATCAGGGATCCTTGTGGTGATTTGGGGAAGCTGAGTTGTGTTTCTTTCCTTTCTGGTTTTTTATTTGGTTGGTTGGTTGGTTTTTAGAGGACGGAAGTGTAAGCCCATCTTCGTTCAGATAGCAAGACAAGTGGTTAAGCTCAATGCATCAGACCTCCGACTGCCCTCCCGCGCATGGAAGGTGAAGCTGGTTGGAGAAGGGGCTGATGACGCGGGAGGAGTGTTTGATGACACCATCACAGAGATGTGCCAGGTGTGTTCCGGGTCCCCTGCTGAGCCGTCCCCTCAGGAGCACCTCCGTTACTATTTTCAGGGATCCCTGTCAGCCATGCTTTGCTAAATGTATGGTGCGTGAACATTTAAACTGTTAGTGCTGCATAGGTGAGTCATAGTCAGGGTTTGGAAAGTGCCTCGTGGAGATGTGCTACGTAAATGCCAGTGCTTTGCCATCTTGCAGATGACTCACCATCTGTTACTCCGTCATATTGGCAGTGCAAACACAGTGATGCTCAAGTACAAGTGCATTCATGTAGCAAACAAGTCCAACGCCACCATGTGCTTTGATTTTTCTAGTGCATTAGAACAAAGGAGAATTGCCAGTCTCCAGAAGGATCAGAAAAATATGTGTTAAGAGCTTGGGCCCGGTCTAATAAAAAAACCATTCTGGCAGCTGTCTTTGCTTCCAGCTCTCATGTAGCCCAGGCTGGCTGCAAACTCATGGCAGTCCTCCTGACTCCTCCCCCTTTCTAGCTTTGCTTAATACCTAATACCAGCATTTTTCTTATAAACTCTGTGACAGAAATAACACTTGGCTGTCATTTTTTGCATCTGTTTGAAATTTCACCACACCCTGTTCCAAATATCCCAGCTTCTCACTGGGCTGGACTTTTTCTCCTGGTTCTTCCATACTACAGGAGATTTTCCATGTGGAGGTTTTCCTTGCCACAAAAATAATAATCTCTTTTCCCTATGATCTTTAATATAATTTGGTCTCAGTGCATTTGATTGTCACCTCTGAATAAATATTTTTTTCTATAGGAACTTGAAACTGGTGTAGTTGACCTTCTCATACCCTCCCCTAATGCTACCGCAGAAGTGGGCTACAATAGAGACAGGTAAGACTGTTAGCAAGTATTACGTTGAGTGTCTGATAATCACAGCTCACATTTATTGATTGTTTTCTGTGTACCAGGTACATGTTTTCAGTGTTTCATTTCTGATACCTAATTAGAACCTTGAGGGGTAGACACTGTCATTGTCCCTCATGGCAGGTGAGGAGCAGCCACTTCCATTATGACTCAAAGTGTTTATTATGGGATCAAATTCATTGGTAACCCCAAGGGGAGAGGAAACTCAGACTTGCTTATTAAACCTGACTTATTTTTGTTTTGTTTTGAGACAGGGTCTTGCTCTGTAGTCCAGACTGGCCCTGAACTTACCATGTAGCCCAAACTGGTTTCAAACTCACAGCAATCCTCTTGCCTCAGCCTCCTGAATGCAGGGATGACAGGCACCACCTTGCCTGGCTTATGTGCTGCTGGGGAGTTGAACCCAGGTCCTTTGGCTTAGCAAGCATTCTAACCACTGTGCTATTCATCTAGTCTTATAAACCTGACTTTGTATTTCTGAAAGCTCACATGACCTCCCCTTGTTGGATTTTCTGTGCCACAATTCATTAAAAAGCTTTATTAGCATAAAGTCAAAGACCTTAGTATTTTCAGTTATTTACTGTTACCCCTTTATTTGCAAAATTTTGAATTTCACACCCTGCTTCATGGACTGATAAATAATAAATGAAATGAGTTAGGGAAAGGTGACATTATAGAGCAGGTAGCCTAAATATTAGTAGACCATTTACTTTTCTTTTTACACTTTTTCTGGAAATAATTCAAAATATGATCCTTATGCTAATCAAAACAGTCGCTGCATGCTCTGTATAGCTGTTGAGTTTTCAGAACATGGTTCCGGTAGCTAAAGAAACGAAATTTAATTTTTATTTAATGAATTCAAATAAGCACGTGTAGTTCATGGCTGCGGTCATGGTGCAGGTAGAATCTCACGCTGCACCTGTTGGGACACTTGTTTCTAGTAGAAGTGAGGAAGATGGTGTTTGAAGTCATTTCTTTTCTCCGGCAGGTTCCTTTTTAACCCCTCTGCCTGCCTTGACGAGCACTTAATGCAGTTCAAGTTCTTGGGAATTTTAATGGGGGTTGCCATACGCACAAAGAAGCCTCTGGACCTGCACTTGGCCCCCCTAGTGTGGAAGCAGCTGTGCTGCGTCCCCCTCACCCTGGAGGACCTGGAGGAGGTGGATCTGCTCTACGTACAGACACTCAACAGCATTCTTCACATTGAAGACAGTGGCATTACTGAGGAGAGTTTCCATGAGGTAAATCCTGGCATTGGTCTTCTGCTGGTGCTGACATCCAGTGTGCACAGAGTAGAACTTTTTCATGTAGAGCCACAGGTAGTTGGGTTGACCCATGCCATGTCTGTGACTGCCCCCCTCAAGCAGTGCAACACAGTAATGGGTGGAGCTGGCTCCAGTCCTGGCCTCTGCCCCTTCTGCAGTCCTTTGCTGCCCGTTAGGGTGGAGAAGCAAGGGAACCAAGGTAGGAGGAAGGCTCTGGGTGAACAGAGTTGAACAGACCTTGTCAAATGAGCAATCTGGCCTCATTTTTACCCACAGCCAGATGAGTCAACAAATTCTGCTGATCAGGTAGTGGATCAGTTATATCTATCCTGTTTGCTTTGTCTTATCCTTGTAAGTCTTGGCTTTGTTACTGTTGTGTTATGTGTGTATGTGAAATAGTTTCTGTTTCCATTTTTATCATGTAATAGAAAATTCTTTTTCTGTTTTTAGATGATTCCTCTTGATTCTTTTGTTGGCCAGAGTGCTGATGGCAAAATGGTTCCCATAATTCCTGGTGGAAATAGTATCCCACTTACGTTTTCCAATAGGAAGGAGTATGTGGAGAGGGCCATCGAATATCGACTTCATGAGATGGACCGGCAGGTAAGATGGAAGGCTGCAGGAGGCACACACAAGGGTAGGCTGGTTACCACCATATTTTGGCATATGTATTTGCTGTGTTGATTCTTTTGTATCTATTTTTCAAGCCCTATTCAGAGACTTCTCGGGCTCTGGTGTTAGGTCTTCTGTGTCCTTAACTCAATACCCTAAATCAGCTCTGCATTGGTCCTTGCCTGAGTAGAGGCCGAGTGCTTCCCCCTCTCTGTCTTCTCTTCTTCCTCAGGCCTTCTTAGCCACGTTTCCTGCTGCTCCCCAGCCCTGCTGCCCACTCCACCTTGGTCAGTCATCCCCTAGACACTGGTATTGCAGTCCCATATGAGGGTCTGTTTCCCTGTCCTGTTGCCATCCCACAAGGCCCAACTAGGAACGAGTCTGCATGGTCTGACCTGGATGGCTCTTTCACCCCGCTGTGTGGTTCCTCAAGACATTCCACAGATTCTTGGTGGTCTGAGCATTTGTGTTATCCTTGTTCTGTGCTGAAACATAAATAAGCATCCAACAAGAATGGGAGTATGGTTGAATGACCATAGAAATGAATACTGTACTCAACAGTTTTTCTTTTGATAACACAATCATTGACAACCACTTCAATACTACTTGTTTTTTCAGAATATATTGGGATCTTCTTGTCTATAAGAGTTCAGTGATTTGAAGTGCACATATTCCACACTTATCACTCCTGATTCTTTTTTCGGCTTTGGACCAAGTCTAGTTGAAAAACTAGTTCCTTTAGTCACGGTGGATTCCATTAGTGATGCTGTCTACATAGCCAGTACTTTTTCTTCAGTTTGTGACTGATTAGAGAGTCACTATCTGGCTAAAGATATATTCATCACCTCCTGCATGCCAGACACCGTCTTGTGCAGTTTTCCCCTTTGTTATTCTGTGAGATAGAAGTTGCCATGGCCATGTCACAGAAGAAAGCCCTGGATTCAGGGAGAAGTGATGTGATCTCGGCAGAACCAGGGTCCAAGTTACACTTCACTGCAGTGTCCACTTTACTCCTCTGGCCCTTCCTCTGAGGATCAGCGGAAACTCCACTCTCCTCCTGCTGGGCCCTGGCCCAGTCCTTTCTCAGTAATGAGGCCTCGTCTTTATTTCCTTTTCATCTCTTAGAACTGAGTGTCCATCTTATGAGTGTCCCCCACTGTCTCCCTGCCACCTTCGAGCACCTACTCCATACCTCAGAATAGTTTTTTCCGGCCATTTTGTTCTTTGTTGTATCAGGCTGTCAGGCATGACTGCTTGGTGTTGGTCCCAGTAGACTATTCTCACTGTCTGATTACAGCAACCTTCGTAACCCCAGGGCCTCCCCAAGGGGGCTCCTGCTCACATTCATGGACTTTTCTGTTGGTATCATAGATAGTTTTTGAGTTGGCTGAGACAGAAGTGTTCACAAAGCAGACCTTGAACAGTGATGAATCTGTGAAGGGAATGCACTAGTGAGAAGCCAAGGAGGAGACATCTTTCTAAGCAGAGTCAAGGTGTCCCCCGCAGCTCCTTTCTGAGCACTCACTGGCTGGCCTCTGGGCGGTGTTGGGCTGGAAAACAGAGCCATATCATTACAGAACCATACCACATTCTGAATTTACTCAATGTAAAACCCTCATCAGAGTCATGTGCACAGCAATATTTATGTAATTTTTCAGATAACAAATTGAAGTGGGAGTTTCTGAATGGAGAATCTGGGATTTAGAATTGAAGTCTCCTGAGTAAATCTCTGCCTTTACTGACAGCTCATTTTTCTTTTCTTTCTTTCTTTCTTTGTTTCTTTTCTCTTCTTTTCTTTCTTTCTTTTTTTTTTTTGGAAAATGGGACAGAATACTCAATATCCACAACTTTAGGGAGGAAAGACTTACTTTTGCTCACAGTTTTAGAAGGTCACAGTCCATTTGGAGGAGGACAGCTAGAAATAGTGGGACCACGCTGCAGGGCCAGAGCCAGAGAAAGAGCTCCATATAGCATGGCAGAACAGCACCAAGCCAGGGAGAAAAGGTGGAGCTAGCACACACCCCTCAGGTGAAGCCCCAAACGTCTGTCCCTTCCAGCCAGGCCCCACCTCCCAGTGGTACACAGTATTCATAGGCACAGGAGGCTTTTGGGGGGTACTCTAGACCCAAACCACTATACTTTCTTTTTTGTGCTTTTCATTATTTTTTAAACATTGAAGCACAGATAATTTTTACCAGAAAGATTTTCCTGTTTTCAAAAGAAAAAAATATAAATGATAAAAACCAGTAAACAGTTAAATGAGTCTACCAAGAGTGTCCATTGTTGATGAGGAGATATAGCACTACATGCGTAGTTTAATAGCCACATACAACTAGAAATATGAGGGACTGCCGTAGAGTTGGGATTTTTCTTTTCCTGATACTAGGGATTGAACCAGGGGTGCTTGACCATTGAACTACATCCTCAGTCCTTCTTAAATTTTAAAATTTTGAGGGCTGGAGGAATAGCACAGAGGGTAGAGCACTTGCCTAGCAATCTGAAGGCCCTGAGTTGAGTTCCGTAGCACCACATAAGCTGGATGTGATGGTGCATGCCTGTAATCCCAGAAATTAGGAGGTTGAAGCAGGAGAATTGCTGTGAGTTTGAGACTAGCCTGGCCTATGTAGTGAGTTTAGGACCAGCCTTGATTACAGAATGAAATCTTATCTCAGAATTTTTTTTTCTTAAATTTTGAGACAGGGTCTTGCTACATTGCCCAGGCTGGCCTAGAACTTGTGATACTCTGGCCTCATCCTCCTGAGTAACTGGGATTACAGATGTGAGCCATTGCTTCTAGCAGGGGCCTGGGATTTTGTGGGACAAGAAGTAGTAGGAGAGTCCCAGCCCAGGGCTGAGCTCGAACAGATGGTCTCTTCACCGGCATGGCCTGCGAGCTGAGGAGCCAGTAGCAAGGGTAGCCAGCCACTCGCCTCGGCACCACCTGCTCACACACACACTAATGTGGACAACTTCTTCTGCGAGCAGGTGGCTGCAGTCCGAGAGGGGATGTCCTGGATTGTCCCCGTGCCACTGCTATCCCTGCTCACAGCGAAGCAGCTGGAACAGATGGTGTGTGGGATGCCTGAGATCTCCGTGGAGGTCCTGAAGAAGGTGGTGCGATACCGCGAGGTGGATGAGCAGCATCAGCTGGTGCAGTGGTTCTGGCGCACGCTGGAGGAATTCTCCAACGAGGAGCGGGTGCTCTTCATGCGCTTCGTGTCCGGCCGTTCACGACTGCCGGCGAACACTGCTGACATTTCTCAGAGGTTTCAAATCATGAAGGTTGATAGGGTAAGTAGGCCATTTTTCCTTCCTTGGTAATGCCTGCCCCATTTCTTTCTTATTGCTGGGAAAACCTAGATGTGACTCTAGAATAGGCCTACCGAGTCAGGCTTTGGTCCTTGGAATATTAAGATATTTAAAAACCAAGTCGTAAAATTTATTCAGAAACATCATTTGGCTGTAGCAGTAAAACAAAAAATTTTAAAAACATAATAAAAAAGTTGTAAGTGGGTATTGAAAGCACCCTGCAGCCAGCCGTCAGCATTCCCCAAATCTCCCACAGTGTGAATGTGGCGAGCCTTGTCGCCTCTCTCCTTACATCTTATGTGCTTTCTCCCATGTCACGTGTGCGCTGAGCGTGGCCTTGCCTTTTTTCCTGAAGTCACCACCCCTGGTGTGAGTGCCCTAGGGTGGCCTGGGTCTTCAGGGAGTGGCACGGGCCTGCGCGACACCTCCTGTGTGTGGTGCGCTGTGGCCTGACGGCGCTGCTCCTCTGTGGCCAGGCCGATGGATGCCGACACGCAGAGCCCTGCCCATTGTGGCTGTGCCTGGTTTCCCAGTCTGAAGTACACACTGCCGCCAGAGTCATCTCTCTCAAACACCCATTCCAACATGTGACTGTCCTCCTCGCAGGCCAGTTAGGTCCCCTGCGCCCAATTCAGGACAGAGCGCAGCAGCCTTAGCTGCCTTAAATACCACCAGTCTGGTCCGTGCCCCACTTGCTGCTTACATCTCCTGACACTTACCGTGTTCTAGCTGCAACTTCTCCCCAGCAGACCATGTGATTTTTAAGCTTCCAGGCCTTCCTGTAAACTCTTCCCTTAGGTTAGTAATTTCTCCTTCCATCTATGCCTGACATGTTCTTATTTGTCTGTTAAACCCAGTGCCAGAGTAATCTCCTTCAGGAAGCCCTCCAGAATGCTCACCTGTACAACCAGGCCCCACCCCCGAAGGCAGATCTAGTCAAACCTACTTTTGGTTCTCCAAACAGTTGGTACCCCTCAAACCTAGCCCCGTCCACACTGAGCCAGGAGTGTCTCTCTCTCCCTGCTGTCCCTACTGCACCCACCCTTCCCAAGCTGCCTCCTATGGGAGAGGTGGACCTCTGCACAGGCCCAGGGTGTTGGGTCACGAAGCAGTAAGGAAGGTGTTGTGTCTTCACACCGGCTCTTCTGCCAGTGTCAGCACCAGCCTCTGGTGTTTCCAGTCCCTAGACCTGGAGGGGGCTGTGGCCGAGCTGTCCCCCTCAGCTGCAGGCCTGTGCTGTGCACTCCAGCTGGCTCACTGGAGGAGCTAAGCACCAGGAGGGCTTTGAAAAGATCCTCTTTGTAAATTTCATGCACCACTAGCCAGGGACTAGAGCTGTGGGCTCTTTTGTTGCTTCCAAGCAAGAAGGAGGAGGAGTAGGAGGAGGAAGAAGAAGAGGAAGAGGAGGAAGAGGAGGAGGAGGAGGAGGAGGAGGAGGAAGAGGAGGAGGAGGAAGGGGAGGAGGAAATGGCTTCCTCCTGTTCCGCTCTAGAAGTATCATGACCTTGTGTCGTTCGGGCAGCCCCTGCCACCTCAGGAGTGCTCACGATTGTCAGCCTCAGAAAACGCCACTGTGGGAGTTTCCTTTTGGGTGTTAGATCCTGTCTCCAGTGTCCCCACTGAAGTAATCAGAGCCATCTGGTGGCATTTCCTGGCCTTGCTGTTTTTCACATTTCTCATGGGAGCTTCATCCTCCCTGGCTGTGGTACATGGGCTACTGGGCCCCCACCTCCCACTGTGCTGAAATGCAGTGTCCTTGTGGGGCTCAAAAGGAAGCTGAGTCACAGAGAGGACAGGATCTTTATGTAAAAGTAATTTTTAAAAATTATTCAAAATACTATACTATCATTACTGTCATGCAGACAGTTTGGTTACAAATGGCCGGTTGTTTGTAAGGCAGGACGGGGTGTGTAAGTGAGGCCTGCGTGCAGCAGCCGTCATCACCTCTGCCTTAGTCAGGCACAATTTTTGCTTCATATGTCAGAATTTGGTTTTCTTTTCTGAACCTCATAATCTGTCCCCAGCACCCTCTGTTTGCCTCTGCTTGCCATGTCTCTCTTAAGTGACCGTATCCCCATTGGTTAAAAGGGTCTTCTGCTACGGGCCTCATCCAGGCTGTGTGCCAGGAGCACCATAATAAAGCCTGGAAGGAGGCTTCCGTCACCCGCTCTGCGGGAGGTCCCGTGGCTGGCCTTTGGTCTGAGGCTCCTTTGGTAGTCAGGAACAAACCCTGCCCACCCTCCCAGTGCCAGGCCATGTTCAGGGCCTTGTCACTGCTGTATGCGGGCGGGCTGGGTAGAGGGGAAGAGGAGAGGGAGATGCCTCCCCAGAGTCCCTGAGGCAACAGAACCGAGGTGTTCATGCTCTCCCCGCTTTGGCCTGGGCTTTGCTCCCGCTCAGGTTGGCCTGTGGTCATGTCCATGGACTTCACCTTGAAGCTGGGGAGAAGTGCTCTCCCACCTTGGGGTGGAGACCACAGGCAGCCCGGCCTCCATGTGCCCTCACAGTACCTCATTCAGAGTCATAGCTCTGGGTTTCTCTCCACAGCCTTACGACAGTCTGCCTACCTCACAGACCTGCTTCTTCCAGCTGCGGCTGCCCCCCTACTCCAGCCAGCTGGTCATGGCCGAGCGCCTGCGCTATGCCATCAACAACTGCCGCTCGATCGACATGGACAACTACATGCTCTCGCGGAACGTGGACAACGCGGAGGGCTCTGACACTGACTACTGAGCTGAGAGGGCTTCACCCCCACTTTTCTCAATAATGCTCACTTCCAATCTGATGTTGGTACACTTTTATGGTAACTACATAGATGTTTTAGAAGCAAAAACCGACTTAAACAGTGGCCACATTTAGTTACTTTAAACGTAACAAAAAAATTAGATGTTTTTATTTTTCTGTGATTGTACAAAAACAAAAGCAAAGTGCTCTCAGTCAGGTTTTTTCCCTCCATATTTTTGGTCACTTTTGATAAGTTTGCATGGAAACATTTTGGTGCATTTTTTAGTTGCGAATGATACATTTTTGTAAACCCACCCAGTGAACATGGAATTGTACATTGTGTATAATTGTTCATTAGAAAGAACTGTTTTACATGAATATTCATATATTTATTTTGTTTTAATTTGAATTGCCTGTGCAGGGTTCCTTATGCAGAGAAATAAAGCAGATTCAGGAGTCAGAGCATGGGGGCTGCTTCTGTTAACTTCCAGTGGAGCTGCAGGCAAGGCAGACACGAGCCCAGCAGGTGAGCTCTGCGTTGGGCCAGGATCGCACTGAGAGCTTGTTGACAGATTCACAAGCATTCCCTCATGCTGAGGGCAGGCTTTGCCAGGCTGCAGTGCTGCAGAGGCCCACGCGAGGTCAGGCGCCCACCAGACTGGGCCCACCAGACTGGGTCTCCCTCTCCATGTTCCATCAGCCCTGGCCATCTTCCCCTGGTGTACCTGCTCCTCTGAACAGCCTGGTGTACCCTGCATAGTGCAGGAGCCCAAGAAGGAATCCAGCCAGTGCCCTACAGCTGGCTCTGCCTGAGAAGAACTGGGGATAAAGTGACCATGTGTGGGCTTCAGAGACCATGACACATCGCCTCAGCCAAGGCACGGCCCACTGGAAGTTGGGGCATAAAGGACAGCTGTCAGCCATAGACATGTGGTGTGGACACAGGAGGGCTGCAGTGAGTAAACGAATGTGGGACTTAATAGGAGGATTAGTGTGTGGCCTTCCTGTCCTTCGGTGATGGATAGCAGGAAGTTCTGAAGGGCCTGGGAGGGGATGACACTCCATGCTTGAACCTAGGCCCCAGCACCCTTGGCAGTGAGCTCTGTGGCTCAGATGTGTCTGAATGAGTGTGTATCCATCCTGGGGAAGAAGCCATTTTGAGAGCAGCTGTGAGGTGCTAGCTGCTAGAATATGTCAGGAAGGGGAACCCAGTAGAATTCATGGACAGGGCCTTTGCCGGCAGCCTACCCAAAATGTGGTGCCAGACAGAGTTTGTAGGAAGTCATCTTCCACAAGAAAGGTGCCTGTCTTCAAAGAGAAAGTAGGAAAAAAATGTGGTTTTGCAAACTTAGTATGTCTTGAATTGACCTTACCTAGAATGACATCTTTGTTGTTTTCTGGAAAAGCTTCAATTAGATTTGAGCCTCATGGGAAGACACCAGCTTCTGAGGTACCCCAGAGGGTTCTGGGTAAAGGCAATCCCTGGATTCTGATTGAAAAGTTTTGTCAGTAGCAGCAGTGATAGGCTTGGACTTAAAGCCCTTGCTCTGGAGTGGGAAGGTACTGCTGGGGCTCCTGGGCCAGGAGGGACTGTCTTTAAGAGGACAGAGGTCTCTCAGGGCCCTCTGGGCTGCTTGCTTAGTGACGGTGACCCTGTTTGCTGGCTAAGGGAGTGCAGAGCTGAAGGACACATCTGTTGTCTGAGTTTACTTTGAAAATAACGCCTCAGTCTTTGTGTGTCTCTGAACTTTACTGCTGTGGCTCACCCAGGAGCCCACGTGGGCTGGCACCCAGGGGTCCAGGTCCCTGGGTTGGGCGTAACAGGCCTTCTCAGGTCTGGCCCCATGTGAGGATTCTGCACAGACACAGTCTTTTCACATGCTGTTTCTTGGCCGGAAACCAATTACTTCTTCATTCTCTGGCCTTTTGTGAGCTCCAGAGAAGGAGGACACAGAGTCCCTTACATCAGGGCTGAAGTGAGCCTGGCATAGGAATATCCCTTGGTGACTTGCAGTCTGGTAGAGGTTTCCCCAGTTGCCCTCACAGCTGTGGCTTTGTTCTGGGCCTCCCAGGTCTGTGGCCTTTGCTAGAGGAAATCTGCATCTGATGAGCTCAGGGCTCAGCACAAAGCTTATTACGGACATGATCCCTGGGAGCTGGAGGACAGGGACCTCGGGGCTCAGCTGTTCACAGGCCTGGACTACAGGCCAGTAGGAAAAGCACTGGACACAGTGGGGCCAGGCTTTTCAGTCTGTCCTCTCCTGACAGCCCGCACAGAACCAGACGTGGATCCCTGCGAAACAAGCCTCTGGCTTCCCCAGCACAAAAGTACTGAGGACTAGGGAGGGGTGACCTGCCCTTGGCCTAGAAAGTGAGAGAGACACGGAAGTGGGGATGGGGATCTTGTAGAGCCTGAAGCCGGGAACCTGTTGCTTCTGGGTTAAACACCAGTTTAGAGCACACACGTCTTGCTGGGAACTGAGGCCAGGTGGGGATGATGAAGGCAAAGCCCTGGGGTTTAAGTGCCGCTGGTTTAGACTCACAGCCCAATTCCCGGAAAGCCTGAGCTTGCTTTCACCATTGCTCACAAAAGTGGAAGCAAAACTGAGTCCCAGCCTGGCGCCCTCCCACCGTCAGAGCTTTCCTCACACAGATTAGAAAGGATTATGCCAGGTTGAACTCTTCCTGGTCACCCTGGTGCTGGGGGAGGCAGGAGCAGGGAGCTGCCTGTGGAGACACCATGCCTAGAAAGCTTTCAGAGCGCTTGACCTCTAGCGGCTTATTCGTGGCTGGATTGGAACCCTGTTAGCCTCATGCCCCGAATGTCACCCTCAAAGGGAGGTCTACATTGGGCGACCCTCCTAAGGCCGTCGTTGCCTGTCTCCTGCTCTCCTGCGGGTGTCCGCGTCTGCAGGCTGCGCCCCGCCAGCGCCGCAGGCTCATTACCATCCGAGGTAGCCTTCACTTCCCCACCTGGAATGAGGCTTCACGAGCACAGGTTTCTGCTTTCCTTAATGTTCCTTTCTGGCAAAAAAAGTAAGACACCTGTGAGCAGTGACGAGGCACTTTCCAGAAAGGAAACACCTGGCCCAGGCGATAAAAGGCCTTGGTTCCAGTGGGCGGTGGTGGAGACAGACGGTGAAGATCGCCCGCTTCGCATCGTCTCCTCCACTGGGCCGAGCGGCCTTACCACACACCGGAGGGCACCAGTGACTAACGCTGCAGGTAAAAATTACGCGTTGTTACAGTCTGTGGTTCCACTGTCAAAGGTTTAACCGGGCTTTTACATTTGAGCCTCGCACTGGTTTCCAAACGACAGGCATTCCTCTTACATGAAATAGTAGTAAATACCGGAGACGCTGAGGTTCAAGCGCGCGCGTGCCGTTCAGAGCCCCGGCCAGAGCCCCGTCCGACCGGCAGGGGAGGCCCCCGCTTCGGCCGGCTCCCGCCGCGACGGGCAGTGACGCGTCACGAGGGCCGCGCGCCGCCGAAGGACGGCGGGAGCTCCTCGAGGGCGCGCGTGGAAGGGACAGGTGGGTGGGGGCGGTGTGCAGCGACAGCCACGCGAGGGCTTTCTAGGCACCGCCTCATTAACTCGCACTCACACTCAATAAAAATCACGGCCCGAGGCCGGCACCATCCCGGCGGCTCAGGCGGGAGAGCCGAGCTCCGCGCGCCAGGGCGGCGACGTCCGGGGGCCGCGCTTGGTCGGGGATCATGGCCGCGCTGTGCTCGGCGCGCAAGGCCAGGCGCGGGCGCGCGGCGCGCAAGCGGCGCAGTCCCGCCGCGCTCACGTTGCGGCAGAAGTCCACGTGCAGCGTCTGCAGCGCGCGCCCGTGCGCCGCCGCGGCCGCCAGCGTGCGGTTGGTCACGCGCGCGCAGTTCTCCAGGCGCAGAGCGCGCAGGCGCGGGCAGCAGCGCAGCAGGCGCGCCAGGCAGTCGTCGGTGACGTGGCCGCAGCCCGAGAGCGTGACAGACGTCAGGTTAGGGCACCTGCAAGGAGAGTGCGGGGATCTCGGACTCCGAGTCTGCGCTCCCTGCCCAGCGCGCCCCTCCCGCCGCCCCACTGCGCCTTCACCCCTGGCCTCAGCCGCCCCCCGAGGGACCCCGGCCCCGCCCGCCCAATCGCGGTGCCAGGGCCACGGCTGTTGTCTTTGGTCCGCTTTAGCGGAGACTGAGGGTGACGATCGCCAGCCTCGTGTTGCCCTGGGATAGGAGGAGTGCGCGCGCGGTGACTGCGTCTTCCTGGTTCGGGCAGAGGCCCCCGGGACCCAGTGGCAGGAAGGAAGGGTGTTCGTGTAGGCGCTTAGTGTTGGTTCTGGGTTTCAGCTCTGTGGCTGAGGATGCGAGGGGCGGGGGGAGGTTAACATCTGAAGGCGGCTGGACGTAGGCCCCGAGGTGAGTAGTCAGGGACAGCCTGGAAAGCTGGAGGCGCCCCACCTCCAGCATCTGCTGGAGAGAGATCTTGAGCAAAATTAGGCTTGGCTTGTTGAGCGTTTCCCTGTGTACGTGGTGGTTTTTGAGATCCGCGGTGTAAGGCGCCTGCTGCAGCCTCCCCGTAGGCAGCTGTAGCTACTTTTCTGGGAGCAGTCCCGAGGGAGTGAGCCCTGCCTCTGGGCTTAAGGCCGCGGCAAGAGGGGCCAAATCTGGACCGGAGTGGGTCCTCTTCCCCATCCACGTCTCTTTGCCCCTGGATTCATAGCTCTGGGCCATGTAGATAGATCCCTTGGCCTGAGAAAGGGCATAAGGAACTAAAACACCCTGGGCACAGCCAAAGCTCACACACAGCCCGGCCTTTCTCAGCATGTGCCTTGAGGGGCCGGAGGAATGGCCCAGTAATTAAAGCACTTGCCTAAGGCCCTGAGTTCGATTTCCCAGCACCACATAAAGCTGGGTGTATAGTCCCAGCACTAGGGAGACTGAGGCAGTCAGATTGTCCTGAGTCCAGGACCAGCCTGGGCTATACCAGTGAGGTCAGGACCAGCTCTGGGGTGCAGAGTATTGTCTAAAAAAAAAAAAAGCCTTTAGGTGGCACATCCACCCTCCAGGCCTCTAGTTTCCTAAATGAGGATGGGCCCTGAGAGGTCAGGTGACTTTCCTGCACCATCTTTTCTGTCTTACCCAGGTCAAATCCTAAGTCATCCTGAGCCACTTCCTCATCTTTCCAGTGGAAGAAATGGTTACCTTCGGAGTGGTTTGAGTGTTAGGTCTGTGACTCCTTCCCCTGAGAACCTTTTAGAATAATTCTGAAATCAGAAGAAACCATAGGAAAGCCGACTCCCCACTTTGTCCCCCCAGCCATGGTCGGCTGACACGCTGACCCTTTTGAGCTGGCCAGAGCCAGATTCTGTGGATATTTATGTACACCTATGTATCAGGTGCTGCTGTGCCACGAATCTTCTCTCTTATCCTGAAATAAGGGAATTTATCCCATTTTTACGGAGGAAGAGATGAGGCTGTAAGTTTAAACATCTGGGTGGGAGGTCACATTGTTTGACAATAGCAGAACTGCATCCCAGAGCCCTTTGCTCTTTGAGTGACACCCAGGCCCCTTGCCTAGCTCGCCCTGTGGCCTAGTAGCTCCCTTCCACACTTTGTTGTTTTGAGGAACTAAGCCAGATTCTCTTGCAGCAGGGATGAAGCTCCTTTCCCTCCAGTCTGACTTCTGGGCCTGGTGAAGTCCAGGAAAATGGCTTATCTAGTCAGGGCTCTGACCTCAGAGGGAGAACTGGTGAGTGAAAGGCAGGGCCACGAGGCCATTTCCTCCCATTCCTTCGTGCTACCAGCACACCGCACCTGTTAGGCTTGGGTGGCAACAAGTCAGCTGAGCCCCAGCCCAGAGCGGTAGCTATGGGGATGCTGGGTGGGAGTTGAAAGAACAAATGCAGCATGTCTTGGAAATATAAAGTATTGTTTATCTGGAGTTCAGATTTAATGGGGGCAGCCTACATTCTTCTGGGCTGAACTCTAGCCTGGGCTGGGGAGATGACGGCGCCTTGGAGCATGGGTGCTGTGAAGGTCAGTGAGCTCCGCACAGGAGACTGTCAGTACCTACTGCTGCTGCTGGAGTCTGCTGTGGCTCCGCTCTCTGAGGGAGAGCCCCAGCTCCTTCCTCAGCGTTTCTCAGGCCCTGGGGAGGCCCGCTAGAGCCAGGATGGAGGACCACACTAAGGGCTGCATCTGGGAGCCTGTTTCCAGCATCCGACCTTGAAACCCCAGACCCTGGGGGACCCAGCGGCACAAATCTAATCCCAGGACACTGGGAAGGTTGAGGCAGAAGGTTTATCAGTTTAAGCCCAGCATGGGCAGCTTAGCGACTTAGCAAGACCCAGTCTCAAAATAATAATAAATAATAACTTTAGGCACAGTTGGAGGGACAGCTGCCTGCAGGACAGGAACAGGTGCAGCCCCAGCCCTGCTGCAGCAGCAGGATTCCAGGACTGAGTCTGGATGAGGGTTAGCAACGGTCACCCTTAAGATTTTGCCTAATTTCTGGGAACTGCTCTGTGCAGTGCCTAGTTGTCTGCCATGGGCCCACTCCAGGCACCTATCCCAAGGCAGAGCAGCCTACCTGTTGCACACCTGAAAGAGGAAATCGCTGACCAGGCTCTCGTGCCGGCTGCAGATGCTCCTCTGGAGGGCACTTTTGAGCCAGTCCTCGATGCTGCACACCTGCACGCGGCTGGAGTGCCAGCAGATGGACAGGCTGCGCAGGCCGGGGCCCAGCAGAAAGTTGTCCTTCTTGAGCTCAGAGAGGGAATGGAAGTGCAGCAGGGGCCACAGTGCGGGGTCCTCAAACACACCCTGGAGCTGGGGGCAGGTCCTGGCGAGGCTCTTCCTGCTGTCCTTGTCCAGGAAGGAGAAGAGGTGCAGCAGGCACTCATGGTTGAGCTGGGTGATATGCATGGTGAGCAGTGGACACTCGTGTGCCCGCCAAGGACTGACCTGCCTCACGCAGCTCCTCCCCGATGCAGGGCTGGTGGACATATATGGTTGAGGAATGGTGTCTATTTTTGGCCAACAACTGGTGCTGGAGCCCTAAGGAGGGGGAGGAAAGCCAGGATCCAGACACACGTGCTACAGTGTAGTCAGCTTATGTTCAAGGGGATTGAAACCCTGGCAGAAAAGCAGCCCGCTGGGGCTCCATAGTGTCCTTAAAAGGGCCTTCTTTGCCTTTTAGCTGACCAATGACAGTCCACCTGGAGCCTTTTTGTCTTTTCCCAGGCCTTCCCATTGGAAATGGCAGACAGCCCATCTCCGTGGGCCTGCAGGCTGCTCCCAGGCAGGCACAAGTGGTGGACTGCCTGTGATCCTGTGCACGTCAGTGTGGGGTTTTGCCCTGCCCTCCCTCACCAGGAGACCCTGCGTGCAGACACAGCCAAGTGCTCCAAGAAGTGGGCAGAACAGGATCGCGCCTCTCTTCTCGGCATTATTTCTGCTCAGCAGGTTCCGTTTCCAGGCGAGACAGTGTGGCCTTTGGAACCTGCTGCCCTCCTTGGGCGAAGGGATTCCCTTGGCCTCCCAGCCAGCTCTGGTCCTACCCTGCGCTGTTCCGTAGCAGACTGCTTATCGTTGCGTGGATTTTTGATGTATGTGTACGACAGTGCTTCAAGCTGAAGCGTACTTGGCTCTGTGTGTGTTCATTACATGTCCTTCAGTGCTGCATTAGGTAGCTGTGTGTGCTTATGCGTAGTTTTGATTATGAAGCAGAATCTAAGTGACTAGGTTGCCCAGGCTGGGCTTGAACTTGGGATCCTCCTGCCTCAGCCTCCCACAGTGCTGGGATTATGGGCATGTACCACCATCAAGGTAGTTCTCAATTCACCTTGTGACACAGTTAAGCTGTAGTACCAGTTCATGTTTACTGTGTAAGATAGCCCCATACCCACATCAGTGTCTTCCCAGCCCTCCTGAAAAAAACCTTTCTGTCCTCTCGTGCCCTCTCGTGGCTGCTTCTCTAGGCAGGTGGCATTTGTATGTTCTCCCATCTGAATCCCTGACCCCTGCAGTTCCTCTTCCCAGCCTGTGGTCCTGCCTGCATGCCTACTGTGAGCGCCGGGCTCTGGAGCAGGCTGATACGGGCAGTGCTAACGTGCTCTGCACCCGTGAGTGAGTGAGGTGCGGGAGCTTCCCTCTCCAGCCCAGACAGGGGGCAGCACCTCAGTGGCAGCCTGTTTCCTTCTCGTCATGAGACAAACTGAAGACTTTCAGGGTACCTTTGGTGAATCAGTGAGGTGGCAGTGCCAGGCCTGAGCAGAGGAAGCAGAAGGAAGGAGAGAGCGGTGATCTGGGTTACCGCCCTTGCCAAGAAGCCGGTCTCAGCAGACCTGAGCCCCCTTTACTCAGCATGCCCAGAGGAAGCAGGGGGGCTTTTCTTAATCAAAGAATGGCCGAAAGGAAGCATTTCAGGGTCGCTGCCTGAGTTGCAAGATTTGCAGCCGAAGCCCTCAGGCTCCATCTCCACTGCAGAAAGGCGTGGCACAGTACCACACGGGGTCCCTGTGCTCCGGATCCTCCTCAGCACCCTGGACTGACCCTTTTTAAAAGGCAGAGTTGGGAATCATGCTACCTGCTGGGGAGGTCGCTGTGGTTCATGGTACCACAGCCCTGCTGAGACAGCACAAGACTGGCAGGCATGGCGGCGGGGGCAGGGCGGATGGGTGGGGTGGTGGATACAGGCTTGTCCCCCCACAGCCGCCCTCAGGGGTGGCACTACTTTGCCTTCAGGGAGAGTATGAGCCCAGGGCTACTGCATTCTTGGGCTGGTCTCAGCTTTGCTGTTGCCAGAATGCAGTTGTCTCACAGAATATGCAGAACAATTAGAACTGATAGGAGAGGCGGGTGTGGACCTGGGGCAGGTCCTGTGTTTTGTTTGCAGGTAGCACAGTGGCAGAGGCCAGTTGGAGGAGCTTACTGTGAGCCGAGTATTTCACAGGAGCGCTTACTTGACTGTTTACTTTGAAAGATGACCACTAGTCTTTTCTCAGAGCCCCAAACATGCTCCCCCAGGAGCATCTGGCTCTGAAGGAAAAGGGCTTCATTTTGTAAGGTCAGTAGTCACAGGAACTTGGGGGGATTTCAGTGGGTTTTGTTCTTGGGCCCCACATGCTCACTCTGTCCTGGCCCCGGGCCAGCAAGGCCCAGAACTGTAGCAGAGCCCATGGTGTACCTGGGTCTATTGAAAGGAGTTCAAAAATGCTAGTCAAAAGGAAAGAGAGCAGACATTTAATGATGATTTCCATGGAACAGCTTGGGCTGTCAGGCAGAGAAGGGTTGGGAATCCAGCCTGGATGGACCAGGCATCTGCACAAATCAATAGTTCTTGGTACCACACAAACTTGGTTTCTGTGGAAATGATGCTACCCAGCTCAGCCCACTCTAGGGGAAAGTGATCTGTGGCCATCACACGCATACTGGCGTGGAGAGGAGGCTCTGCACCAGCGTGGACAGCCACATGTGTACTTCTTTGTGCAGCCACACCTCAGCACAGTGACCCATACCTGGCTGTGGGAACAGGCTCTCCTGAGAGCCTGAGTGTGGAGGCCCCTCTGATAGCAAGAGGGACAGCAGAGGGACAGTAGGGATTACATCTAATTAGACTTCATATACATTGAACCAGTGAAGGAGAGGTTTGGCGCTAAGAAATAAGTATGTCCCAGCCCCAGAAACCACATAGCTGAATAAGTTCCACAGGCAAGACACACATTTAACATGTAACCAGGGCCAGCACGCTGACTGGTTTAATTCTATGACATTTGTCATCACTATACACTGAGTAGAATACAGTGGATAAGCAAAGGTTTCTCCACCATGGAGAGAGATTTGTGTTGCCACAAACTGTTTCTGTCCTCGCCTGAGTGGGAGGACTTCTGATCCAAGGAGCCAAGGGACAAGGGACTAGATGTGGCCTGAGACCTGGCCTCTGCTGTAGCTCTGGGCCAGATGCCACACACGGGCCAGGGACAGTGCTCCTGGCCTGGGGAAAGCCCTGAAGGACACAGAAGAGCTCTGAACAGAGGTATGATAGTTACACGGTTACAGATTTAAAATACCAGTAGGCACATTTACATCATGGTGTCCAAAGCACAATTCAAACAGATCCTGATACCAAATGCTGCTACCTAAGGAGAAGCAAGCCATAAAAATGCTGCCGCAACCCAAAGAGAGATGCGCTCCTCACAAGCCACCAGCATTGCCTGCCTCAAGACCATGCTCCCTAACCAAGTGGCCCTGGCTGCTTCTAGGTTACACCTGATGGAAAGGAGCTTTGCTTCACCAGCATCAACTCTGCCTGAGCCTGTCTTAGGTCACAGCAGTTGCCCACTCAAACTGAAGGCCTGTGTGCAAGAATCAGAAGTTTAGAGCCTGGATTCCCAGGAAAGACCAGCCAAGGCAGCAAAGACGACTCATGTTTTGGGTTCAGAGAGATGTATTCATGTACTGATACGTTAGAGCAAACTGTGTGAGTCAAGTACCAATTTCAAACAGTTCACTCTAATGTACATTAGTATTACAAAATGTTTTGAGTATCATTTCCCTCTGAATTCTCTCCTATGCCGGATCCTAAGCCAAAGTGTGATGGCAGAGCTTCCTGCTCTGGAGGGAATGTTCAGACCAGTACTGTCCAAGGGACTCTGCACTGTGCCAACGTCCTAGACCTGCTCTGTCTTGTGCCTGGTTTGGGTGCCGAGCACTTTGCATGTGGCTGGTGTGACTGTGGAACTGAGTTTTAAATTTAACCACATGGTGGTTGTACTGGATTTGTGGAGCCATATGTACAGTTTGGTCCTTGCTGTTGACTGTGGTTTTACCCATCAGATGCATGCTGCCCTGAGGTTATTTGGGATCTATTTGACATTAAAAGGGACACAGAAGTCGGCCTGGTGACACGTCAGTAATCCCGCTCTATGAGAGGCGAACAGGAGGCGCCAAGCCCAGCCTCAGCAACCTGGAGACTTAATCAAGACCTTGTTTCAAAAACTAAAGAGATGCTGGGAGCACAGCTCAGCACTTGCCTAGCGAGCGCATCCGCCTGGACTCAGTTCCCTAGCACCATGTAAACAAGGTGTGGTGCACATGCTTGTAATTCCAGCACTCAGGAGGCTGAGGCAGGATGAATGCTGTGAATCTGAGGCCAGCCTGGACTACAGCACAAGACTCTGTCTCAATATACATATTAATAAAATGGGAAAAAAGGGGACTGGAGATGTAGCTCAGTGGGAAGGCTTTGGGTCCAATCCTGATATTGCCAAAAGAAAAAAAAATAATAAAAGCCACATCTGCTCCTATAACTTTATAAACTGACTTAGGAGGAAAGCTCCAGATTTTTTACATTCACAGACTTTAACTCTTAACCATTTTTTCCTTTTAACAGAAAAGATATTACCAAAAAGTCTGCTTGGCTTACTCAAAGTGAAATGCATTTTGTCCCTTGAAGAGAGTTAAAAATGAAGAAAGATAATGACTGATGGGGCAAGGTGGCGGGGACACCAGGGTGTGGGCCTGGCCCTGCAGCCACGCTGGGCCTCTCCCTCCGCTGCTGCCAAGCATCCCTCCCACCACCACAACAGAAGGGCCAGTTCAGAACACATGTAGGAAACGCAACTGCTTTCCCAAAGGGAGACTCTGAGTCCACATTTCAGTTTTAGTTAAATCTAGTGCTTAACCCTATTTTGCTTGACAAAAATTACGGAAATCCAGGATACAAACTCTATTTATTCAAAGTAAGAATATTTTTAACCTGTGCCACTCTCAGAACAGGCTTAGGAGACTTGTTAAAACCCAGAGTGGCAATGACTCTTGCCTTCCCTCTGTGGCAGTCAACTTCATGGCGATAGGGTAGCACAGGTGACAGTCATAGGCCACTCTAGGGTCAAAAGCAGCAGGTCTCAGTGGGCAAGCAGTCACTCTCCGGGCTGCAGCCAACAGGGGATTTGGATGCTGATTCCTAAAGGCAGCCCCAAGTCGTGATCTGCCTGGTGACACGTGCCACTAGGGAGCCGCGACACAGAATGTTTTAAACACTACATGTGTTTGGCTTTCCGTGGACTTTTCTGTACTCCCATCTTATGTCCCCCATGAAAACACAAAACCCTCCAAGAACTGAAAAACCCAACAGTGATTCTAGAATTGGCGCCGCAGGTGTAACTGAATCAACAAGTCTTTTTAGTTAGCGCGGATGAGCAGCAGCCTGGAGACGCACTGGCATCAGCAATTACCTGGTCTATTTCCAGGCACCCTCTTGGTTACTCTGTGCAGTTAGGAAGAGTGATTACTGAGTGGTCACCATGAATGCTCACAGGCCACAAATTGCGTGAGCACGTGATCCTTGGTTTAGAGTCAGCCTGATCTGTCAGCTATGAAAAGGTGGCAGGCAGGTGGCCTTCCCTACTGGGGAACACACCTCCCCTGCGGCAGCGTGAGAGTAACAAAAGCGTCAACGTAAATGTGCCTCAAAATGAGAACTGACAACATTAATATAAAAAGTCAAATAGAACTAAGTTCTTGAAACTACATTAAAAAATTGAGTCATTACAACTAAAGCAGCAAATCAGAATGTCTGCTGAGGTTTTCAGGTAGAACAACAACAAATCAGTCGGTGCCCATGTTCAATAAGTCACTACCATTGACAAAACTAAACCCAAAACAGGAAACTGAAAAGTGCACAATGAAATTAAATCTTGGATCAAGTATTTATGGAAAATGGAAATGTCTGTCCGGTAGAGTAGATGAGTAATGTTTCAGAAGAGGTGTTAGAGTTTATCTGTTCCGGCTTTAGCCTGCCGCTCCACATAAAAAAGGATGTAGGCCTTGGCTTTGCCCACGGTGTCCTCATCAGTCAGTGTGACAGTGCTGTCATTGAAGTGGAACCAGCGGCCTTCATGAACTGCATATGCTGTGTAATGCCCTGAACCAACCCTGGAAAGAAAAGGCAGAAGATTGATCAAAGGAGAAGGCTGCAGAAGTCACAGGACAATCTGTATAACCATGTAACTTGGTACATGTAAAACAGACTTGCATAAGTATTGTGGTTAATGACTAAATCTTGGAGATTTGGTTTGAATTGGGTGATTGATTGCTTGTGTTTACGCTCCTCCAAGCCCATCAGAAAGACAAGGATAAACAGATCATGGGAAAGAGTTTTGAAAAGGCACCAGTAAATGACAAGAAATTGAGGGGTTTTTAGAAGGCATAGAGTTAAGGGAAAGTGTAAAGCTATAGAACTCACAATCTAACAAGCATAGTTCAAGGCCTATGGAGACAGCATCAGATTTCCTGTCAAAATCTTGGGGAAAAAATGAACCTAACCAATTGGCCTCAGTGGAAGCACATCCCTGGCATGTGGTCACTATTGTAGTTAGGATCTGGAATGTCTCCCAAAAGTCTCACGTATCTGAATGTTATAGATTGTCTATCGAACCATGTGCTTTTAGGAGACTGGGGCCTAGTCTGGAGAAGTGAGTTACAGGTATGTAAACTGAATTACAGGCATGTAAGTTGGATTCCACGCATGTAGTGGGGGCTTACCACGCCTTCCATACCTGGATCCAGGAGGGCTGATCACTGGGAAGAGACCTGGAAGGACATATAAGCTGCTTCCTTCCTGCCTTCCTTGGAGGACTAGTCTCAACTTGCCTTGACTTGGCTTCCTGTGTGTGATGTCGTTAGAAGCTGCCTTCACCTCTGCCTCTGCCATGTACTTCCATTGCTGCCGGCCACCCCTGAATGGACTGTGACTTTCTGAAACTGTGAGATGAAATAAACCTTTCCACCCCTAAATTTAAGGATGTCAGGTATTGAGTCACAGCAATAAAAAAGTAATTGAGACAGTTTCCAAGAGCTTATCTCCATCAGCACCAAGCCAGCCTTCCTGTCAACACTGGGGCCTGTGGGCAGCACTCTTTTAGGAAAGCCTTTAGTTACCGACAGTGATCTGCCCAACCCTGACTTTACTATGATTCTGAATAAACAACCAAAAAGCAAGTTCTGAGGGGACAGAGGCAGTGTGTGTGAAAGTGCTCAAAAGGACAAGTACAGCAGAGAATTTAATACAGAACACCAAAGAAAACTTTAAAAAGCTAACACCTATAGTTTTGAGAAGATACTGCAACCATAAAACAAGAATAGCTATTAGGAAAAAGTTCTCAAAAAACGTGACTGCCACAGTATAAAACTTATGGGGAGAGGGGTAAGACTCAGTGGCAGCTTGTCTGACCACGTGGGAGGCCCAGGCTTCCGTCCCCAGCACTGGGGTGGATGGGGAAGCAATGGAGCCAACCTTCAATTTGGATACAGATGACTAGATCCAGGAAATTCATTGTATGTTTAGTAGGGATTCCGGAAGAGAGAACAAAGAATGGAGTGGCACACAGAAGCATTCCCATTAGCTGAAGCCACCAACTACCAATGACTTCCAACCACCAAGCAGGAATACAACTGATGGTGCTTAAATCTGAAGATTCTATAAGCTTCCAGAGAAAAGCGCAACCAGAAAGTGAGAATCACATGTGTCGTGTATAACAAAAGACGCACATGGGTGGAGTGATGTCTATAAAAGTTCTGAAGAGATGTATAGATACCTGTCCAAGTTTGAAGATAAAATAACCATTCTCACACTAGAAATCAAAAGGTACATAAGCTTAGGACAAACTTTCAGGGGGGAAAATATTTAACTAATGAAAGCACAAGTATTTTTTTGTTTTGTTTTGTTTTTTGTTTTTTTGAGACAGGGTCTCGCTCTATAGCCCAGGCTGGTCATGAACTCACTGTATAGCCCACGCTGCCCTTGAACTCTTGGCAATCCTCCTGCCTCAGCCTCCTGACTGCTGGGATTACAACCATGCGCCACCATACCGAGCTTTATATGGTGCTGGGAAATCAAAGTCGACCAAACTGCTGTGCCATTCCTCCAGCCCAAAATATGAGTCTTTAAAGGAGATGACCTGAGTTAAGTCATTTCAAATACTGTCCCATTTTATACACAAACTGTGGTATTTATACACAATGGAACACTATGCATCTATAAAGTCCAACAGCGTGGAGGTTTTCACAGGCAAATGGAAGAAACTTGAGAACATCATGCTTAGTGAAGTGAGTCAGAAGCAGAAGGTGAAATATTGAATGGTCTCTCTGATATGACAGTCCCAGATCACAACTCTTATGGAAGTTAAAAAAGTGAAACGGGGTTAGGGCAGGGAAGGAGGGTGGGAGGGGAAG
The DNA here is from genome assembly GCA_004027205.1 of Ctenodactylus gundi. Lineage (NCBI taxonomy): Eukaryota > Metazoa > Chordata > Mammalia > Rodentia > Ctenodactylidae > Ctenodactylus > Ctenodactylus gundi. The sequence goes on from PVKB01000790.1 coordinate 415,256, forward strand.
GGAGGGGGAAGGACAAAAGAGAGTGGGAAAGTCCCTGTCACCTTGACAAGATATGTAGGTGCACAAAATGCTGAACTCCATTGTAAACCTTAAATCTTGCACTAATACATAAAATGGGGGAAAAAATGGAAAAAAATTACTGCCCCATTTTATTCACCCACTTAAATTTCAGCTGGCAAAGGCAGTAGCTCTGGAGGCAGGATGCCTCAGAACACTGGGTGCATAGGCTGCCTGTCCTCCGCCGTTCTTCGGTGCCTTCTCTCAGTGCTTCACAACGCCCTTGTTGGAATGCCCTTCCACACTGAGAAGGTGTGGCTCTGCCTCACCCACCTACCTGAACCTGAGCCCATTTTTTAGGGAGCTTAGAGAAACTTATCAAGAATGGCACAGAACTGTGGCCACCACGAGGGACCCCCACCCACAGGCCACTGGGCGGCAACTCACCCTGAGCCATGGTGCACCACCACCGCCGCAAGGTCGTACAGGCAGCTCTCCGGGCCGCTGTTCTCGGGCTGCAGAACAAGGGAGAAGGTACCCAGACAAGTTGGAGCAGTGACAATGACAACAGTGTCTCCTGCCTTGTGACCTCTACCCTCTCTGCACTGAGACTTAAGAGCCATCCTTTATAAACGTGATGAAAAAGGTAATTTGCCTTACCTCTAGTAAGTAGCATTTCATGTCCAGACCTCTCAGTGGAAATTCTACATATGTATCAACTTTGTTTCTTAAATATGCTGTCCAGTGAAATCTTTTCAAATGTAAGCAAAGCACCTGATAACAGAGAAGGACAACAACTGTGAACAAGCCATTGGCTTACCTTCAGCGAGGACTAGGAACTAAGGTCTCAACGTTCTGGTGCCTCAGCAGTCCTTCCTCCAGACCCCGAAGGCGCTTTCCTCAGCGCATGCCCAGCGCATGCCCAGCACAGTCTGAAGCTCGAGCAACAGTTCTCTTTAAACACACACTTTTCCCTTGACGGTGCACCATAATTTGAAATTCAACACTCACCTTGGGTAGTTTCTGAATCCAAAACTTTTTTGTGGACTTTTGTTTCTTTTTGCATTTATGGCACATATATAGCTCTGTTTCATCAAGTTCTTCTAAGTCAGTAAAACTGCGAAGACAATCTAGAACCAAGGGGATTTAGGCAGCATTAGAACAAGGGGCCTTCTACAGAGGCAGAACACAGCAGGAAGACTGCCAGCATTAAGCTGGTTAACCAAAGTCCATGGCTCACTGTTACCAGTTCTTAGAACTAACCTTAGAAAGTCCACCTTTTTTTCTTTTTATGCCATTTTTATTTACACACCACATATTGACCATTTTTACTTCCTCTTCCCCTTCCCATCCCTTCACCTCCCATTCCCCTTTCTCGACCCAAAAGTCTGACATTTTGGTTTTTTTCCTATTAGAGAAATCATATACTTAACCTTCTGTGTCTGATTTCATTTCATTAAGCATAATAGTTTCAGGGTACATCCCTTTTCCTACAAATGACTCAAATTTGTTTTTCTTTACAGCACAGTAGTGGCACTCTATTGTGTACATATATTACATCTTATCCATTCCTCTGTTGATGGGAAAAATCCACCTTCTTTAGATGCAAACTAGAAATGAAAATACTACCTGTTTTGAAGAGCTGTGGTGAGGAACAGAAATAATGTGTACACCACCTGGGTTACACCTTACACTGGAGAGGCTCAGGGATGCTGGCTTCACTATAATTACTGAAAGAATTAGTCTGGGAAATTAATAAAAATGGACTCCTGATGAAATCCAAGTTTCAGCAGCATGTTTCTCTCTCTGCAGAGGTATGGATGACACTAGGGCTTTGCACACCAATCAGGTGCTCTACTGAGAAGCTGCATCCCCAGCCCACATTTGTCTGTCAGTGTGTGACATTAGGGAGGACAAAGCCTCAAGCTTACATACACATATCAGAGGTCAAGATTACGTCACATACTTTTACAGTTATAACAAATTTAATAATAAACACAGATGACATATAATGTCTACTAACCTCCAGTTAATCTTCTGTCAAGAATCCCTTTAGTCCCCTAGATAAACAACAGCCATGTTTTGTTTTCACTTAAAGATTTAATAGTGCAATGTCGGGCTTGTAAACTGCAGTCTTAAACTAACTCCAGCCAGCCACCTAGTTTTGTAAAGTTCTGTTAAAATATAGCCACACCCATTTGCTTACATAGTACCTGTTTTTATAAAAGCAGAATTTAGTAACTGGGGCAGAGATCTTATATATTGTAAAGCTGAAAATACTCTCTGGTTCTGGGGCTGGAGGAATAGCACAGTGGTTAGAATGCTTGCCTAGCAAGCTGAAGGCCGAGTTCAGTTCTCCAGCACCACGAAAGCTGGACATGGTAGTGCACACCTGTAAACCTAGCACTCAAGAGATGAGGCAGGAGGATTACTTGAGTTTGTGGCCAACCTGGGCTACATAATGAGTTCAGAACCAGCTTGGACTTCAGAGTGAGACCCTGTCTCAAAATATATACAAAATTTTCCCCCACTCTGGTCCTTTATAGAAATTTTTTCTCTATTTCTGAAGTAATCAGTCATATTCAGAAGTCTGTGTAAAATGTATGTTTGTATTCTGTAGAAAAAATCTGAATGCCTGTGTACCCACCACTCAGGGCAAGAAATGGACTGTCTGTAGTTGAGGAACCAGGGTCTGTGTGTGCAGCATCTGCTGAAGTTATGCAGTGGGCGAACTGTGCAGCCTGTGCAAAAGCTCTACCAGACCCTTCTGCATGCCTCTTCCCAATCACAGTTCCACTGTCTCCCCAGGAGCAGCCATTATGCTGATTGCTGTTAACATATATACCATGTTACACATGTTACACAGTTTGATTAACTGAGTAGCACACAGAAACCTCACTGTGAAGGAAAAGGTAACACTATCGCTGCTTAGAGATTCCATGTCATGGTCAGCCTTGGTGTCTCTTTTGAGGAATTTACTCAGGGCAAGGCAGAGTGTCTGTGTGGCCTGGTACTAGACAGGCCGGCAGGGGGTTCAGGTACCATGCATTCTTGAACCTGCCTTTGTTCCATGACCCCAATACCCAGAATGTGCATCCTACCTCTGCCTCTCCTCCCCTTATCTCAATTCCCACTTCTTTCTTGGAGAGTCTTCAACTTTCCCTTTCATCACTGTTGTTCTAAGAGATCTTGGGAATATGCGATTGTCAAGGACAGCTCCTAGGAAAGTCACATTATCTCAGTGTCACACTTCCTGAAGCAAGTCTTAGGACACTCCACCCAAACTCACAAATAAAATGATGCTGCCACATCCATTTCTGCTGATCACTGACTATGCCATAGATTGGCTGGTACTGTGAGTTCTCAGACTGGTCACCACAGTGACTGAAAACTCTGAGGCCAACATCATGGGAGCTTTCATCAGCAAATACTTGTTGCATCATGTAATATACTGTGGCCTTGCAGGGCTGAGGACACACAGGACTCTACAAGATGTGTGGAAAGAAAAACAAGTTTCCACGTTGAAAATCAGCACCTGAATGCTCAAACTAGGACAAGACCAACACAACAGAGGCCACAAGGAAAACCCACCATGAACGTCAGATGCAATGGTGACCAAATGCTTTGCCCCTAAAATCAGAACCAAGAAAAAGATTCCACATTTTCCACCTCTGTTCAACAAGATACTAGAAGATTTAGTCAGAATGATTAGGCAAGAAAAAAGAAACTTTTAAAATATCTCAGTGGAAAAGAAAAATTTCAATAAAATTAAAAGAATAATACCTGAAAACTATAAAACACTGCTGAAAGCATTGAAAAGACATAAATGGAAAGACATCTTTGTGTTTGTAGGTAGAAAGAGTATCGTCAAGATGACACTTGTTCCCAAGTTGACTGCAATGCCAACACAAATCTCAGGAAGTTATTTCGTGGATGTTGACAAGCAGTTCTGAAGCTGATATGGAAGGGGAGGAGCAAAGCTGGGGTGACTTTAAGACTTACTGTACAGCTGCAGACATCAGGACAGTGGGGTTGGAAGCGGCAGACATAGGTGAGAGAGCACCCAGAAGCAGACCCCACAGTTAACTGGTATGTGAAAAAGGAGCAAAGACAAACTAGAGAGAGAACTGCACTGGAACCATGAGACAGCTGCGTGCAAAATGGTGAGTCAGACACTGACCTCCACTCCGCAAAAATTAACTCAAATGGATAAAAGACTTCAATGTAAAGCAGAAAACTGAAACTTTCAGAAAATAACAGAAGAAAATCCAGGTGACCTTCGGTTACCCATCACTTTGTTGATGCAACACCAAGACAGGAGCTGTTGCAGAAGGAATTTGTAAGCTAGGCTAAATTAAAATTAAAATTTTAAGCTTTGCAAAAGATCTTACCCAATGAATGAGACAGCATACAAAGGTAACAAAAATCAGTTGCATTTCTGTTCACTAAAAATGAACAATCCAAAAGAAAACATACACAAGTTAAATTGATGTGTGCACTTGTACTCAAAAAGAATAAAATACTGGCGACTACATTTAACCCACGGCAACAAAAAAAGTTGTATATAAAGACTATAAAACATTGCTGAAAGAAAAAAATTAAAAGTAATACTCTGTGTTCATAGTCATCCCCCTGTGTGAAGGCATGAGGTCATCTGGAACAGGTAACTAACGAGTTAGTACAGTACATGAGACATTGGTCATTAGTTTGATTCCCTCAGAAGCACTGAGATTAAACAATGAATATACCAACACTTCAAAGAAACTCATTTTCAACTCTGCAAGATACCAGAGGGCACCCAGGCACACAAGACAGCCCTTTGGTGCAAGACCCAGTACGCTCGGTACAAGCAGCACCACAAAGCCCATTTCCAGCCACCTCACCTGCACCCTGCCATCACTCTGCTCCCCTGATGAAAGCAGAGCACCTCTCACAATCTCCTGTCTGACCGTCTTCTCCCCAACGCAGACCTGCTTTTCTCTTCCCAGCACCCGCTTGCGTTCCAACATTTCCTTCCTCGTTATCTTGAGAAACTTACAAGGTGGCGATCCAGTGGTCCCTCAACAGATCTTTGCAGAAGACAGCAGTGAGGCCATGTGTTCAACCGAAATGCAAACTATTATTTCTTTACAAGGAAAGGCTGCCTACATACAGCATACCCTTAACCCCCACAGATGTAGCCAGGTGGAATTCCTGAGTGTCCTGAGAGACACCAGTGCATCAGCTTGCATGAACTTTGACCTCCACAGCCTGATGTGGACACACACCAGTTGGCCAGCAAACACCCACTAGCTACCAGTACCCAGACAACACTGTGGTGTTCTCCACTCATTTCAGAGCAGATCCAAGAAAGCTGCTTCAAGTTTGGATTTGCACTTGATTGCATTTCATGAAGAGAAAAAATATAGGCCAGTTCTTGAGACAGTTTCAGAGCACATACTGCACAATTCATGGTCTCCCACGTGATACAAACTGCTCACATAGCATCTCCGCGGAGACTGGAAATAACACTGCTTTGAAGTTATCTGATCTCCTTTTTGTGCTATATAAATTTAATTTAGAAAAGCAGTAATGGGAACTATGTGGAAGTTAATGCAGATTTTATTTTACTCCCCTCAAATATTGTGTAATTAGAAGCAGGTATTTAATCATTTAAAAAATAAGTTACAATTCCACTTCTTCCTGGATCCAATTTCCTTAAGAGATGACCACTGGGTGTATTTTTTTTCTATTTTGTGCTTTCCATTGAAGTCTTTTTTATCATACATAAATTATTGTGCATATAAAGTTTTAAAAATAATTTTCAGCTATGTTCCTATGACATAGCTATTGATCTCTCTCTCTCTCTCTCTCTCTCTCTCTCTCTCTCTCTCTCTCTCTCTCTCTCTCTCGGTACTAGGGATTGAACCCAGTGCTGTTGCACTGAACTACACATCTGCAGCCTTTTTTATTTTTGAGACTGTAGCTAAGTTATCCAGGATGAGTCAAACTCAAAACTCTCCTGCCTCAGCCTTGCAGTCTGCTGGGATTGCAGGCCTAAGCCATATGGCCTATCTAAGTTTATCATTCTTAACTGCTACATAGTAAAATGTATTTAATCTTTGCCCTTGGGGGACACATAAGGACTTTTAAAAATCTTTGCAATGCATATTAGTTACATACAGCTTAGAGAAACTGGTGTTTATATATTTACTGCACTTTGATTTTGTTTACTTAACCCTTCCCGTAACCCCCTTCCCAGGACCCTTCACACTTCTGGAAAGTCCACCTTCCTATTCCTATCTTCTCTCTTTTCATTTGTTTAGTAGGTCATTTATATTCTGTTTCTTCTATACATGAAGCCATGTGGTATCTAATCTTTTGTGCTGATTTATTTCTCTAGATGCATCCATTTTCCTATAAATGGTTCACATTTATCTTCATGGCAGAGTAACACTCCATTGTCTTTATATGCCACATTTTCTTTATCCATTTATCTGTTGATGTGTTGTCTCCAAGATTTGGCCACTGAGCTGTGCTGCCATAACATGCTAAGCATGTATTATTAGAATGTCTTCATGTCTTTCAGAAGACTTCACTGGATGAAATGGGGTTTCTATTTTCAGTTTTCTGAGGAATCTCCATCCTGATTTCCATAGTGCCCATAGTGGTTGTACTAGTTTTTAGTCCTACTCAGAATGCAGAAGGGTTCCTTTTCCCCCAGATCCTTGCCACTTTTTTTCTCTTTTTTTTATATTTATTTATTTATTTATTTATTTTGGTGCTGAGATGGAACCCAAGGGGTTCACACTTGAGTTACATCCATCCCCAGGCTGTTTCTATTTTTTGGTCTTAAGATCTCCCTAAGTCAGTAAGTTACACAGGCTGGGCTTGAACTCACAATTCTCTTACCTCTGCCTCCCATAGTGATAGCCATTCTTATGGGAGTAATAAGGAATTTCAGTGTTGATTTGACTTGCATTTCTCAATGGCCAAAGATGCTGAACATTCTTTCATGTACCATTTGAGCTTCTTTTGAAAAGTGCCTATTCTCGTTTCAGTTGCCCATTTTTGATCAGGTCTGTTTTTTGTTGTTGTTTTTTTATATATTGTAGATATTAGTCTTTTGAAGAGTATCTGGGAAATAATTTTTCCCATTCAGTAGGTTAGCTGTTTGTTTCTCTGTTTGCCTTGCTTTGTGAAGGCTCTCTAGTTTGATATAATCCATTTGTCGAGTCTCTGTTGTTTCTCGAGCAACTTGTGTTGTGTTCAAGAAGTCCTTTTCTATGCCTATGTATTCTAGGGGCTTTCCTATTTTATTGTCAGTAGACTCAGTGTTTTAATATCTAGGTCTTTGATCCATTTTGATTTGACTTTAGTGCAGGTTGAAAGGTTTGGATCTAGCTTCAGCTTTCTGCATGTTCACCTACTTTAGAAGTAAAAAGCTTGCAGGGCATCACCAGGCTGGAATCCTGGGGCAGTTCAGGAGCCACCCATGTTACATGTAGCTGGAATGATCACTTGCCTTCCTGTTACAGAAATCAGACAATTTCAACAAAGTTCTCTAGCAAATCTTACAGCCACGTAACACCAATTGCTAAAGGAGGTGGACTGAGTGCTTCAGTGGTACAAAGCCCTCTGTGGGTAATCAGCGTACTGTGAGAAATGATGTCTGCATTTTCCCTCTTTTTTTAAACGCTCAGTAACCCACAGTGTTTGTCCTTTATCTTTTGTGCTTTAGTGGATGTCTTTTACACATATTATTGTCCACATCTGTAAATGAAATTAGTCAAGGAAATGCCTGCTACACACAGTGATATCACTGTCCAAATACACAATTTATAGTCCTAACTCCACTGTCATTAGCATACATTATATTCTTTTTTGCCCATCTTGTTCTAATTACATTTTCTTGAATATGAAAATTAATATATTTTCAGACACTACAATGGCGATTTGCACTTTTAATTTTCTGTGGTGCTGGGGATTCAGCCCAGGACCTCCACACAGAGCTCTATCTCCAGGCAGTTTGGACTCTTGGCTTTAACAAAGAGTCTAAGTCACTAAATTGCCTGGGCTAGACTTAAACTTGTGACCCTCCTGCCTCAGCCTCCCAGAATGCTGGGACTATGGGCCCACCAGAGCTGACTTCATTTGTATTTCTTACTCATACACTTTGCCCAAGTTCTTTTTTTCACATATGCTTCAAATTATTTTCCCAAGTGTATCATGTCTTTTTCTACTTTATGGTCTTTTGTCATTATGCAGTTATATTTATGAGGTTTTCCCCTTAAGAGCTTTGGTGACATACTTAAATCTCTGACCATAAAGATGTTTTCCCATAGTGATCTGTGATACTTTCCATATTTAAATCTTGGAAGTAAAATTATTTTAGGAAAAGATAATAGGTAAGGATGAAATCAATGCTTTCTAAATGAACATTCATTTATACTGATGCCATTATTGAGCAGTTTCTTATCTTCTCTATGGATTTAGAATTATTCTTTGCCATATAATAACTCCAGTGCATCCATTTTTGCAATTGCACCTGCTCTTCTAGAACATCTAGGCACTCCTGCCCCTCTCCTCTCCTGCTCCCTGCCTTGAGCTTCCCTTAAGGACTCCTGCCTACAGAGGAACTTCTGAACACCTCAGAATCAGTATTGGGAGTAACTGGAGGAAAAGCTGGCTTCTGTTCCATTTAGGGTCACCACATACAAGAAGACAACCTGACTGTGTTTAAACTTTTGTAAAGTTTTATTTTCTTCTTCTAGACCTCATATTCATTAATGTTATTCTTAAGTAATTTTGAGTTTTAACACTACTATGAATATGATCTTTTAGTGCATTTATGTATCTTTTGCCTGTATTGTTTGGCCACCTCACTGAACTTTGTAGGTCCATGTTTAGAACTTGATTATCAAAGCACTGCCTGTGTTTGTGCACTGCCTGTGTTTGATTGAAACAAAGAGGGCTTCTGGAGAAACAGGTCTCCTGCCCAGTCTTGCTCTCCTGTATAAATCCTCTTGTAATTTTCCAAATGATTCTTTTAAAATGTTCTAGATATGTAATCAGTTCAATGAAACATGCTGACAATGTGATCTTTCCTCTTCTATAGTTCTTGTTTCTTTTCCTGTCTGATGTTTTGCTCCTGTAGAAGAGAGGTGAACGCATGTCGGCAGGTGGCCTCCTGAACCACCACAAGCTGTGATGGTCACTGACAGCTTTTGATAATTCTCATCAAATTAACATTTCTATTTTCCTAGTTTAACAGCATTTTTTTCTTTTAATTAGTACTGGATTTAGAATTTTATCAAGGCCACTGGGCATTTAGATTTGCCTTCCTCTGGAAGATCACACTTCCTGACGGCAGGTCAGTCTTGCCATGTCCTGGAAAAGCTCCTACTTGATCCTTGCATACTGGTGCTTTAGTTTCCTACTGGATTCTATTTCTAATATTTAGGATTGTTTAGCCTATAAGAGAAATTAAGTTATATTTTTTCCATTGAATGGTGTCTCTGTCAGGTTTTTGAACTGCCATTCCTTTAGCCTCCATAATATGCACAATTCAGTAACTCCTGTTTCCAGGGATCTCATTATTTTCCCCCTTTAAATGAAAATTAAGCATAATTATTACAGATTCAAAACAAACACATAATTCTTGCCAAGTATACTCAAAATATGTAGAACCCTTACAGGCTGTCACACATCTCCACCTTATAGGGAGTGACACACCTTCATTAAAAAAATGTGTAGTAATCAAGTGAAATTACACATCCCAGATGTCTAAGAAAAATCCCCTTAACAGTGTGATGGCGTACGCCTATAATCCCAGCACTCTGGGAGGCTGAGGCAGGAGGAATGAAAATTTGAGTCCAGCCTGAGCAACTTAATAACTTTATTCTTAAGTAATTTTGAGTTTTAATGCTACTCTGAATATGATCTTTTGCTGTATTTATGCTGTCTCAATATGAAAAATAAAAGCGGGGAATGTAGGTCAGTGTGGAGCCTCCTGGTTCAATTCTCACTGCTGTCAAAAAAGAAACTATCCTTCAATAATCGGAGTGGTAACAAAGAGAATGAGAAATCATGGGATCCTGTCATTTACCAAGTGGACACTAAGCTCTTCAGCACAATTAAAGGCAAGTCTAAGAACCGAAAAGCCAGCTGAGAAAACAGGAAACATGTTTCTGGCCAAACCCTAAATCCCTCAGGACAGTCTGAACTTTCTGAAGCTCACCCCAAAAGTAGGGTCACCCCAAAAGTAGATAAAGGAAACATTCTGTATCTGTGCTATCCAACATGGTAGCCACTAGCCACATGTGGCTCCTGAGCACTTACGGTGTGGCTAATGTGACCAAGGAGTTGAATTTTTAATTTTTAATCATCTGACTCAGATTACCATGCTAAACAGTGCATTTTTTTAAAAAGGTGTACATGTACCATATTTATATTAATCATGACAATACTCCCTAAAAAGCTGGAAAGAATTACACGTTGTGAATACACAATTTAAAATACACACTTTGAGCACCGCTTCAGTTATTTAATGTTAACATCCAAATTGTCTTCTATGACTAGCAAAAACTGTGTCTGTGTGTTTTGCTGAAACTGAACCCAAGTCTTTGTGCACACTAGACAAGTACTCTACTACTGAGCCATACCCCAGCCCACAATTACTCATTTTAATGGTGTCCTTTTGTATGCTTACAAAAAGGATAACCCTGATGTTATTCTTGTGGTACTGAGATTTGAGCCCACAGCCTTTACATTGAGCTATGTGCCCATCCCATTTTTTTTATTACTAACTTGTTCAGTTGGCCAAGCTGTGCTCTTCCTGTTTCAGCCTCCCAGAGTGCTGGGATTACAGGCCTGTGTCACCAAGCTTGGCTTATTTTATGGTGTCATAATTTGTACATCTTTTTAGGATCCATTATGGCCATTCTATACACCTGTATTATGTGTAATAGTCAGATCAGGGAAATAAAACATTCTCACTTCCACATGCTAGTTGTTTCTATGTGCTGGGAATCTCATATTCTTCCAGTCATTTTGAAACGTGCATTGGTGAAACTGATAGTTACTCCAATTGCAGAAATCAGAACTAGCTCCTCCTCTCTGCATTTTGGTGCCCTTATAGCACTTCTTTTTGTTGTCACCCCCTCCTTCCTCCTGCAGTTCCCAGGAGGTCATCTATGGCTCTGTTTTTAGACCGTGCTGTTTTGGTTCCTATAGCTTTGTGTGCTTTTCTCCTCAGAACTGGTTTGGCTATTTGGTCTCTTTGGGTATCTATTAAACCAATGAATACAAAAAATGTGGCATATGTATACAACGGAGTACTACACACCTATAAAGACAAATAGTTTTGAGGCTTTTGTAGGTAAATGGACACAACCTGAGACTATCATGCTCAGTGAAGTGAGTCGGATGAGAAGGTTACATATCAAATGATTTCTCCAATATGAGAAACCTAGATTACAGTCATTTCATAGAACTCAGTGGGGGGGAGGGGGGATGGTGGGAGGTAGGGGTTGGGGGGAAGCTGTAGAGGGTCAAAAAGGGAGAGGGGAAGGGTTTGTAACTTTGACACAATATATATGTGCACAAAATACTCAAGTTGGATGTAAACATTGTGGACTGCATATATACATATCAATAAAATGGGAGGAAACTTTTAGGTTTTGTCCTAGTGAAGAAAGTCACTGGTATTTTGACGGGAATGGCAATGCATCTACAGATAACTGGTTAGTGCAATTTCAACATTATTAATTGTTCTGATCCATGAATGAAATATCTTTCCATTCTTGGGTATTTTTAAAATTTCTCCAGTGCAGTGTGTTATAATTTCTTGTGTAGAGAACATTACTCATTTCCTTATTTAAATTCCTAAATATTGTAAATTTGTAGCTTTTGTGAATGGAATTTTAAAATTTCTTTTTCAACAAGCTCATTACTGGTTATGGAAATAGTGTTTTTTGTTAGTTGATTTTGAATCCTGCAACTTGACTGAATTTGAGGTATTTTCAGAGAACTATTTAGGTTCTTTTATATATAAAACCATGTCTTCCGCAAAAAGCCGCCTTCTCCAATTTGGACATCCTTTCTTTCCCCTGCCTAACTGTTCTTGCTAAGACTTTACTACATATTTTTGTCTCATTCTCAGTCTTGAAACGCTTTCCACTTTTCCTCATTCAGTAGGATACAGCATGTGGGTTTTTCATACATAGCAGGGGTGGGGAACGTCTCGCCCTCCAGCCAAAATCACTTGGTACAGCCCAGCCCTGGCCTCACCATAATGAGCAGTTTCTGCTGTCACGTTAGGGGAAAATTAAATATTTTATCAAATACAGCAGGTTAGTTTTTAAGGTGATAACTTTGTATGGTCCGTGAATGATGTCGTAAATATCCAAACGGCCCTTGGCAAAAACAAGATTCCCCATCCCTGGTGTACTGCTGTTAGTATTTTGAAGAATGAGCCTTCTATAACTACTCTGCTGGAGTCTATCATGAAAAATAGATCCTATCTATGTTCTTTTCTTTATCTACTGAGGTGATAGTATGGGTTTTACTTGTTGTTGTTCTGTTGATATGTTGTATCTCATTTATTGATTTGTGTATGGTGAACAATCTTTGTGTCCCTGGGATGAGTCCCACTTGTTAAGAATTTTTGTATCTATGTTCATAAAGGATGAATTTTTTGTTATTGTTTACTTATACTAGAGATCGAACCCAGAATCATGCTTATTAGGCAAGCAAACATGCTGTCACTGAGCTATATCTGCAGCTCTTGTAAACATTTTTTATTTTGAGACAAAGTATCACTATGTTGCCCAGGCTGGCTTTGAATTTGTGATCCTCCTGCCTCAGCCTCCCAGAATGCTGGGATTACAGGCATGCACCTCCATGTTTGTCAGGTTTTAGAATTAATGCTTGCCTCATACAAGAATTTGGCAGAGTTCGTTACACTTCAGTTTTTGAACAAATAGGTTCACTGTGATACCTCGATGCATGCATACTGAGCCAGTCATGTCCATCTAACCTTCTTCCACCCTCAGCTCTCTTCTCCTGAGCACCCTTCCCATTCCCTAGTAATCTCTTTTCCATTACACCTTCAGGTCATTTTATTTTAAAGTTTCACTTATGAAAACATGTGATACTTGTCTGTGAGCTGCTTATTTGACTTTTCAGGTCTTGCTCTATAGCCCAGGCTGGCCTTTGATTCACTGCAATCCTCCTGCCTCAGCCTTCCAGGTGCTAGGATTACAGGTGTGCGCCACCATGCCCGGTTTTATGTCGTACTGGGGAATTGAACTCTGGGTCTTGCGCTTTGCAAGTGCTATAACTGCTGTGCCGTTCCTCCACCTTCTTATTTGACTTCTTATGTCCTCTTATTCATCCATTTTCCTGAAGATGACAGAAATTTCAATGGCTGAACAATAATCCATTGTACCCATACACACTATAATCCCTTTATCCATTCATCTGGGCTCCTAGTCTTACATCTTCAGCTACTGTGAACAGTATAGCAAAAAACAAGTACACTGGCATCTCTTTTGCACACCAAAGATTCATTTCCTTTGATTATAAAACCAAGAACAGGGTAGCTGGATCATATGGAATCTATATTGCTAGTCTTCTAAAGATCCACCGTACTGGTTTGCACAGTGGCTGAACTAACTTATATTCCTACCAGCATTATGTAATGGTTCCTTTTGTCCAGCTCCTTACCAGCATTGACTTTATAAACAATAACCACTCTAAATCATTTCAGTAGGTTGTAGTTTTGACTTGCATTTTCCTGCTTGCTACTGATACTGTTTTTATATATTTATTGATGTTTGTATTTCTTTTAAGAAATGTCTATGAAGATCATTCATTTTTTTTTTTAAATTGGATTTTCTCTTTTTGTAGTACTGGGGAGGTCTGAACCCAGGGCCTTTGTTCTGAGCTACATCCTCAACCCCTTATTGTTTGAGGCAAGATCCTCCTGCCTTAGACTCCAAAAGTGCTGGGATTACAAGCCTGTATACCAGGCCTGCCTAAAAACTGGATTACTTTTTTGAGTTTCTCACATGTGCTGGAGATTCTGAGATGAATAGCTGGGAAATATTTTCTCTCATTCTGTAGGTTCTTTCTTCACTTTGATTGGTCCCTTTGCAATGCAAAAGCTCTTTAGTGTGATGTAATCTCATGTGTCAACTTTCGATTTTGGTCTGTTTTGTTCTAGTAGTTTCAGAATTTCAGGGATTACATTAAGTCTGGATCCATTTCGAGTTGATTATTGTACAGGATGAGACATAAGGGTGGAGCTTCAGCCATCTGGGTCTTATGGGCAGCACCTTCTTGTTCCAAAAGCTATGCACCCACCCTCCTCCCCACCCACCACAGCACTCTCAGCAGTTTTGCATCCAAGTTACTCACCAAACCAAGGCAAAGGCCTGTCTGTGTGGCTTCCCAGAGCCTGGGGGATGGGAAGGGGTCTGACGCCTGAAAGCAGTTCAAATTCAGACAATTCTCCTCCCATGGTGTAGCGCAGATTTCAGGCTTCTTACCAACTTAGGCTGTAAGCCTGCAGGAAAATGAGACTTTCCAATAGCTGGCGTCGTCATACTGCTAACCAGAGTTTGCTGGGATTCTTTCTGTTTTCCAGCTGTGGCGCAAGTGCAAGGATGTTTTGTTTCTCTCACTATGCTGCTGTGCTGGTCGCTAGCTTTTCCTGGGCTTCCATCTCTGTCCTGTAGTTCTAGGGCTGGCTCTCTTGTAGAATTCTCATCTCCGTATGAAACGCTCTGCACCTGCCAGTTTGCTCTTCTCTGTGTAGATGCCAGTGGGATCTCAATAACTCTATTCAACTATTTTCAGAATAGTTTAAGAAGAATTGGAATTACTTCTTTTAAGTATTTCGTATAATTCAACAGTAAAGCCACCAGCTCTTGGACTCCTTTTCAGAGGGAAGACCTTTCATTACAGCTTCAATCCCCTTACTCAATATCAGTCGGCTTAAATTTTCCATTTCTTTTTTGTTTGCTTATGTGTCAGAAATGTATCTGTCTCTTCCAGGTCTTCTAGTTTTTAACCACATCATTAGATAATTTTTTATGATCTTCTGGTTTTCTGTGACACCAATGTCACCTTTTTATACTTAGGTTCTTTGATTCTATTTATTTAGGTCTACTCTCTTTTTTTCTTGGTTAGTCTATCTAAACATCTGCCAGTTTTGCTTATCCTTTCAAAAATGCAACTCTACTGGATTGATGTTTCTCCTTCCAATGTTGGGTGTGGTTTGTTCTTCGTTTTTCTAAATCCTTGAGGTGCATCATTAGATTGCTCATCTGGGAACTTTTTATGTTCTGAGGTATTGACTGTGGTAGACTTTCTTCCCTGTATCACTTATGGTTGTATCCCACAGGTTTTGATGTGTTGTCACCAACTTCCCATTGGTCACTTAGGAGCACATTACTCAATTTCTATGTATTTATATATTTTCCGTTCTTGATTTGTACTTTATTCCACCTGAAAATACACATGATACAGTTTCAGCTTATTCACAGTGTATTGAGAGGTTATGTGTCCTGGAGGACATTCCACATGCAGATGGAGAAGAATGTGGGTCTGCTGCTGTCAGGTGGAAGGTTCTATATAAACGTTGGTTAGGTCTGTTTGCTCTTAGTGTGGCTGTTTCTCTGTCCATTTTCTCTCTGGATGATCTTTCCATTAAGGAAAGTAGGGTGGTGAAGTCCATCTCTCTTTTACATCTAATAATGTCCATTTCTTACATTGGGTAGTCTCACTGTAGGTGCAAATTATGTTCACAATGGTTACATCTAACTGATGAGTTGATCTTTTCAGTGGTGCAACTGCCTTCCGAGTCACCCAGAGTCCTTTAAGTGACCCTTACCTATGTCTCTATAAGAGACCCCAAATTGGACTATAGTGCAATTGTTATTTTGGCCTATCTGAACATAGCTGTTCTCCAGAAAAAATATTGACACAACATTTGAAACATCTGCCTTTTTTGTTTTTGATGTAAAGTCGGCCCCATCTGATATGATTATATGATGTCTTTTGGTTTCATTTGTGTGACATGTCTGTTTCCAATTTTTCACCGCCAGTCTCTGCTTTTGTACTTGGGGAAGTGAGCTTCTCCTAGGCAGCACATTACATCCTATTTTAAAGTCCATTCAGGGGGCTGGAAGAATGGCTCAGCATTTAAAGTGCTTGCCTAGCAAGTAATAAGTGCTCTAAGTACCTGAGTTCAATTCCCCAGCACCACATAGGCTGGGCGTGGTAGTGCATACCTGTAATCCCAGCACTTGAGAGGCTGAGACAGGATGATTGCAGTGAATTCAAGGCCAGACTGGGCTACAGAGCAAGAACCCTATCTCTAAATTAATTAATTAATTAATTAAAATAAAAATCCATTCATCCAGTTTATCTCTTGACTAGCAAATTTCAAGGTCATTTTACTGTGATCTGGTCATGGAGTCTCTTTCATACATTACTACTTCAGAATTTGCAAACTCGTGTGTCATGATGTTGGTTAACAGTCCTTTATTTGGAGTACAAGATTCCCTTCAGCCTGTTCTGTTGAGCTGGTCTGGTGATGAATTCCCTCAGTTTGTGTTCATCTAGGAAAGACTCTCTCAAATGAACAGTGTTCCTGGGTGTAGTGTTCTTGGCTGGATGCTTTTGCTTGTGTTCCCCCATCTCCCAGGGCTTTAAATACATCACCCCTTTCTCTTTCAGCCAGTAAATTTCTTCTCCTACGTCTGCTCTGCATGTAATGGGTATTCCCTTGTGTGTGACCTGATATTTTCTCATATGTCTTTGAAGATTTGGCAAATTTTCAGCTGTTATTTCCTAAAATAGATTTTCAATGACTTTCTCCCATTCTTCACCTTCTGGAATTCCTACATGTCACTGTTTGCTCAATACTGTCCCATGAGATTCAAGGGTTTGAGGGGAGGGGTGGGATCTAACCAGGTTAATTCAAAAGACCTATTCTCAAGTTCAGAAATTCTTCTGCTTGTTTTTGTCTGTTGTAGAAACCCTCCACTGTGGATTTCTAGTTGTTGCTATCTCTCTGGTGAAGTCATCATTCATGTTTCTTTGTTGTTGTTGTTCTTGTTTTGTTTTTGTATTGTCTGTATTCTCATACATCTTACTGAGTTTCCTTAGGATCATTACTTTGAATATTTTTTAAGCTTTACATAATTTCCATCAAACTGGGATATATTTCTGGAGATTATTACCCTTTAAAAGTATTGTGTGGGTCTTTTTGTTTGTTTCTGAGACAGAGTCTTGCTCTGTAGTCCAGGCTGGCCTCAAACTCATGGCAATCCTCCTGCCTCAGCCTCCTGTGTGTTGGGATTATAGGTGTATACTACCATGCCCAGCTTGTGTGGTACTGAAGAACTGAATTCACGGCTCTGTGCTTGCTAGGTAAGTGTTCCACCTGCTATTCTATTCCTCCAGCTGCCACTAAAGTATCATGTTTTTATGTCCCTAGGTTGATGTCTGCACAGCTGATGTAACAGTTGCCTCTTCACAGAAAAAGCCCATCGGTTGGGTAAGTACTTTGGTTGTAAGCACACTCAAAAATGTACTTGTGATTTTGTCAGGTTTTACTGATGTCAGAAGTGTGTGAGTGCCTGAATCATGTATGCTGCAGCAATTCATGAAAACAGTTCTCTGCAATAGACAAAGGATTCCAATGATGCTGGGGCAGGGTCACAACCCAGTGGCACTTTGGCCTGTGACAACAAAGGCCATGTCTTGGTGGTACAGGTTAAAGAAAGCACAGGTGAGAGTGAAGGTAGCTGTGCCAACACCGTCCTCAAGCCAGGAGATAACAGAGGGATCTTCAGGATGAATGGAGGAGAGGCCTGGGCTTCAGGGACCAGCAACTCCAGTTCTGCAACCTAGATTCCAAGGAATGAGACCAGTTGGTTCTGGGGTCTGTTGGCTTTGGGCACCAGCATTTTCAAGCCCACGCACTGAGAGAAAACCTTTTTAAATGCCTTCGAACAGGTCTTGAGCATTAGGATGCTGAGGGGCTGTCTTCCACACTGAGGCACACAGGCCAAGGCCGCTGACTCCAAAGGTAGGAAGGCAGCTTGCAGTTTTGGCAGCTGAGATGTGACCCAAGGTGAGTAGTTCTCTGGAACAGAGCAGTTGCTCCCCAGCCTAGATATAAAGCCCGTGAAGAGCTCAGTGTGCTGCTCCATTTGGTGTTCATGACACTTTCCCACCTCCCTGCTCCCTGGCAGTGTGGGTTTCCTCCCCCCCCACCACCAAAGATACAAAGCTGAAGATACAGGTTGCTGTGCTCTTGTTCTCTAGGCGGCCCAATTCTTCATGCGAGGTAGAGTTCCTGTCACTTGACTTCTCCCCAAATTACTCTCCAGTTTTTCCTCTGTACCCTTGGTTCTTCTCTGTGGCACGCAGAGTTGCACACAAGGCACCTCTGCTCCATCATCCTGGATCTTCTCTCCATGGATTTTAAATTAGGTCTTTTTCCTTGATTAAGGTGGTTAATATTCATCAAGAAAGAATCAGTATAAAATTCTCCCAAGTAAATGTGAATTTTAATGGCCTTGAAATTAAAAGCAGTTTTCTGGCTTCAACATTTACCAAAAAAAATGACATTACAATTTATAAAACTTTTCTGAATACTCTTTCTGGAGATACTAGAGGGATAGCATATATACTGTTTAATTTAGATAGAAAAATTTGTGCTCTGGACCTTGAATTTTAAAGCCAGTTTTGAAAAACATAAGAAAATACTCATGCTTCACCTAGTATTATCTTGTGACAGAATTCTGGGCATAGAGAAAGACTTTCCTGTTTGATTTTTGTTAAATTACAACACAGATTTATAAATCAGTGATTGACTTATAAGGCTATTAAGCTTTTTAAGAGAAAAGTGAATTGAGAACATAAAAAGATACTTACCTCGCAATGAACAAACTGGCCCATTTTCTTGATTCTTAGAACGCTTACTTCTGAACTGACTTGGAATATCTAATGAAAGGTCTTGAGAGAGGAAAAAGCTGTTAAAATCATATAATTTCTAAAAGTGAGGAAAAGATTTAATTTTCAAAGGAAACATTAGAATTATTACTTTATTTTTCAGGTAGCAAATTAACACACACAAATCTTACCTAGGAATGGATCAAACTTCCTGGACTCTGTCCCACATATGAGGCAGTTGACCTCGTTCTGGAGTATGCCTCCAAATATAGCAGTAACAACAGTCGATGCTCCATTTCTTTTAAAAAAAAAATAGAAAAAAACAAACACGTGGAAAACATCTCTGTAAAGATCACTACTTTAACATTTAAAAACCCAAAAAAACAAAAATAGGGGCTGCAGGAATGGCTCAATGGTTAAAGTACTTGCCTAGCAAGCACTAAGTACCTGAGTTCAATTCTCCAGCATCACATAAACCGGGCGTAGTGGCGCACACCTGTAATCCCAGCACTTGGGAGGCTGAGACGGGAGAATTGCCATGAGTCCAAGGCCAGCCTGGACTCCATAGTGAGCTCGGGACCAGCCTGGGCTACAGAGCTAGATAGACCTGTCTCAAAAAAAATATTTTTTTGGAGAAGTCCATATATTCTCTCAGAGGGAATCATCTGTATCATTTATTTTTACTTAAATTATAAAATAAAACTTCAGAGCTATAGACAGGTACAGACTGAAGCCACTGGCCGCTCCCAGACCCTCTTTCAGTCTCACTAGTTTCTCAAAAGGTAACTAACATGTGCCACTTGTATTACAGCAAATAGATCATGTGCGAGATGACCCTTCCCCAGTGTGTCCCTCAGAAAAGAGGGAGCTGCTTTCTAAGGCCTGCACTGTATACATGAGTTCTCATTGGTACTTTACTTCAAGTAACATGCTAAATTTGAGAAGGTAATGAAAATTATGTATTTAGTAATCACTGCTGGAGAAGTGCTGTTGACATTTTTTTAAAAGCTGACCTAAAACAACACTGTAAATAATCTTTTGGAGATTTAAAAAAAAAAAAAAACCCTGCACCACCTGAAACCAATGAGAAGCCACCAGGTGGGTATTACAGCACTCCTCTGTGTCTGCTCCAGCAAACATGAACATAGGAAGAACACCTACCTCAGAGCCTGGTGTGAAGGCAAAATGAGGGACAGTTGAGAAGTGCTGTCAGAAGGACTTACACCATAAGACACATTTGCCACTTCTTTGAGCTCAAAGTCAGATTACACCTGCCACCTGCTTTTCTTTTTCCCGTAAGGATTGATCTTTATCATGTCCCTCACTGTATGCCACAGACTCAAGCACAAGGACCGGCCCCCATGAGGGCAGGCCCCCATACAGCATGTACTGTACAGAACAACATAAAATTACAATGGACCAAAACTGAGCCTAAATTCAACAGTAAATAATTCCTTCCTCAAACAAAATAAATGCTCCATTTCAAAATATATTTTGGGCTACTAATAGTAATACTAATATACTAATTTTACTAAGAAGCCAAAGGTTTGTAATGTAAGTCAAAGAAAAGTTGAGGACTTACAAATTCCTCAAAGAGAATATATTTTTAACTTTTTTTTTTTTTTTGAGACAGGGTCTCACTGAAGTCCAGGCTGGTTCTGAACTCACTATGTAGCCCAGGTTGGCCTCCAACTCACAGTAATCCTCCTGCCTCAGCCTCCTGAATGTTGGGATTATAGGCATGCACCACCATGCTTGGCTTATGTGGGCATATATAATCAAACCTAGGGCCTTCAGCTTGCTAGGCAAGTGTTTAACCATTTAGCTATTCCTCCAGCCCTGAGAAAATATTTTAAATGAATTTTCATAAACGTTTTTTGTGAATATTCGTAACTGTTTTGGTATATAAAAATCAGGCCAGGGGCTGGAGCTGAGTAATAAAGCACCTGCTTAGCATTCATGAGGGCCTGGGTTCAATCCTCAGCACCACAATTTTTTAAAAAATTAAGTCAATGTATTAAAAGGATAATTTTTAAGTATTAAATCATTTTTCAAGTTTTAAAATAATACCAAAATATAACAGAACTAAACCAGTAGTAAATACAAGATGTCTCTAGTTGGAATCAAGAGGCACATGCTACTCCACCTGGTCATGAAGTTGAAACAAATCAACAGGTACTCCTGTTTATGAAGTTGAAACAAATCAACAGGTACTCCTGTTTAAAAAGGAAGGAAGCTAAGTCTTACATGCAGCATTTGTTACTTGCAGACAGGGTAGAATTCTCCTGCAGAATTGCTGACCGGGCCACACCATTGAAGCCACCTTGGAGTTCCAAGTGGAGGTGATCCAAAAGGTATCTCATAAACTCATGGGCATCCTGCTGCTGGTAGCCCCTGGGAGCAAACAGAAACAGTCACTAGAAAGGCCAAATGTGAGCAAAAACGATAGGCCTATGCTCACCAGCATGCCCCGGCTTCCTCACCCCATCAGCTCCACATATAATACACAAAATTTCTCTTTAAGAAAGTAGGCCTGAAAACCATGGAATATTAGAAATAACTGAATTTTTAATGATCTTCCCTGACCTCGCTACATGTTAGAGTTGAGGAAACTGACTTACCTTACAAGAATGATATGAATAAAAATGCCAAAATTCATAGTCAAAAGCATTCAAAGTTGATTATTTATGTATCATTTAAATGTATTCAATGTAACATCCAGTTGTTTTTACAACTTGAAGGTAAGATCAATATTATCTGAAAT
Organism: Ctenodactylus gundi; assembly: GCA_004027205.1. Lineage (NCBI taxonomy): Eukaryota > Metazoa > Chordata > Mammalia > Rodentia > Ctenodactylidae > Ctenodactylus > Ctenodactylus gundi. The sequence continues at coordinate 436,968 of PVKB01000790.1, forward strand.
TCTATCACCTAAAATATTCTCATTTTAAAACAATCTAGTCTCGAAGTATCATTTTCCCAAAACATACCTTGAAAGCCCATAGCTTGTAGCTATACCACTGTGCATTTTTAAGGGATTTCTACCGAAGCCATTGTGGAAAAGTAACCTGCCTAATGAAGTCAAAAATTTTCCAGCCACACAGTGATGCCCTTACATTCAAAATCCATTACCTTCTAAGGTTTGCTAGACCACTACAGACACCTCTTCTTTAACCTGGATGAGATGACAGAACATCAGTTTCTCTAGAAAGAAGGTTATCATTTTCCGTTTCAAGTTGTGAAATTTAGCAGAAAATAGAATTTTTCTGATCCTGAATGACACAATTATAACCCTCCCTTTTTAAATAAGGATCCAAGTTGGTGTAATTTTAGAATTGGGCAACACTTTATTCCATAAAATGTGTTCCCTGTAATTCAATTTTTTAATATTTAAATATTCCACTGGCTTATCTATCTGAAAGCCTTAAAGTATTATGAAATACTTACTTCAGTTATTTTCCAAATTACACACAGGAAGTTCTAGTCCGCTTAGGTTTTTCTCTCTCTCTCTCTCTTTTTTACAATTATGGGAAAGGAAACCCTCCTCGTATTCATGGGCACTATTTACATATTTCAGCAATGTCACTAAACAGTTGCTTATGAACTAGTGAGGAAACACAGTTATGAAGAACCAAATGGTGTCTCCATGGCAGACCAGAAGTCAGAGAGACAAAGCCAGAGGCAAACAAGCAAGTGAACACAGCTCCCTGTGACCTGAAAGTAAGACTACTTTCTTTTCTGCATGTCCAGTGAAAAAACAGCAGAAAATCTGTTGTAAAGTTTCTGTGAGACATCCTCGACGGAGAGGGCCCTTAATACAGAAAGCCTATGAGGTCCTGAGGGCCAAGGTAAAGAGTTCTGCAGAAGTTCAGGGAGACCAGAATTCTCAAATCCCAAACATAGGCCCTCAAAAGATTACTTCACACATACTTGCTCAGGTGTGATTAGCAAGCATTGCAAATGAATAATGTGTAATACTACATATGCACAACTGGCTACGCCTGGCAGTGCCCACACACACCATGTAAAACACAGGAGACTAGCAAGGGTCAGCAAGGCCACTACAGAACCAGACTGGCAAATTGAAGAAGCTTCCTCTATAATACCCAAGGCATGGCAGAATCTCAGGTTCTATTCATATTTAAAACATCTTTTAACATTCACAAAAGAAACCTAACTGATTGTTTTGAGCTATTCCTGTCCACTGTTCAGCACTAATTATGATCAAGTTTCCTTAAGACCAAAGTGACAGGAGGAAAAATGGATTTATATTTGCCAACACATACAAAAAATACACTAGTAAATTTCCTAGACATAACTAACATAAAATAATGACATTTTAAAGTACTGTATTTACAAATACCACATCTTTAAAAAGTATCAAATGCAATAAGCTACCTGTTGTCTGTAATGGTTTTTCATATTGTTTATAAAGCCAATAATATCTAAATAAAAATTATACTTCAGTAATTTATTCTCTCATTACTTTTAAACATTTTTTATACAAGAATTAATACTTTTTCATAACTGAAAGTTGTTTGGGAAGCCAAAGCAAATTATGAAAGTAGAAATGGCATATACAGAAAGTATGAAAAGAAGCAAATGCCACCACGACCTGCTCTGAATCATTAGGAGACTTTCCCCAAGAGTTAGCATGAAGCTGGATCTTAGAGAGACATGGAGATCTAAAGGCAAATATTGTAGGCAGAAATCAATGACATAAAAAGATACTAAGGCAACAAGACAAAGCGTGAGCATAAAAAAGTCAAAATCACAGAAGCAGTTACCCCTTCGATCTCAGCAATTACTATTTTAGCTACCTATAAATGTATATATAAAGTGATTCACTGCAGTACTGCTTGGAACAGTCAAAGATTAGAAAAACACATACAATCACTGGTTGGGAACTGCACTGGTTAATCCTACTTGTCAATTGAGCTGGAGTAAGCTGGGCATGGAGGCACATGCCTGTAATCCCAGAGCTCAGAGGCTCAGGGAGGAGGATTGCCATGAGTCCTAGGCCAGCCTGGGCTACATAGTAAGTTCAGGACCAGTCTGGACTACAGAGTAAGGCTCTGTCTCAAAAAAAAAAAAATAAAAAATAAAAATAAAAATAAAAATCAAGAAGAACAACCTTTCTAACCTTAAATTTTTTTGTTTAAGATTAAAAGTACAGAAGATGGCAGCTGAGTAACAGCACTGCACGATGTCTCCTCAACAACTCACTTAAAAAGTCAAGAAGTTGGTTAGAAAAAGCGAGTTTGGTGTAGCTAGGAAAGAGAGGAGCATCCCCAAAAACGAGGCCAGAAATTCCAAAGGATCATTGAAAGCAGAGAAAAAAAAAATTCCCATGGCCCAAGAAGCCACCGCAGGCAGCTGAGGATGGAGGAAAGCTCGCCGGGACCTGAACATCTGATGGAATGGAGCTGGGAGAAGGACGGAGCACACAACAACGGAGAGGAGGCTGCGGGCGGGTCAGAAATCCTCAAGTCACTTCAGAAGAGGAGGAAAGAAGCAGCCAATTTGGCGCGGTCCTGAGCTGCCGGCACCCATAGACCACAGACAGAGGAAGGTCTGGAAGCCAAAACCTCAGGCCGAGGTAAGAGCGAACCCGGATAAGTGGGAATAGTCAGCAGCAGGCAGCTCCAGCCTCCGAAACACCAACCCGCTGGTGTGTGTACTACAAACGCAGCATGCGCTCCCCCTAGAAAAGGCCCTGGAATCCAAGATCAGAAACAGGGCTCAGGAGCCGTCTCAGGCAGTGACATCAGCAGAAGCCATTTTCTTTCCTGCGCACCAGAGACAGAGATAGCAGAACCATGAGGAAACGTGGTAACAAATCTCAGACACCCCAGAAGATGATACCAGGGATACTGAAATTGCAGAGCCCAAAGAAGAAAGGGAAAAAATGATGGTAACTTCTGGGCCCAGATAGTCAGTGAATTAAAGCAGGAATTAAAGCAGGAAGAAAGCAGGAAATAAAACAGACAGCGCAGGAGCTACACCAACACATAGCTAAGCAAAAAGCAAGCCTTGAAAAGCAATTAGAGGAGACCAAAGAAGAAATGGGGAAACGTGGTGACAAATCTCCTACAAAAAGACCTGACTCCCCAGAAGATGATACCAGGGATTCTGAAATTGCAGAATCCAAAGAAGAAAAGGGCAAAAATGATGGTAACTTCTGGGCCCAGAAAATCAGTGAATTAAAGCAGGAAATAAAATGGACAGTGCAAGAGCTACACTAACACATAGCTAAGCAAAAAGCAAGCCTTGAAAAGCACCTAGAGGAGATCAAAGAAGAAATAGACCAGAAAATAATGAAGGTAATATAAGAAATTAGAGAAGAACACAACAGAGATATAGAAAAATTGAATGCAGATGTTCAGGAAATGAAAAGCATACAGGAAATAATAAGCAACCATGTTAAACAACTTCAGAATAGAATACCAGACCTAGAAAATGACTGAGCTGCACCATACAGGCTATGAAGAACACAAAGTAAATAAAGCAAATCATTACAATGGCTGATAGATGATTCAAGGAGAAACAACCTCAGAATTATGGGAATCCAGGAGAAGACTGAGGACAAAACAAAAGGCTTAAAGGACATGTTTAATTAAATAATGGAGGAAAATCTCCCAAATCTAAGAAAAGAAATGAACATGGAACTATTGCAGGCATATAGAACACCAGACAACTTTGATCAGAAGAGATCCTCATCAAGACACTTCATAATTAAAATTCTAGAAACCCAACACAAAGAGAAAATACTAAAAGCGGTAAAGAGAAAATACTAAAAGCGGTAAGAGAAAAACAGAAGGTGACCTACAAAGATAAACCCATCAGGATAACTGCAGACTTCTCAATCCAAACTCTAAAAGCAAGGAGATCATACAGCAATGTCATCCAAGCACTAAAAGAACATAAATTCCAACCAAGACTGTTATATCCAGAAAAATTATCTTTTAATTTAAAGGGAGAACTTAAAACTTTCCATGACAGAGAAAGCTTAAAGGAATTTGCAGGCACTGAGCCAGTATTGCAGAGAATACTTGAAGGAAACTTAGAAAGTGAAAGGGAGCCCAGGGACACCAATGACCCCAGAGGAAAAGTGATAACAGCTAGAGGAGAATGAGCTGAGAAAAAAGTATGTTAGTAATCAGTGAGATATGAGTAAATAAGTTATGAAAGTTAAAAAATTCTGAAATAATTTGCCTTCATATTTGTCACTTTAAGTATATTTATGTGGTATAGATTTAAGTTCATTTAATGTAGCAATGTGATATCGTTTAACTTTGTTTTATTGTAGCAATTCACTTATTAGGTCACTGATGAAAATTTATTCTAATGAAAATTTATTCTAAGGAAACTGATTGATGTGAAGATAACCCTGTGAATGTACAAGTATGCACCTTCCAATATTCAGCTAAGGCATTTCAAATTTACCTTTTTTTTCTTCTGTCCCAAATTTACTAGTCTTTTGAACTACATGCTTGTAGTTATTTTCTAATGTGAACTGGTGAATAAGGCCAGGATTAACAATAACAACAAAGATATTGAAAAAATATAAAAAAATTTTTTTTGGTAAATATCCCAATAAAGGGATTGGTTGGATTCAGAGAAGAGGCATAAGATTTAACTACTGTGACCCATGAGAGGAACAGGAAGCTGAGTCAGAGTGGTGACTTAACTGAAATGATTAAGTGTGGAAGATTACTATGTTAAACACTGTATGGTTTCTCTGACTTGGAAGACCCAGAACACACACATTCTTTGGAACCATATGAAGTGATAGCCGAAGTTGGGGGAAGGGATAGAAAGGGTGTGGGAGAGCAGATAATGGGAAGGGATTGTAAAGTCGATATGATACATATGTGTACGAAACACCCACACCCAAATTCAATTGTAAATACTATGTATTACATTTGTATATTAATAAAAATAGTGGGGAAAAAGATTAAAAGTACATATGATAGAAATATAATCAAGACTTACTGTGCTCTCACACTGTCCTGCTGTAAGAACCTCACCTACATACATGATGGAGCCTGGCAGGCTGACTGGATCACAGAAGCGCCATATCCCCGGTGGGCTAATCCACTGATATCCACAGAAGAATGTGCTGTTGGCTGGGGCGCCATGGGGGCTAGGCCTGTAAGTAGCTCTCTCACTGGCACTGCACCCATGCTCTGCTTCCTGACAGCCAGGAACAGAGCAGTTTGTCTACCACACTTCTGCCACAATACCTCTGCCTGGGTGCCAGCCAGTCATGGACTGACACCATGAGCCAGACAGACCATTTTTTTTAGGTTGTATACATCAAGCATTTTGGTCACAGTATCACAAAGCAGACCAATAGAGAGTATAAAAAGGACTGAGGAAGGCATATGCTAATACAAATCATGTCTAAGTTTTAAAAAACACACTTTACCACTTATATTTTAAAATATATACACATACTGTCTTATATGTACACAAAGCAAACACAAAAAGAGTCTGGTAATTATCACAAAGCATACACAAAAAAAAACCAGAGAAAAACAGAGAAAAACACTTACTGCATATCATTTTTTAACCTTTTGAAGCCATATGGTTTCTGCTTATTAGAAATAAAGTGCAGGCACCTTCTTGGCACTACTCATCTTCCCTCCTGAAGGTGTGACTCTCTCTTTACCACTACACAATAAACTCTATATTTCCTGGCCATATAGAAGGATAGGTAGAGTGTTTCCATTAGAGAGCGAGCGAGCTAGGTGTGGCAAACAGATATCCATGTGGGAAAAGGTCACAACTGTAGAGAAGACTTCCCTGCTCAGTAACTGATTTGAGTTGGGGGAAAAAAAGGACAGCCTTGGGCTCCAAAGCTGCTAATTACATTTAGAGTATTTTTTATTCTGCATTTATTTAATAAATTAAACTGGTTCCTACTTCTATGCATGTTTTCATAACAGATTCCTCATATTTCATTCCAAAGATCAATTTCCCTAGGCATGGATATGTGTTAATCAAGGAAAATGACCTTTCTAATCTTAATATTTTTTTGTTTAGGATTATAAATACATATTATAGAAACATAATCAAGACTCACTGTGCTCTCAAACTGTCCTGCTATCATAACCTCACCTACATACATGATGGAATCAGAGCTGGGAGAAGAAAGCCCCACACCCACGCCCTCCACCTGGCACTGCACAGTGGCCATGCACTAAAGCTTTATCCATGGTGTAATCTGACAATCCAGATTCAACAGAGAAAACTTATTCTCTGATAACATGAAAATAGAGAACAATCTCAGTTACTGCAGAACTAGAAGAAAGCCCAGCAAAGAATGTAAAAGCACCTGTTTTTAATCAGTGATTAAGGAAACGTAAGTATTCATGACTATCAGAAATCAACTTCATGTTAAATTCCTCCAAGTTGTTATCTCTCTAAAAGTTGCTTCTTGTATCATTAGGATTTTTTTTTTTTTTAAGACAGGGTCTTACTCTGCAGTCCACACTAGTCCAGTAGTCACTATGTAGCCCAAGCTGGCCTTGAACTCACAGAAATCCCCTGCCTTGGTCTCCCTAGAGCTAGAATTACAGGCATGTTCCACCACATCTGGCCTCATCAGTAGGATTCTTAGAATGTGTAAATTAAGCAGTTAAAAACTAAACTATGATCACAGTTACAGAAACTAGAAAAGGCAGACATGTGGAAAAAAGAATCATAGACTTATGTTGTCTAAAAATATAGTATTTCTAAGTATCAAGAATGAAGGAGTTGGGGCTCCCTGGGACCACGGCAGACAGTGGATCTTATTCAAGGCATCTGAACAAGTTACTGCTAACATTAGCCAATAGTAACCAGGGCCACAGCAACCGGATTACTTCGCATATATTTAAAGTTACACAAGTTGTTTATCTTCACTGTCTCATTTTTGACTTATCTTTCATGGGAGTGACACTTCCCACTTTTTAAAAATAAGGATCATATATAAAATATGTAATGCTTGCCACATAGCAAGCATTCAATAAATGGAAACTATGATTATATAATAACAAAATATAAAGATTAAATTGCTACCAAAAATCTAACTAAATATGTTAGCAATTTTGCATTAAGCCCAAACCTGACTGGTAGTATCTTAATAGTCACCTCCACCTTTCCTTCTTACTCAGGAGATTCTCCAATTCTTACACAATTAGTCTTTACAAGCAGGGATTCAAATACCATGATACGTAAGTTCCCTTCAAAGCAGAGACTAGGGTTAACAGTAGATATTTAGGTCAGATCTTCAAGGCTAGATTTTTCCACGAGGCAATAAATTTCAGTGCTTTGCAAGTTACCTTTTAAACTTTTCTCTATACTGACAATAATCTGTTAGTCAGTAGGGCAAGATATACTGCTGTGTTATTACAGTGTCATGCTCCAGGATAAAACCAGCTGAAGGTAGCAGAGACTGCTGCCTGATACCTGTGGGGCCCCACCTCTGCTGCGAACTGAATCCCCAGAGTGGTGACTGTGGGTGTAACGCGGTAACTACACCACCCTGGGATGTGGTGAGGTGTAATTCCTAATGAACATAACCAGCCTCGAGCAGCAGAGCCAGAACCAGAATGGTGAAGGTAACTACTGATCTCAGCACAGCTGTTACTTGTAGCTCCAACAGCAAGACAGTATCAGTGAGAACAACTGTTATTCCTAAGTTTTTTTTGTTTTGTTTTGTTCTTTGTTTTTTTTTTTTTTTTTTTTTGAGACAAGGTCTCCCTGACTTATTGATTACCCACAGGTTGGGGACTTGGCATATGTACCATGTTTTGATTTTTTTAAATGTCCCCTTTCCCTCCTCACCCTTTCCCCTCACTGTGGTCAGGTCCCCTTCCCATTTCTGTGACATCTGCCTCCTTCTATCTTCTCTCTCTCTCTCATTTTGCTCTTTGGGTCATTTATACTTTGAGATTTTTTTTTTTTTTTTTTGAGACAGGGTCTAGCTCTGTAGCCTAGACTAGCCTTGAACTCACAACAATCCTCCTGTCTCAGCCTCCTGAGTACTGCAATTACAGGTGTGCACCACCACCCTCAGTTTATGTGGTGTTGGGGAATGGAACTCAGGTACTTTAGCGCTTGCCTAAGTGCTTGGTAGGCACACACTTTAACTGCAGAGCTACTCCTCCAGACCCTCTTCCAAAGATTTTGAAAGAATCAAGGAAACCTTGTCCAGTATGTTTTCCTAACACACAGCAGTTATGTATAAGGATCTTATTTTTTATGCAAATAAATGCTCTGTTTAATGTTTGTTTTAAAACTTTACAACACTATCACTTAAATAAACATATTTGCTTATTCAGATGTATTCAATGTCTGTTCTTTTTTATGTCTATTATTTAGGATACCACTACTTTTTCAGGACTTGTTTTAGATGCAGTATAAAGACTAATATTAATGTTTTTAGATGTCCTTCTTTAATACTTACCTAAAATTAGGCATGATCTTCCAAACAACATAAAACAAGGACTCTGGGCTAAATGCAGTTTGGCTGCCTTGCCATAAAGCACAGAGTGTCTTTCTAAACTCTTCTACCAAAGACCTAGAAAAGAAGAAGGGATGACATAGCATTAGTGAAGAGCTATTTTTTCACTGCATAGTTCATAGTGGCTCAGTTCTCGAAAATACATAATACAAACATTAAAAGGGCTTAGTTTCAACAAAGCCTGACAGCTAAGTATGAGCATCTCAAAGTCCAGGTAAAGAGCAGTAATTACTGATAAAATTATTTTTTTTAACCAATGCTAACTTTGAGCGTGCCCAAGTACTGCCATATTTGTATACTTTGAATTAACACAAGAATAATTTATGAGCCAACTATTTCAGAATGTCAGTTTGTAAACTTAGGCAATCTCATCTCTTTATCTCCTCAGCTTTTGTCTCCTCCTAGGCCCTCACTAGGAGCACTTCCTGACTTCAGACTGACCCTCTGCTCATCTCTGCCCCAGAGAGTTCATGTGACCACAAAGTTATGAAGCTCAACACTGGTGCCTCTCAAATCCAAACCTAAAAGTCAAATTGTCTTCTGACCATTTTTATTCACTTTTCTCCCATTTCCAACAGAATTTTTCTACTGGAGTTTCTCTGGTCACCTCAAACTCAATGTGTACTAACTGCACATGTGCCTACTATTTTTCTGTACTCTTCCCAACAGCCATTCTTTCCTCTTCAGATAGGAATACAACTCCTAGGACTAATAATAATAATAATAACAAAACCTATGCATGTGTGTAATTGCTGGGAATTTTCCTTAAAGAGAAAGAGGAGTTCTTCCTATTAATTCCTTCCTCAGTCATGCAGCTGGAATGAGGACATAATGGCAGAGCTCCACTGCCATCTGGGCTATGGGGTCAGAACCCCAATATACCCACCCAGGGCCAGTGGAAAAGAAAGTGAGGAGGAGCCCAGTGACTCTGAAACAGCCCTGGGCAGACAATCTCTGACTTTCACATGAGAAAATAAACCTTGGATGTTTAAACCACTGTCAATTTTTGTTTTCTATGCACACAGCCAAACTTTTATATAGTTGAATTCCATTTCTGTTATCTGCTGATATAGCTACCATGCTCTTATCTCAGAGAACCTCAACTCTTTCTAATCCTTGTAATCTAGTAGGTCCCTGGGATAAAATCACACGTCTGACTTCCTGAGACCAGAATGCTCTCCTGTGTTTGGGGAATTTCCCACATTTAGAGTCAGAGCCTGCCTGCCTGCTAGCCTGCCACCACAGAAGCTGACAAGGCTGCTTCCTCTGCCTGCTCCGCCATCACAGCATGAGTGTACTGCCTGGATTCTGTCCATCTGAAGCAGGAGTTAGTGACACAAGGATGTAGCAACAGCACCAAAGTCTCTCTGGTAGACACAGCGGCAAAGACTATCAAGCACCAAAGTCCAGTCACAGCAATAAAGGCAGCAGCACTCACAGAACCCAGAATCTGTAGTGATGTGTGGCAGAATCAGAGGTATTCTCACAGGACATTTCTGTGGGTAGCGGCCACCCATGGCGCTGGCTGCACAGACCTCAAAGCTCATTTTCTACCTCCAGTAATGGTTAACTTAGCAGTAGTCCTTCAATAAATTCCTTTTCTGCTGAAATCAGTAAGAACTGATCACTGCAGTCTGTAACTATACCCTAAATGACATTGGCACGACACGTGCTCCTAATCCCTCCCGTAATGTTCATGTGCGTGCACTTTCCTCTCTCCATGTCCCTCTTCTCCCCTCAATCCAACTGAGGGCTCCTTTAATGCAAGCATTTTCCACCTCAGCCCTACACTGCTACCAACGCAAAGCCTCCCAGCACCATTCCTGCCCTGTCATCTAATGCCACTCCAAGGCCTGGCTTGATGGCTCCCCCTACCAAGCCCTAGAACGTGTGTTGTCCTACTTGCCCTTCACCAGTGGGGCAAGGAGTGTCAGAAAATGATCTTGCAGAGTGAGTGGAGATGGGAGGGAAAGGGAGGGCAGGCAGAGAAAACATTAAACACATACAGATTATAAGCCACATCTCTATTTTAGTAAAGGTAAGAAAAAAGTGTGCCTTACAATCCTGATATTATGACAGATCTTCTGACCCCACACAGGGCAAGGCCACAATGAATATGAATATAAGTTTGGTCCTTAATAATCACGTATCTATTCTTCCCCTTCTCCATGTCAACTAAAAATTAACTCTATTGCCCTGTAATTAATTTGTTGACTACAAATTTCTTAGCCATACAGATTTACCAAACAGTATGAGACATATCAACTCATATGAACTAGTGAAAATCAGGTTAGTCTACTACACACAGATATCAATTCTAAAATGCTCAAATCAACAGAACAAGACCCTATCTCAAAAAAATAGTAAAATAAAATGCTAAAATCTACAAGGACTCAATAAACAGAGTGCTAAATTTATCCTTTCTGTTCTAGTACATAGAAATACAAGCATCTCAACAATCATTAAAATCCCAACTAGACACTTAAAGTAAATTTTTAGAAGTGTGTTCTTTAAAGTGCCAACTAACTCAGATAGCACAATAAAAATCACAAGTGAAAAGTCACTTGTTTTGTAGCTCAAAGGCAGAAAGGACATGTTCTGGTCACTTACACATTGTTGTCCCCTTGGCTCCTGGTATGGTATGTTCGCCTTCCTGCTGTTTTCCCATTCCTTAACTCCACAGCGGGCAGTTCTTTGAAATAACAGCAAAACTGCTCGATGTTACTATTTCAAAAAAAGAAAATTAAATTTTTAAAAAGAAAAGAATATGACTATAAAGCTTTGTGAAATCTACACACAAATTTTCAAAGTATGACCTTTCAGTTATCTCATTAAAACTGTATCAATGCAATCCTGAGAAATAGTAGACAACCCTGTAGAAATAAAAAGGAACTTAAAATCTCTCCTCAAAAATATCACCAATTTTCCATTTATAGGTTGTCACCATATCTTTCTTTTCAGGGTATTTGTTTCCAGACATTCAGTAATTTTCAAATAAAAACAAATAATAAAGCTATTTTATTTAGACATACTACACAGAATTCTACAGAGAAATCATTAGGAACTAGAATTTCTTCTTTGAGAAAAGAACAGATACGAGGAAGAGGCAGTAACTTGAAGGGGAGACCAAATACGGGCCTGATACTTCTCAGCAGTACAACTCAGGAAGAAAGCTTACTATGGCCATGGATACCTCATTAGAATCTAACAGCAAACAATTTTCAAAATAATTTCTTCTGCGGAAGCCAACATTTTCTGCAGCATAATTTCTGCTATTTGTCTTACATTTTGAAGATCTTTAAATGGGACCTGATGACCATGCTTAAAATTTAATGAATGAAGTAACTCTCTGGACCAGGTTTGCTGTAGCCTACAAGTCTCCACACTGTCTTTTACATTGTTACATTAAAGGTTTGTCTTTGGAGAATGAAAAGGTAAAGAGAGAGAAAATCAGAGAGACATGTATATGGCCTAAAAGATTAAGATGTTTAGTATCCTGCCTTTTACAGAAAATGTTTGCTGATCCCTGCTCTACCCTATGCAGTAAGTAATGGGAAAATACCAAGCTACTCCCAGACATGGCTCAAAGCAGGTTAGACCAATTATATTATATTCCCAACTATCAGATGAAGAAGAAACTATTCCCAGTTTTATTGATAAAGAAACTTCAACTACTACAAAGTTAAGATAACTTGTCCTAAAATATATGACAACTTAGTGGCAGAAATAAAATCTAAAGCCAGAGCCTTTGCCCTTAACCATGTCAGATATTTAAGCTCCTCATTACCTGAGAGACTGAAGAATGGCATTCATGAAACACGTGTTGCCCAAATTCCGAAGGCCTGTAGCACAAATGGCAGTGGTGCTGCCCTGTAACATGGAACAGAGGCATCAGTACCACCAAGGGAAGGCTGCCCACTTCAAACATCGAAGTTAAGCAAAGGCTTATCTGAAACTGCAGTGTCAAGATTATTTGGAGGTGGCTGTTTTTTGTCCAATGTAAATATTTCAAACTCTCTTCTTAATCTCTACATAAGTACTCAGATATTTTTACAAGGTCGTTACTGATCCTGAGGTTGTTCTAAATGAGAGTATTTTATTGTACATTATGAGGAAATCAGCATGAGAAAATACCATGGAGTGCAATCAGACTTATATTTTAATAAAATTCTATTATAATTAGTAGAAATTGAGAAACTATGCATATGTAAACCCCGAGTATTTTTATCTCCAAGCTTTTCACTCTAAACCATGCATAAATGATCAATATGTGTTCTCCTAGCAATCGCATCTGAGCCTTTAAAAAGTACCTGAACTTTTAAATGCTAAGGCTTGACTTTTCAATTAGTTCTGCAATCACACCATGATGTCTGAATACCATATGGAGATAAAGCTACCAATTCCAAGTCAGTGCAGCTCTCTGCTCACGAGTCAGTTGGTAATACAGCACTTTCATCTCTTTCTTCCACAAAATCTTAACACTTTATGTGTGTCCAGACACAGCTGGCATGACAGCAAAAGGGCAGATGTAGGGCAACAATACTGGTTCATTTAAAAATATTTAATGATCTTTAAGTTTTGTTATTAATGGCTCATACACTATTATAACAGATGGTTTTCAGAATGAGGGGGCATGTTCTTGTAAGGTGACAGTAATGAAGTTCTGAGAAATAAAACTTATCGAAAGTACCCAGAGAATTTGCACTAGGGACCTGTCACAGAAGAAAGCAAAGATCTCAGAGACTAAGGGAGTAATAAAGTAAATGAGTAGGCAGGAGCTGGGCCTGCTTCCTAAGACCGGAGTACAGTGGTCTTTCCAATGAGAGAAAACTACTGACAGAAGATGGACTCACTGGAGTCACAATCAAAAATCACTAGTGTTGTGGTTGGAAGTCTCATGTACCTACAGATACTGTGTACTGCTGGGAGGTGGGGTCTGGATGGAAGAGACTGATGTTTGGGGGTTTACCTGGAGGGGTGTGTGCTGGTTCCACCTTCCTCCCAGGCTTGGCTCTGCTCTGCCATGCTGTAAGCAGAGTTATCTCTGGCCCCACCATCTGATTCTATCATGTCCAGCTGCCCATCTGGGAGAGGACTGTGACCTTCTGAAACTATGAGATAAAATAAATCTCTCCTCCCTCAGTTGTGAAAATTGGTTATTCTGTCCCAGCAACAAGAAAGTAACTAAGACAACCAGTACAAACATTTGGTAAAATATTCCAAATCCAAGACACAGAAGCCAGAGATGGTAACAGATAACATCCAACACTGTAGTAACACAACAGCAATTAGAGCTCAACTGACAGTTATACTTGAATAAATTTTAAGTACTTACATTTACTTTTAATAACTTGCTGTTAAGAGATGAGTTTTCCAAAAGTTTTCTTTTCCTATGCCTATCAGCTGTGAAAGTTGAGCTATCAAAACAAACAGTCACAAAGATATTAATATACATGCCACACAGCAGACTAAAAGAACTCAAGTTGCCCTCAGTATCTAGAGCTTGGACCCCTGCCTGCTGGTTAGCCAGGTTCAGTAGGTACCCAATCAAACCCACATACATTTGTGGTTAACCATGGTAGTCCACTTCCCTGGAAATCCCCATTGCTCCTCTCCACAGGGCCGGGGACAGATGCTGCTCCCTGAGAAGCTGGCTAGGCAGGTGTGGTTTAGCAACACACCTTCTCTCCCACTGCTCTAAAAGCCTGTCCAACTACTTGAAGGAACCTCTGAAAATGAGAAGTCCTGTTCCTCACAACAACAAAAACAAAAAAAACCTGGGCTGGGACATAGCTCTGCAGTTAGAGCACTTGCTTAGTATAAGCAAAGCCCTGGGTTCAATTCCCCTATACTACACAAAAACTGTGTAGAAACATATGCCTGTAATCCCAGCATGTGGAAGGCTGAGGCAGAACTGTCATGAGTTCAAGGCCAGCTGAAGCTACATAGTGAGTTCAGGACTAGCCTGAACTATAGAGACAGACTCTGTCTCCAAAAAAATAAATAAATAAAAATTAAAAAAGAAAAGAAAACCCTGGTCTGACAATATTATTCTAAAATCTAACAATGCGTCTTAAGTTTTATATTATTTCTTTTTCTGGATTAAAGTATCACGTTTCATTCACATGCTTTAGCAGATTATTAGGTACGATTTTAAAAATTATTATGGCAAAAGACACATTACCATTAATTCCCCTCAAATACTCTCCCTCACTCTGAACACACTCATGCCATCATTCTTGCCACCTTCTGAAACAAACCTAGATGTCCTCACCTGTGACTATCTTTAGTTGCAATCTAATGGCTGCTTCTATGTCTTGAACTGGTTCAATACCTTTATCTCTCATAGTCAACGTGACTTTGGAGAAGAGCCAGAAGTTGCATAGTGCCAGATGACAAAGGTGGATGGTGACACACTGAGGTGTTTTTATGTTAGAGAAATTACCTTAAACTTTCTGAATATTTTTAGGACATGAAGTAGTCATAAAAAGATCTTTAAGAAAGAGGACTCCTAGCAATGCTTCAGAATGTGGTAAAAATTAAATGTGTATTTAAAGCAAGAGAGAATATTTTGAGAGGGAGCTAATGACAGTGTCTTTTTTGCTTTAATAATATATTTTAAAATGTAAGCATTCATTGTATTTTTATCACCCCACATATTATAATCTGAGTGTGGGAATGGTAAATTACAGGAAAATAGGTATATATAAATTAGTATAATTCTGCTATGCTGCAGAGGATAGTCTAAAACTAATCCTGATTAGAAATTCTAAATTAAAACCATTCAAAAATGTTCTTGATGAAAAGCTCTTTGCCTAAAATTTATCAGAAAGTTATTCCTATATTCAAAGGGGTACCTTAATATTATGTTAAAAAGGAGAACTAATCTGAAGGATGTAAAAATTATGGCTAAACAACAGACTTCTAATTCTGCCAATTATTTCCACCTTTGAAAAGCATCAAACTAATCCAAAGTAAATACATAATTATTTTTCTTTCCAAAATGTCCACATGAACTATGTCTTTTGAAAATCAAATACAGTGAGTCAGTTGCTTCAAACCTAGAAAATATTCTTCAGAAATGTGTGTCTTTCTTACATAGTATCAGTGACCACACAATATTTCCACATATTACAGTATTAATATAATTACACCTAAATAAACTTTCTAAATTAAGAAATTAAGTCACAAACATAGTGCCTATACTATTTATTGACAATGCTTAATTATCTTCAGCTTTAGAGTATGAATGCTGTTACTTCTTTTCATTCTCTGTGAGTCTCAAAAATGGCAGAATCCTTTAAATGCACATTAGTAACTACTCACTACGTGTGATTATTTCAATCTGATAAAAGTTTAAAATTCACTTTCTCAGTGGCATTATCAGCTTTTCATATACTCAGTCGCCACTGTAACCACACAGCAGTGACCACTACATCAAAGAACATTCCCATTCCTGCAGGAAGTTAGATAATGGTGCCCCAGACATAGACACAATAAGCCCAAATGTGATAACAGGTTTTAGATTCCACTACAGATGAAAAAGTTTGCAAAACATAAAAACAAACTTAGGTAATGTTTCTCAACACAAAAAAAAATGAACTGCAAGATAGATTTTTCAGTAAGTCCAAGTAGAAGTATACACAGGTGGTCCGTCCGTGACATCTTTTACCGGGGGTAGTAGTCAGTGGAAACAGAGCATTTCATAACTGCATCAACACAGGAATGTTCTGGAAGGGCCTCTTTTCCCTTGGACTCAAACCTGATTAACTCACTTCAAATTGTGGGAAGAGTCTTTCTCACAGAAAACCCTAAGTGGCAGAGGCAACATTCTGGTAGTCACCTCCCTCTATAACAGAAATCAAGGCTATAAGATCTTTATGTCAGTATCACCACACCAGAGTGATTTTGCACACACTAATGCATACGATTCCCAATTCATAGTTCAATGTGAACAATTTCAGATAAAATGAAGCATTTGCATCTGTACACTGGCCAGGCATCTCTTACCCTACATAGGCTCATGCTGCTCAGTTCAAATTAAAAAAAAAAAAAAAAGTAATTTGAAAAAGAAAGGAGTCAACAGATGACAAATCTGAAGTACCTCAAACCAGTGTTTTCTAATTTAGATTCTTCCCTTATCAGCTTTCTAACCTATTTAAGGCAGAAAGACATGAATAAAGACTTCAGTTAACAATACTAGACAGTGCTGCAAAGAAGTTAACTTATCTCCCTCTCCGTATACACTCCGGAATATCTACTGCCCTTATGTTTAAGTTTGCTAAGGCACTCTTGTGTTGGCAATGTTTTCACAGTACCATCTACACAGGACTGCCAAAATAAATTAGATGGCACCTGATGATTTGGAGTGATTTATACAGATTTCACTCGAGTCAGCAGTAACTCCAGGGCCATGAATCTACCCACTGTAGCTTCAGAGGCATCACTATTTGGGTTCCTACTTATTGCTTCAATTCAAGTCCAGTGAGTTTTATTTGAATAAGCCATTTGACTACAGCAGGAAAAGTCTATTCACATAAGCTCTTCAGTTTCTTTATGATCACAAGGCATTCATGGCTCTTTGTAATTTCTAGTCACATGTACTGCCTCTAACAAAAAGAAAAAGAACAAACCAGGATCCCATGCTAGCATACGGATGCAAAGGGAACAATATGTAGTTAATTTCTCTTAAAATAATACCTATCTCAGTCTTTCTAAGCAGATCCCTTAACAAATCTGAAAGTTTTCTAATAGCAAATAAAGGAAATCACAATGATCTTATTCTTTCCTCTTCTAGTACATCCAAAAATTCCCCTTTAAAATAAACTGAGCAGATTTATAAACTGGTGGGTAAAAATTTAAAGGATCATGACCCTTTGGAATTGGTTTATGATAAACAGAAAGTGAGATGTGTGGAGACGTTTCGGACAGCCCAACCCAAGGCTTAGTTATCTATATTTTAGTCACTTACAAAACATGACTAAGTTCTAGAACACACAGACCAAAATCCCATTCAAAAATTCTAAACGACTCCTCGGCCCCATTGTATCCTCTTGTCTTTCCCAAGAGCTCATACTTACTTTTCCAAGTTTTGTAAATGTTCTCTGACTTTCTGTACCAATCCCATCTTGGTGTCATTAACCACAAAATCATCACAGCGATAACTGCAAGGAAAATATTCATCAATGTGTGTAAAGGGCTTAAGGACAGCACAGTCATGAAATCACTAGAGACCTGACCACCGCCAAGACAATCACATGGCTCTGCAGGCAGCTACTGCTGGTGGTGAGATCAGAGAGGACCTGGAATCTACAATGGAACATTTTTAAGAGCATTTTTGAAAAGCCATGTAGGCAGAGAACACGGGCTTCTTTTCACATTTTTTTATTTAAAACCTCTTCAGTTCCTCCTTTGAAAATGAACTAAGCTGCTACATGTGTTACATTCTCTTTAGTGGTGCATAATACATAGAAAAAGAACGAAAAAGCACCAGTTCTTTTCATGTAGCATTAAGTCTAACAGTTAAAGGTGACATTTCCAACTCAAACTAATAGGAACCTAGAGAGAAGAAACATATGTGAAAAGCAAGGAAAAGGCACTTCACCTACAGGAATATGTGAGCAGCAAATCTAAAAGCTATCCACTTTAACTATAAATTATACATACAGAATTCAGGTGAGCTGGGAAGAATGTGTCTTTATTCTAAGGCACTAGAAAAAAAGAAGTACGAAACAGTGACTGCATCCTTTTGCTTAGTGCTTTGAAGAAAAATGTTTAAGGTGTTGTTAAAAATATACTGTACCTT